>BMAW01113393.1:678511-787468 GCA_019974015.1 Nephila pilipes
TTGGTCAAGATCTTAAAAGCAAATTAAGGGTCTGCCTCAGGACGGTCCTGCTAGTAATTGCCTAGCTAACCTTTACTTGCATTTTTATGAAATACAACATATTGATTATAATTCTTACTTTCTTTATAGTTTTATAGATGACTTTTAGTTGTTTTGGGTAATATTGAAGAATTTAAACCAAATGTTTAATTTTACCCTGATTACCTCAAATTATTAAAAACTAATTTTAATTCTAATACGGTAGAATTTCTCGATCTGGATTTGCAAATTGTTGATAATAGACTAAAATAACTATTAATACGCATGATAAAAGAAGGGGATTCAAATTCCGTGTATTTAAAATCCTTTTTGGAACAGGAATTTACATGTATGTATTCATAGGATTATTTCATTGAACTTTTTAAACCCGCTTATTCGGTCCTCAGGCCGAAATTGCTTTTTGACTTGCTGGGTTCCACTTTTTCATTTATTTTTTAATTTGTAAAAAATAAATGTCTTTTTAAATATTTTATAAATACTTTTTCATAATTTTTCAGTATATATATATATATATATATATATATATATATACACACACTCATTGCCATAAAACTTTGTGAACCAAGAAGTAAGAGTGGGATTGTTACGAAACTTGGTATGAAGGTACGTGTCAGACAGATTTGTAAATTATTAGAAATGTAGCGTGATTGCGCACTGCTTAATGCCATAAGAGGGCGTTGAACTTCGTACTCCTTAGATTATAAAACAGGTAAGCAGGGCTTGTTTGGGTGTATTTAATCTGTTGTAGAGGGATGCTTTTTAACTAGAGATACTATTACGCTGCCATCAGAGACAATTTGAGCAGCTTTCAGAGTTCGAGAGTGGAGGAATCATAGGGATGATTGAAACCGGGTGGTCAGATCGGCGAGTAGCTCGCCATCTAGGTCATTCTGATTTTACTGTGAGGTGGTGTTGGAACCAGTGGACAAGATAGAGGTCTGTTACACGGCAACCAGGCTTAAAACACTCTCAATAGACATTCCAGAAGACCGTCACATCATGCGACACGCATGCTTAGCGCCAAATGTCTCATTGTCCACCATCCATACACAGGCAGCACCTTCTCTACAGACCCCTGTGTCAGTCCGTACCATCGTAAGGTGCCTAGCTGAAGGACAGTTGCTACCACGGCACCCATTACATGTAATGCTATTGACACCTGCTCACCGTCGCCTCCGTTTGGAGTGTTGTCACACTCGAAGGGATTGGACTGCAACCGAATGGAATCAGGTCGTCTTTAGCGACGAATCCAGATTTAATTTGGGCAGTGATGATAATCGTGTACGGGTGTGGAGGCCCCGTGGTGAACGTCTCAATCCTGCCTTCGCTGTACAGGGGCACACCGCTCCCACAACTGGTGTGATGGTATGGGAGGCCATCGCATATGATACGCGGTCACCCTTAACATTGATCCACTGCGCCATGACAGTCTAGAAGTACGTTTGTGACATTCTTCAGCCACATGCGTTGCTACTTATGGCAAGGCTCCCAGGAGCGGTTTTTCAACAGGACAATGCTCATCCACACAGCACGTTTTTACAGGACTGCCTCCGCTACATTTCCACCCTTCTCTGGCCTGCTCGATACCCAGATTTGTCACCAATCAAGCATATCTGGTATCCTTTATGACGGCAAGTCGGACAGCCTGCGAGTTTGGTCAAATTAGAAGCGCGTTTACATTAACTGTGGAACGAGATGTTGCAGGACATCATACGGGACTTGTGTGCTACAATGCCCGAACGTATCACATCATGCATTCATACTAGAGGTGACCCAAAAGGGTACTAAAACCTCCATTCATTTGTAATTTTTCCTCAATAAATGTTCACTTTGCTTTAATTTTGTAATCACTTACGTATATAAAACTACGTTTTATTGTGACAGCTCTTTCTTGGTGCGCAAATTTTTATGGCACTGAATATATATATATATATATATATATATATAGGGTTATCAGTTTAAAAGAGTACCTGTTTGATTTTGTATTATCCACATCTATAATATATGTGACAAGACATTCAACATCATTACTTATTTAACGCTAAATTTAAATATGATTTATCTGGATTAAAATAAAAATGATATTTACAATGCTTTCATCCAAGAAGGACATAGTGTTATAGTGTTGTCCCTTTCAAAATTATGGAGCATCTGCCCGGCGCTCCCTATAAAGTGATACAGTGAATACCCCATTCTTTGACATCAGTCAATAGTGATACAGTTTACAATGTTCCAAGATTCTCCCTCAAGGCATTAGGCGGGGAAATGCTGTTACCATGGCTCTTCAGATATTGTTAGGTTCTTAAGAAATGTTGTTACTGGGACATTTAGATAATGTTAGATTATTCATTAAAATTATATTGCAAAACCCCCTCTTCAAAAGTATGCAGCTGGAGAGGAGCAGTTTTCAACTACACCCTCTCGAAGAGAAGTAAAATGAACTTTAGTGAATTCAGCATTTGAACAAAACCCTTGGATTACAGTGGACACATATTAAAATATAAATGCAAAAATAAAATAAAAGTAGTAAAAATATCAACTTAGAATTCATAAATTCATCATTCACTTCAAGTACTATAACATAATACAAAATAACTAAATGAGAAATATTATAAATACAAACATTTTTGAATTCCACTTCAAGACTTATAATAATATCCTATATTCAAATTCAGCACTGTAGAATTGTAATCTTTATAATAATACTATATATTCGCATTCATACTGAAGAATATGGATGCTTTTATAATATTACTTTATATTCAAGTTCTCTGAATAGAATGGTCACAGCTCAAATATAGTTCAGATTTCATTGTCGAGTTACTCAAAATATGAGGGTTTTAATGTAATGCTTGAAATTTTTGAAGCAACATTAATGTAATTATCTTTTAATGTTCATTAATAGAACTTTCTCATTCAAATAAAAATATGATAATTTCCAGCAGTTAAGACAACATACAGATTAATACCTCGTGATATTCATTAATAGAACATAACCATTCATATCAAAATTATAATTATTTTTTCAAAATGACGTTGGAAAATAGTGAGCATATATTATTTAAACCTGCAAAAATAAGATACCGAATAAAATTTAAAATTAGATTCTACATAAACTCAAAATAAGATATCTAATTAAATTCAATAATTAGATGATTCATACTCTCAAACCAAGAAACGTATAGTAAAATACAAAAATGAATTACTTCATGCACTCAAAATAATGCGCTTATATATATATATATATATATATATATATATATATATATATATATATAGAAAATGTTGAAATATGATACTTCATTCTCCCAAAAGAAGGTACCTAATCAAATATAAAGATGAGATAATTTACTCTCTCACAAATAGGATATTTAAAGGTAAATCATAGCCTGAGTCCTTTAAAAGATATATGTTCAAGTGTAAAAATATAGATAGGCCATAGCATGTTCGGATTATCCTCATTATTGAGAAAAACATATTTGGACGAAACATGGGACGGTCATTAACCAAAACTCATGAGCTGAATGAAAAAAACCTTAACCGTGATACATGGATTATATCATACCCCTTATTTGGGATTTGATTATGTGTATAAATTTCATAAGTCACATCGAATAATTGTTTTAAGATTGTGTAAGGTCCAGAATAAGGTGGACGAAAATTTTTAGTATTTGAATATTTGAATTCTTCTAACATCACTAAATCTCCTTGTTTTAAATTTCGAAGCCTGGTTGTGTGGGCCATAATAAGCTTTGTTCTTTTCACGATGCTCCTGAGTACGTCTTAATGTAATTTCCCTTGCTTCATGAACAAGTGAATAAGTTTGATTATCGACTTTAGATAAGGTAGTTTACCGTACATTAAATAATAAGATAGATGGCCTGTTACCGAATGAGGGGAGTCATTGTATTCTTGAATAACCTTCTTTAAAAGCTTTATCCAAGGAATTTTCCTAGAGGTATTTATCTTGCATTTTAAACGGGTGGTGATAGACTGGCCCAGTCTTTTAACCTTTCCTTTGGTTTGTGGATTAAAGTTAAAAATTAATTTTTGCGTTACACTGTTATAGCGAACAATTTTTTTAAATAATTATGTGAGAGCAGCATTTTTATCACTCAGTAAGAATTTTGGAGCCTGTATGTTGATGATTTGTTTCAAGCAATTAGTATACGTTTCAGTTGAAACACTTTTAGAGGGGAAGGACCATATGTATCTTGTTGCATGATCAACGTGAATATTTTTTTTTGTGGAATTATAGTAATTTAGCTCATTATCTATCGCTTTAATTAATTTTAATATTCCAATAATTTGGCGTTATGTCTATTGTAGAAAAATATTGAACTTTTGATAACTGATGTAATAAGGCATCTATTCTTTTTTGGAGCGGATTCTGTGTCTGTTTTAGTGAATTGATTTAAATTTCTGTAATCAGTGCATATTCGTGACACTTTACGTTCATCTTTCTTCATAACTAATGTCACGGGAGCAGCATAGGGACTATATGAAGGTTTAATAGTATTTGCTTCTAAAAGTCTCTTTATTTGAGTCTCAATTTGTTTGTTGTTCTGAGGCGAAGTACGATATGGGTGTAAGGAGAGAGAGAGGTACTGGCAATTCAGAAGAGTACAACCTTCTGAAGCTCGAGCCTAATACAACCCACGTCATAAAGGTCCTCTGAAAAGATATGTGAGAAATTACCTAACAAAGAATCCAAGCTTTCCGCTTCAGTATTCCTTGGTGAATGTGCTTTTGAATTATATTGAAAGTTTTCCTTCATGAACATAGTACGTTTTTCTGAACTAGAAAATAACATCCAATTCTCTCTATTCGAAGTTCTAAATTATTTATCATATAATCCCTCACGTATATTTGTACAATTCTTAAATAGACCTAAAGAGACTGACACACATCTAATTTAGAATTTTTATTATTACAACTTTTTCCAAATTGCATGACATGGTACTCGTAATTAGGAAGATTGAATTGTAATTGGAAGGTATTAATTTCCTTCTCAGAAAGTAAACAATACAGAATATTAGATTTAATTATATATAGCTAATGTTTTTCTGTAAACCTTTCAACTTTTCCTATCTTTATTGGGACCTCAATAGTTAATTAGATCAGAAGAGACCCAGAAATTTGATGAATTGGAAGTTGATATTCTTTAGAAGGTTTGTCTCTATATTTACATTGAGACAAAAAAATTTGCGGAAGGATCGATACATTGGATCCTGTGTCACAAACACTTGGGAGAATAATGGGATTATATTCCTTTCCCAGCAAAGTAATTTCGACAAATAGTAATGGACATAATTTTTCACTAACTTCCTTCAGCTTAGCGTTTCTTATATTTTTATATTTCTGATCAATAAGTCATCATATGATCATAATGACTAGTTAGTTCTGACATTTCCCTGATACCTTGATTCATATTCTGACCAAATGATTCTTATTTGTGATTATTTGTGAGATTGAGTCTTAGTTTGGCCTTGGGGATGATAAGGCTAACGATTATTTTGGTAATCGGGTTTTTTGTTGTGTTTGAGGAATATGATCTTAATACACTAGATAATTTGTCTGAGGATAGTTTGTAACAAACGATTTTTGGCTTCGATTTTCTTGTAATTAGAACCTTTATAACTGGTTTTAATATGCTGAAGTTCAACTGGAGCTTTAGATCTTATAACGGGTTTATTTTTTCTTGGAGTAGATCTAATGCTTTCATACTTATCTAATTTTTCGGCCACGTCATAAAGAGAAAAAAATTGGCTCACTGATCAATGAAATGTTCTTTGTATTTATCATTTAATTTGTATTTGATCTGGTTTGCTACTATTAATTTTTTTTTAATTTGTCAAAATATCAATTTCGAACTCCCTGAGATATCCAAAAAATAAGTATTTAGTCCATATGCGTAAGTACGCCAAGTTGAGTCATTATTTCTCCGATGTGAATAAAATTTTTGTCTGAGTGTTTCAGGATTTTGTTTACAACGTTGAACTAAGAGGTTCTTAATAAAAGCACATTCTTTAATTTTACTTCAAAATCTTTCCTTTCAATTTGTTCTTCAATATCAGAGGGAAGAAATGCAACCCATTCAGTTTCAGGCATTTTAGTAAAGTTTGCTCTATTTTCGAATAGTTTTAAAAATAGTTGAATTTTTTGATCTTTTTCATAGTTTGTCTTATATGTATTGAATTAAGCTAGATCTATAAGAAAAAATATTGCTTTGGGACCTTTAGCCAAGAAATTCATGATTTTTTAAAAGAAAAATCTTATGTAGATAATATTAAAATAACAAATGTATTCCCTTTTATGGCACATTAATAGCAAAATCAAAACATTATAAATACATTTAAAGCTTAGTATACATCTATCATTTATATCAAAATATTAATTCCAATAACACAGTTTATGTATGTATATGCTAAAAATTCCAAACGTTTCTTAACTAGAAATCTTAAACACAGAATATAGCAAATTTAAAACTTACTAAATATTTTGAATATCCATATATAACACAATCACTATATTAATACCAATAAATGCGAAAGGTTACATTAAAAATTCTTCACATTCCTTAACTAAGAGTTACTAAATATATATTATGGAAACTGTACATAAAACTATGATTTTAACAGATAAAAAAAGATTTCGACCCCCCCCCCCTTCTTCCTTTTCCTTTCCATTCCTGCGTTGATCCGTTGATCTTTTGTCCACGCTCATAGTTTCCATTTACAATAGTTTATCGGGAGTTTTATGACTTGAAATAAGGGAAAGAGACATTCTTGATTGTGCTAGATATTCGTTTTGCAATAAAAGTTCGTGAAGGAAGCCATATTGGGTTCTTTGGTCAATGAAGTATGTATTGAATTCTCTGTACACAATTACACAGATGTTCTTTTCTCTTTGTACGGTTTCTTGCGATCGTCTTTTCTTCAGAAAGTATAAATTGACTGTTCATACTTCAAAAAGTTATTTGTGTCCTTTGCATAAAATCGTTTCTGCAATCCAACTGGCAGTTTTAGTTTCCTCCTCAAAACTTCATGTAAATCTGTCGTGATCAAGTATACACTTTACCAACTCAATTTGTACGAGCACAACTCAGTAAAGTCATGGCCATATCCACCCTGGATATAATCCTAATGAGAGCTATTGTCTCCTTTTATAAATAATATCCATTATTCACAATTACAAACACATTCATATAAACTATTGTATTAACTTAAGATACTTAGCTCTATTAAATAATGAAAATTCATTGAATTTGAAATATGATTTATCTAGGATAACATAAAAATGATAGCGTTGCATAAACAACATTCCGAGATTCTAGCTCAAGGTATTAGACGGGAAAAGTGCTGTTACCATAGCCCTTTCAAATAGTTAGCTTATTCATTAAAATTATATTACACACACAGAGAGATATACATATTTTTCTCTCTCTCTCTCTCTCTCTCTATATATATATATATATATATATATATGCTTTTGTATCTGTGGTGATTGGATTCTTTTTGGAAAAACTTGGATATGTTTTTGTTTTTAAATTTTTATATCTTTAACTAAAAAGATTTTGTTTGAGGTGTTTATGTATTTTAAAAATTTTAAAAATTTATAACTATTTAAAAGAATTTCTTAATTGGATAGTTTTTAATTGGAGGGTTTTTTAACTGGAAAGTTTTTAATTGGAAAGTTTTTAGATGAAAGGTTTTTAACTGGAAACTTTTGTTTTTTTTTAAAAAAAAAATTTTTAATTGAGGTACTTTTCCTTTCCTTTTACTTTTTCTTTTTTTTTTTTTTTTCTTTCATTAACTTATAAATTGCATTTGGGAGTGATCGAATTTTTGCCTAACAAGATGCACCGGGGGTGGGTTGGTACCATAGAACATGTTTAACCCCACAATTCAGTCCCCAGTCTGAATGTGCTTGTTTTGTTTTGTTGGGTATTCAAATTATTCATTTTGTTTCAGATTTTATTTCAATTTTTATTCATTTATTTAACATAGCTCTGTAAATGTTTTCTTTTGTTGATTTTGGGATTTTAATTGTTCTCTTATTTGTTAAATGTTTTTAATAATAATTTGATTGCTTATCACACACACACACACACACACATATCATTAAATGTTTGTTGACTTGTTAATGTTCTACTTTTTGCTTTTTATTATCACAATCATTGTTATATTTATTTAAATAAAATTCGTAAGTGCATTATCAATGACTATGTAAGATTTGCTTTTACTTTGGCTAAGAAGCAAAGAAAAGGATGTTTTCAAGTATCTTTAAAACCAAATCACAGCTTCATGAACTAACGTGGGTCCTCAGGGACTTATCTTCATTAGGTAAGTACAGGATATACGATCTTGAGGTACCCGAGTGATCTTTTCTTTCTCCCATAGGGTTTGCCGTCTTTAGTAAACGGGTGATGAGCCGCCAGAATGCCGTGACGATATCTTTACTTTCGATCTTTCTCCCTGTCATTCTATCTACTTTTGTCATTTCTCATATTTACAGAGCTTAGTTGGGATCACATATTCCGGCCTTTCCGTAAATTAGCGAGTGTTTGCCGTAGTTTGTCCAAGTATGTTCCCTGTGTCAATAAAATTAACCGTTTAACCAAGGATCAACGCGTGGATAAGATATAAAAAGAATACAGTTGTCTTAACATCGGATTGAGTTGTAAAGATTACTTAACTATAAGATTAGGTAATTGTTGTCTTCAATGATAACTGCATTCCTTGTCATATATCCATATGCAGGATATATTATATACCTTGTCATATATCCATATATTATCTCCATATGCTGGGTATTTAATTTACACTATTTTGCTTTTGCAAGGTTTTTTTTAATGAAAAAGTAGTGGATGAGGGGGAAATTTTACTTTGATTGTTTCGCAGTAAGTCATACGTTAAATGAGCATCATATTAATGTAGCATTCACATATATCCGAAAATATCTAGTACCGTTTTCACCGATTTCATATCGTCCAAAATTAAATAAGTTATGATTAAAGGAAAGGAAAATTCAGCCATCTCTATTAGTGGAATCTGTAATAAACATTGATGGATTTTCTGTTAGTGACTCAGATAGTGAGTTTACACCCTTGTCCAACCACAGAAAGGGAGAATTCTAGCCTTTTTAAACTTTAAAGAAGATAAATACTGGAATTAGTTTCCATTTTTTAAGTTGTAGTAGTTATGATAGGAAGTTATATTCATGTTTGAATTCTTATATTGGTTTTATTTGTACGAAATATTGTTAGTTTGCTTATGATTTTTATTATTTTTACTTGTACGGAACATTGTTAATTTGTGTTTAAATTTTTATTGTTTTTTTGTGCCGAATATTGTTAATTTGCTTATGCATTTTATTTTAAGAAAATCAAAAACATATGAGCCTTAATGCACAAATTCTCTTTTTCCACGTAATTCTTATCTCATTTTACACGATTTTCAGGATCACGATTTTCCAAAGATCGTATCTCCAATGTGAATCAAGGGATGGGTGTACTTATAATTGCTGACCTTTTTTAAAAACTGATACTATTCAAAATGGCTAACTCATTGGCGCTTAACCAATCATTTTAATATTATTAGGCTGAATAATTACTATTATTACTTTTATTATCACAGCTTTACTGATTTTTAATTGATATAAATTAGATATGAATTGAATTTCCCCAAACATTCAATAGGAAGGAGCTTTATTCTACAGTATTTGAGTATTTCTCTATCCAATCCTAAGTACCTTACTCTAGAGCAATGACTTTCAAACAATTTCTACTTTGTAATTTATAAATTAATTAATAAAATGCTAAGGTACATAGAAAGGTGTTTCACATTATTTTCTGGCACAAATAAAAATGTGTTTTTCTATGCGCTTTCTTAATAAAAATATTTTAATATCTCATGGTTCACCGATGTGTTTTGACGCATCGATTGAATTTTATTTGGTACTAAATCAACCAAATAAAATGAATTGTGAAAAAGGAATATATATGACCACAAGTAAATAATGTTTGCACCCACAACCAATTATTTAGCCTTAAAGAAATATATTTTCTTTGTTTTCTTCTACTTCAATACGTAAGTATAAGAGTAGTTATTTGGTAAGTTTTTCTTATAAGTCATAATAATTTGATATCAAGCGAAACAGATTAATATTCATGAAATGAATTGTATCGATGATGAATAACATTTTTCTTTAATTGGAAATTTTAAAACTTACAGCACACAACTCAGAAAGAGACAGAGAAAAAGCCTATGAATTTTAAGACGAACAAAATAAGATAAAAAAAATATTAGGGTTTGAATCACATTTTATCACCGAGATAAGTTAACAGATTTCACAAAATTTTGTTTTGCGAAATAATCATACAGCTCAAACGCTGTAAAGTGCTCTTTTTCAAAATTCAACATATAAAAAAAGGACTTGGAAAACATTCGAGACCTAAAAATAATACAGAACTATAGGAGGTTTTGCAAAACAGATCTGCTGAAATTTTAGCTGAAAAAATTCTGTCACAACCATATATTTGAATAATAGCTCTATTTAATTAATCGGGATTTACAATTCATTAAGCTTATCCATTGGGTGATTGACAAAATCAATTGTTTCGAATAACAATTGATTTTGTATTCACGTGATTTGATCCTTAAATTAAAAAAAAAATGCTTCTTACCCGTGATATATGTTGTTTGCAACAGAATAGTTTTATTTTATATTGTCAGCATATATGTGTGTAATACATTCAACAAAGGTCTTATCGTTCCATATATATATATATATATATATGTGTGTGTGTGTGTGTGTGTGTGAGTGATGTGTGTGTGTGTGTGAGTGATGTGTGTGAGAGAGAGTGATGTGTGTGCGTGTATAAAATTCAACTGCAGGTGTATTAATTCGTGGTTATCGGGGTGTCCATGTTTACTGAACTGCGAGTTGCATTAACCACGAGTTACAGTTTTAATATGAATTGAATGATAATATAAATTGCAATATGGATATAGAAATTTTCTGCAAAACCAGTACATCATCCAACACTATTTTGAATTTATTACGGAAGTGACTTTACTAAAGAAAAAAATCTTTACGCCTCTTAAAATTTGAACAACAAAAAATACTTGAATGTATACAGTGGCTCAAACAATTGAGGATACACCTTACTTTCACTTGATAAATCCAACTTTTAATGAAAATAACACATTAACTAGAATAGAAGACGTATTTTTACTTTTACACGTAATAAAAGGGTTAATTTACAGTAAAAATAACGAAAATCAACAAAAAAATATCTAAAATTAAAAGTTTCACAAATATTTGAAGTAAACATAGGCAGATCTTTACCTCAAAAAATTGAGGATACACCAATGAAATTTTTTCGATATATTACATGCATAGACAGTATCAGTATTTTGTTGCATGTCCTTTGGCTTTTATAATGTCCTCCAAACGTCTTGGTACCGATTCGACCAATTTTTTAGTGGTATCTGGAGATATTTTATCCCATTCTTCTTGTAACACTTGCTTTAAATGGGCTTTGTTTCTAATCTGGTGTTTTTGGACCGCTGTTTCTAGTGCGGCCCACAAATTTTCTATGACATTGATGTCAGGGGACTGTGGCGGTGTGTGCAATTACTGTTTACAATGAGAAAGTCACCACATTTTGACATTACGTGCCTTGTGTTTGGGGTCGTTGTCGTGCTGAAATATAAAATTTCCATCTAAACCCAATTTTTGTGCACTTTCTTTAAGATTGTTGCGGAGTATGTCTATATAAAGCTTATGATCCATTATACCATCTATAAAAACTAAATTTCCTACCCCATTTGCAGCCATACAACCCCAAACCATGACGGAGCCACCACCATGTTTAACTGTAGAACGTAAATTTTTTGGATCCAAAGCGGTGTTCGCTTTCTCCAGACGGTGTGACGACCATCGCTTCCAAAAATGTTGAATTTACTTTCATCACTAAATATAACTTTCTTCCAAAAGTTTTCTGTCTTCAACTGATGAGTTTTTGCAAACTCCAAACGCTTTTTCTGATTTTGTAAGCTTATGAAAGGTTTCTTTCTAGCTACTCGACTGCTATATCCAGCATGTCTAATCACATTTCTCACAGTTTCAGCACTTACACTTCTGCAGATTATTCGAGAAGTTTCTGCAGCTAGTTTGACTGCACTCAGTTTAGGATTAATCTTGATATCTTTTAAAATTTTCCTTTTAGCTACATCACTCAGAATACTTTTCCTTCCTCTTCCACTCTTATTTTGAATTAATCCATCGCGTTTAAATTTCCCAATGATTTTCTGGACACATGA
Organism: Nephila pilipes; assembly: GCA_019974015.1. Lineage (NCBI taxonomy): Eukaryota > Metazoa > Arthropoda > Arachnida > Araneae > Nephilidae > Nephila > Nephila pilipes. Next base: position 690,880 of record BMAW01113393.1, read on the forward strand.
GTGACTTCTACCGACAATTTCAGCTATTTCACGATAAGATTTTCCCTTCTTAAATAACCTTAATATAAATTTTCTTACATCAATACTAGTCTCTTTCCGAGGAGCCATTTTCCATTTAAAATTACAGCTTTATATTCTCATAACCAAAGACAGAAATAACAGTTGAAAAAGTTTAGGATAAAATTTCCCAAACTTAGATTATTAGTAGCAAGCAAAAAGAAATCAAGTGGTAGTTAAACAAAAATTTCCTTTGTGTATCCTCAATTTTTTGAAGTAAAAATCTGCTTATGTTTATTTGAAATGCCTCTAAAAAGTTTTATTTTAGAATTTTGTCGCTGATTTTTCTTTATTTTTACTGTTAATTAAACCTTTTGTTATGTCTAAGAATAAAAATTCGTTTGCACTTCTGGTTAAGGTGTTATTTTGATTGAAAATTGGATTTATCAAGTAAAAGTAAGGTGTATCCTCAATTGTTTGTGCCACTGTAGCTTATCTCACTGATCGCGAGATCTTGAAAGTAATTTCTGACAAAAAAAATTCCAAACTGGATTATTTCACTTTCCGAGAAATGGTGTCATATTCATGTTGGTTGGTTTTATTAACGTTGCACTAAAAGCAACGCGAGGGCTATTGGCAATGGACCTCATAATTTTGAACCTATATCAAGTGACGGGAACGATACCTGAGCTGGCACCCCATTTCCTAACTCCCACACCACGGCTTTGAGAGGACTTTGAGCCACGACAGATTTAACGTGAATCAACCCCGACTACGCGGCGGGTCTGTAGTGGCATCAAGGCTCGAACCCACGACTTGACGAAAACCTCCGGAAAGTGTTTTTGAGTCCAGAAGTGATCATGTAGCCTCGGTAGACCACTCGGTTACCGCGGCCAATTACTCGGTTACCGCGTAATTCATATCCAATCCAAGTATGTAACTTGTGATCTTATCAACAATTGTTTGGTTCAGGATAGCCAATTTTGGCTCTTGAGCCATAAGACTACATATACAAAAAAAAAAAAAAAAAAGCATTCAAATCTAAAAAAAGGTGGTTAAGTATTAAAATGGTCAACCCTCTCTTATACCCGAACTTTCAAAGGATGCACCTCAAAGACAACCTTTTGTTCATCACCGCTAGTCGAATTTTTATCTTCTCTCTTTTGTTGTCTGCATTGTACGTCAGGGGCGGGTTTCGTTTTCGTAAAAGATTCTGACTTTATCCCGGCCCTTCTTTTTGCTCGTTTTTAGGTGTACAAGTACCATTTGACAAATTTCTTTCTCGTGTTTCTCTATTCTCTCATTCTGAATATAAGTGAGTTATTACAAATTGGAGCTTCATGGCATCCAATGATATATAAAAAAGAAAGGAAATATAGCATTAATATCTACTCCTAACAGGAAGTTCCTGAAATCATATGAAAAAAAATGTTAATCCGAATCTCATGAAAAGGGAGCCATGGTAAAACCGCGAGTTAATTGGACTCCCTAGATAATGAACTGGGAATTAACGTAAGCTCAATAAATATGATACAAAAACCTATCTCTTCCCATTAAACGTTTATCTTCAATAAGATGCATCAACCGGTTAAACATGGTCGGATGAAAGAACTTTTATATACTTTTGTAAATTTTAGTTATTACGCAAGAGTAATATATATAAGCTTATAAATCAAGTGAGTTTTTTACTCATTAAAGTACTTTAACTTTATTTAAATTTACATCAACCTACACATTTGAAACCTGAAATAACTATTAGAAAAGGAGAGATTTAATAAGAACTAGCAAAAACTTTCATCACTATCGTCTTAATTGTACAAATTTAAACATACATTTCTTCTCTCTTTTATACTCAAAATTTTTGATTATTTTAGTTTCATAAATAAAAATATCCGATATATATAATTTTTAGGTAATTGTTTCCTTTTTAATAAGAAATATTCCAACTATCCCTAAAATGACGGTAGTCGGGGGACTCATGGCCAGCGTTGTTTCAGTCGAGTCCTGGGTTCCAGTACCATTGACTCTAAAGATTCGTCGTGAGTGGCTCAAATCTGTTAAAGCTCAAAGTACTCACGTTGGGATAATGTGGAAGTTAGGATGTGATATTAGTTTCTTATGGCGCAAAAAACCGGATGTGTGGCCCTGCTGCGCCAAACAAGGTAAGTGAAGGATTGTAAAGCTGTGATCTAGACGTTTGAAAAAAATGGTTGACTAGAAGGAGGATCGAAAGAAAAAAAAAAGGATTACTAGGGTATCCCGGGGGAGCGTCACCCGTGTTTACCAAAGATCGTAAACCCCATGGAAAATAAAAAGATTTCTAGGATGCCTCGGAGTCATGATGCCGTGCCATGATTGGTACCCTCAGGGGCTGCCCGAAGGCAAGCTTCTGAGGTCCCCTGATATAATCCCCTGGAGAGGGTGCCTGGCTATATTTCCAGACAACAGGTATCCATTTTAGTCGCCTCTTACGATATGCATGAGCTACAGTGGGACTATTCTTACACACTCTGTCACCACACGGATGGATGTGGAAATTAAGAGAATTGGATACCAGCTTAGGCGTCGTTTTTGTCACTTGACTGTGACTCAAAATTACGAAGTCTAGCGCCAAATTCCTTCGTGTTGCTTCTAAAGGCGACATTAATAAACAAACAATATGAATCCTTTAAAAGGTGTTTGATACGATATTAACCAGAGAGAGAACCCTGAATACGATCATTAATTCTGTATGAATTTCATTTCTCTTTTCCTTATATAATTTAAAATATTTTAATGCTTTTATAATTTAGATTAATTTTTATTTCATTCTTTTCAAACATGATGGAAGTTTTGAATTTAAGATTTGCAATCATTGTGTTTTAAGAAATATTGAACATTAAATTGATTAAATCAAACAATATAAACATGTCATTTCAATATTTTTTTTAAAAAAATTTATTACATCACTTTCTCTTCATAATTGTGGGAAAAGCACCGTCACTGTGTTCATTTCAACCCTTCCCATTACCCCAGAAAAATCTTTTAGAATTTTCCTTTCCCACCGAAATGCTACATAAAATATATGAAGTTTACTTTCCTTCGGAGTTCTCATGTTGTAATATAGGTGTTTCGTAAGGTAAAGAAACTGTGAAGAAAAAAACGACGCCGTTAAGTGGCAAGTAATGAGATATCATTTAACTAATCGTGTAATCCCAAAGGAATTTGAAGGACCTTAAACCTTGCGTGTGATGTTAGCAAGTTCGCAAAATCTTTGACATGAAGCTTTTAAGCGTGTGAATTTGATTCTCATTTCCGCACTGAAAAATGCTTCGCTTGAAATAAACAGATTCTCAGAGCTGTGGGAAAGATATCCTATTTTGTCCCAAGTATAGGAATTCTTACTGTTTATAAGCGATTATATTCTGTGGTGGTATTTTATTTACTTGTTCATCACTCTAATACACGCAAAATACTTTATTATCAATGGATTTTAAAATCCCGAAGGCTTAAAATTATAATATTTTATAAGTTCAGTGCATCACGGAATTTTTCAGGGCTGTAATACGATTCTGAAGCAATTGAACTTAAAGAATTGCATATTTTAAATTATTCATGTGTTTATGCTATAAACTCTAACATTTTCCTGTATATGAAGAGCGGTCTAAATTCAGACAAACTTGTAACTAAATAATGATGCTTGATTATGAGTTTGTCCTTGAGCTGATTCAATAATGTATTTGATATAGATACTATTATTGGTCAGATTAAGCCATGCATACAAAATGAAACTCAAGTTGTTAAATTGTATTTTTATCCAGGCTTTGAAAAAGAATCTTAAAGGAAATGGAAGGGAAACAAAATCTTATTTTCTACTATGAACATATTGAAGCATACTGATTTATTTCTTTAGAAAATTTGTATATAATCGTTTATGAATTTTTCTGTAGCTTTTAAATTAGCCATTTTCCCACAAAATGAAAGATTGTAAATATATATACTCAAAGATATAAAAATAGACGTATAATGAAGGAGTTGTCCAATTGCGACAAAAATAGATGGATGAATATACGCATAAAAAAAAAACGATAACAATTTCTGAACAATTTGATCAATTATTCTTCATTACGATTTGGTTATTAAGTGAATAATTATATTGGTTATTACGATTTGGTTATAAGTCAAAAAGATGTGAGTCCGCCTCTGGCCTAGACTGTCACTCGGAGTGGCATATACTGATAAAGTATCGATGTCTTGCAGGATTTTTCTGGCCCTGTTGTCTCCAACTGTTGGGTTGAATCGACGACATTTTGGAATAGGTGCAGGCCTTTTTTGTATGAGGTTCCAAAAGTTCTCTATGGGAGAGAGATCAAGTAACCTAGATTGTCAAGTGTTAGGCAATCTTGAAAATAATTCATAGCAAAACGAACTGAGTATAGTCAGACATTATGTTGTTAAAAAGTTAGTCAAGGGTAGTACAAATGAATGGCAACATTATTTATTTCGAACGTTGTGTAGTTATTGATAAACCTTGTTATTCAATTATTCAATTCAAACTTGTTATTCAGAAGTTCAAGAATTATTAAATCAATTCAACCATTATATAACTAAATTGTGATTGATTTTCCTTAAACATTATTTTTTAAATGTTTCATTCGTTTGTTGAATTCTGGAGGTTCCGGAGCTACATTTCAACGCCTTCATTATGGACTTAATTTGCTAATTATTTATCTGTACAAATTAAATGAGAATTGGAACAACATTAAACTTTCGTTACTCAAAGAAATTTTAATTAATTTCTTAGAGATGCTGAAATATTAAAAAGAAATTTAATTTTTTTATTACTTTAGAACAGTACCTTTTCACCTTATAATTTCCTGCTTTCTATTTTTCTTTCTCAATAATTAATTGGTTGTTTTAACATTCATGTTCGAAATTCAGGTTACGAACACAAAATCTGTGATAGTATAATGAGAAATAAATGGTTTATTACTATGATATTTCACGCTTATAACACGTAGTTTCTCGCAAATTTCAGACATGCTTTATATCATAAGACATCATTTAATAAAATAAAAAGAGGTGTAAAATGCATTTATATATATTATAAGATACATTTAGTCTCTTGGATAGTTTGCATGTCTACAGCGCTATGTGGGCACAAAATCTATATCAAAAAGTTCTGCTAAGTACGATTATCTAAACTGATGCTGATCCACACAAAGATTCCACTGTTATTTTCTTACGTTAGATGAAAATTACGTTAGATGCACCCTAAATTGTCTCCAGATGGAGACTCATTGAGAATATTTTTGTGTAAAAAAACCAATTCTGTCCCATTCATTTTACGTTCAGGGATAATTATTTCTTTCAATAAAGTCTGCCTTACTCGATATGATCATAGAGACATAATCCATTTATCATTGAATGTAAAAGATATTTCTGCTAGGCGGTTATATATAGTTTATTATGAAATTTGTTTTAGATGTAACAGCGGAATTTTGCAATAGCTCTCTAGTTGGTATCTGCATTTATTTTTAGATAAACAACCTATGCAAGTGTCATGATTTTCAGGCGACCTTGGCCGCACTTTTTGGCGTGTGTGTGATGTCACTCGTTTGGAAATTTTTTCATTACTAGGATATTACTTTTGGATAAACTTGTAACTATCTAACGATCGCTGCTTGAGGTTGAGCATTATTTCATTAAATCTACATGTACTCATGGGAACTTATTTGCATTGGAACTATTAAGTCTGGCGATTTTTCGAGCAGGAACCGCAATTGTGAAGATAAAAATTGCAACTGATGATGTGCCCACGTTTTATTGCTACATTTGCTAAAATCTATTTTAATAAAATGCTGAGATGAGAGTTATATTCACCGATTTCTCTACAGTACACTTAGAAATATTGATAATAATGCACAAAGAAAGAAGCGAGCTGCAATCGTGAAAATTTGTAAAGTAGTTGAATGCTGTCCGATGTGAAAATTACCCAAGTTTGGTGTCAATGCGTAGGACCACTCATTCTGCAGTGGCATTGTAATTAGGAAGTGTGTTATGTATAAACCACTGCACAGTGGAAGATCCATAAATGTAACTACCACATTCCGACTCTAGAACTTTAGTAAACGAAGAATGCCAGGTAGACGTGTGATGAGACATTTCGCACAGTTAAGTGTGTTTGAGAGCGGACTGATTATCGGCATGAAAACTGCGCTGGACGTCTGACGATGGGCGATGCGCCGTGTAGCTCGCCTAATCGATCGTTAGGAGTGTGCCGTCAGACCATGTTGGGTGCAGTGGACAAGAGATAGTACCCACGTGTGGAGAACCGGGTCTGGAGCGAGCAGGAAAACGAAGAAGTGAGAGAATCGTGCGGTAAGCACTCGTGGATCCCACTGTGATTCGTTCCACGATACAGTCAGATGTAGGGCTGCCAGTTGTTCCCCAAACTATTTTCAGATGCCTTGTGGAATCAAATCTGCAATCCAAGTGCCCTTTTCGTGTACTGCCTTTAATACCGAAACATCGGTAACTCTGTCTCCAGTGGTGCCTAGCCAGAAAGACGTGGGATGCCACAGCTTAGCAAAACGTGGTGTTGAGTGATGAATATTGGTTCGGTTTGGGTACAAATGTTCACCACGTACGAGTGTAGAGGTTCCCTGGTGATCGGTACAATTCCACCCCCGCTGTCACGCGACACACTGCTCACACAGCAGACATAATGTTCCGGGGGGGGGGGGCATAGGCTATGATAGCCGGTTCACTCTAATTGTGGTACATGGAAGCTTAACGGGCCAGCGTTATATTGATGACATTCTTCGACCCTAGGTCGGAACTGTCCTGAATGATCTTCTAAGGGCAACTTTTCGGCAAGATAAAGCTCGTCCGCATACAGCTCGAGTAGCTCAAGACTTTCTACGCCTTGTTCAGACTCTTTCATGGCCAACCCGCTCTCAAAGACGTGTCCTCTATAAGGCATTTGTGGGACCAGCTAAGACGCCAGATGCCTCCGTGTCACGCTGTATGGGATTTTGAGGTGGCTAATCAAGATTTGCGGTCCCATCTGCCTCAGGATAACATCCGATGTCTAATCAACTCAATGCTGGACGGTGTTACGGCATGTATTGCAGCAGGAGGTGGTCCGACGCGCTATTGAAGTTGTACTGGGTTTGTCTAATTGTACATATTACATTTGTTTAATTGTCATGATTTTTTTTTTTTGATCAAGTGAATTTTTCATCTGTATCATTGTGTATATTGCATTTCATTTTAATCTGATTCTCCCTTCTTGGTAAGCTATTTTCAATGTTCCTGGGGGTATACATAAGAGTTTATCTTTAAAAAAATGTCAATATAACTGTTGGCTAATTTCGTGTTATTGTAAAATAGTATTTCTTACATTAATTTTTGACGTTGTTGGGATAATGGTAAAAACTTTTAGTATTTAGAATATGAGAGTCTATTGACTGAGCCGTATCAATTTTTAAATTTTAGCAAGCCCCCTTCAGCATTTTATAATAAAATAACGTGATGGTCGAGTTTAAGGGCGGCTTAGCTGAGCCAAACAAGGTAAAGCTGTGATCTAGATGTTTGAAAAAAGACTAGTGAGTGATAGTATTTTAATGGTGTAGTAGCCAAATGGGACCCTGTAGCGCCAAAAAGCTGTGATATAGACGTGTGAAAGAATAAAGAAAAATTGGTTTACAAGAAGGATCTAAAATAAAGAAGGATCGCTAGGGTATGCCGGGGGCGCGTCATCTGTGTTTACCAGAAACGGTAAACCCCCACAAGAAAGAAATAAGATTACAAGGGTACCTCGTGTGAATGATGTCCGTTCTCACCTAATGAAGGAAAGCCCCTGAAGTACCGACTATAGCACCAGACACTTTGAACCCATTTTAGTCGCCTCTTACGACATGAATGAGCAAAAGTGTGACTATTCCTTCACACCTGGTCACCACACAAGTAAGTAACGGGAAGGAATATTCAGCAAAAATATGTTACGAGTTTCTTAGCTTCAGCCTATCCATTCTAATGAACTAGATATGCCAGGGAAACCTTAAAACTTAGATTTTATAAGAATTTAATAATTTTGTTATATATATATATATATATATATATATATATATATATGCATACATACATACATACATATTGTATGTGAGTGGATAATGGCATTTACGTAGGATAGAAAACTATTTTCTCATCTACATGTTTTTAAGAAGTTCTTTAATATGTAAATGCAGGAAATATCAAAAGAATGTGTTTTTGAATGAATAAAATGCTTAATGTATATTAGTAACAAATAGACGTTAAAAAAATAGTAAAATTATATCGCGTAAATACGACGAGTAAGATTTTAATAAATATTTAGATTCTAATGTCTAGTATCATTAAGACAAATATTTAAATGTATGGCCTGCATATTGTTTGAGTTTAAATTTGTTGAATAAATAATTTTCTGGGAAAGATTTTTGATATACTTTTAGTGCTAAAATGTGAATCCTGATTCATATTATAAAATTTGCTTGCAACGAGACATTTTTATCATAATTTTCTTAGTTTAAATTAACAATAAACTATCCACTAAACTATAGCAAAAACGATTTCTAATCAAATAAAAAAATTAAAGAAAAAATTCATCGATTTACTAAACATTTGCTACTAATAATTTCAAATACGTGCATCCGAATTATTTGATTAAAGTTCTTTTATTTTACTAATTATATTTTTTCGTAAATAAAAAAAAATTGTAAATCAAAAACTATTTTTAATTGTGATTAATTTTTGACAAAATATTGACATAATATATTACCTAGAATGTATTTCTTAAACCTGCAAAATAAAGTGATGGTGATTCCAGGAAAAAAATGCATGATATTGCTCTAAAGATAAATTTATGGGTATCATTTGCTTAAATTATTACTGAATAATATTAATGACTGACGCGAAGGAGGTTTCAATATTATAGTAAAATCAAATTAATTGATCTTATTAATAAAAACTGTGCTTTGTATGAATTTATTAATGCATACAACACAATTTACAAATAATTAAGAAGCGTTTATAACAGTACTAATTTCCCATCATTAGTCAAACATGCTTTGACTATTCATGGAACAAGGAAAGGAATCACAAGGAAAACGAATCAAAATGTCCTTGTACATTTGTCCAAGTTTCTTTCACTTCTGTTAAAATAGCAACACCGTACTGTCTTACATAAAAGTAAAACCAAAACACTAATTACATGTCCCACTAATTCACATCTTGTATTTTTCCATCAGATTTTTCTCACGATGATGGGAAAAAGAATGTAACAATTACCAACGTCGTAGCGAAATTTGACTTGACAATCGTCATCGGCAGAGGGAAACCAAGACAAGGGGAATTCAAAGGGAGCCGTGTCTATCGTTTAATAGCCATCCACCTATTAGTAAGTTAATTGAGTCTTCTGCGGAATGCCAAATCTTCGAAGCATGCTTTTTTTCCCAAAGTGTCAGGTAAACCAGGACATGAAGTTTTACGCACGAGGGTCCGAATCAGGTTTCAGTAGTAAGCATGAGTGAGAAAAACTACCTGCCTGAAATAAAGGTAGCCTCAGGACTGTGGGAAAAGCATCGGGAATATTTTCTCCGATACTAAAATTTGTCGCTACCTTAATGTAGCGTGAAATCCAAAGCATCTTCCCACCGAAAAAGCTCCAGCTTTTGACGCGACACTTCAATCCGTGGAGCGTTAATTTTGTTTTTCTTGTATTGTTTTGTTTTGTTTGCATATTTATACCGACAGATCCACGAAATTGTTAAAATGCATGTTGAATTAATCGGACGTAAAGGTTTATAAATAAATGTAGGCTTGGATGGAACACGCGGAAATTATCGTGTATTTATTTAGGAAAATATATTAAAAAGAGCGGCTTCCTGTATTTGGTGAAGCAGTTCACGGTCATTTGGGGAGAAACTAGAATGAGAAATATCATTTTATATTTATGTTTGCTTAAAGTTTGTAAAAAGGATTATTCCTATGATGGAGAAGAGATATAATAGTAATAAATTCTAAATATGAAAAAATAAAAAATAAAATAAATAAGGCGAAGTTGGAAGGCCTTTTATTAAGGTAGGAGGCTACAAATAAAATATTTACATAACAGTTCATGAAATATCGCATGCTTAATATCAACGTCTCAGAATTATGTAAAACTACTCATAAAATTCAGGTATTTGTTTTTAAAAGTATGCATGAATGATTCACTGAAAAATCGGTGTAATTTTAAATATCGGTGTAATTTTATATATAAAGTAGAGGATATATATTTATTTAAACCCAATGTGATGCTTACTGCTTACGGTATCTTAAAAAACTTAATTTTAATTGCTGTTTTTTTATCAATTTGAGAATTGTGATACGGAATAATTTTCATTAAAGAAAAACTTATTTCTTTTCCCTATTTTTTCTTAAGCCCTATTCTATAAGATTTTAATTGTGTGAGAGGTTAACATTCCATCTCTTTCTCATTGAGGATGAAACTATAGCTTACTCTTCAAGAATGATTGCTAACTCAATGAATGATGTTTATTATACAGCATCATTTAAAATGGTAAATTAACGATTTTTCTTCAGAGAATTTTATACATAATTTTTTTTTCTAACCCTTATCAATCCAGTGAAGGTTAAGTTCCATTAGAAAGCTTTCCAAATAGATACCTCTCTTTTTCTTAAGGCTTTCTTCTATATTAAACCATCGCTGAGAGTAGTATGATAATTAAAAAGTTAACAAAATTCAGAACATAAATTGCAGTTTTCTCAAATTTTCTTATATTATTTTAGCTCAACATGCATTGAATTTAATATTGTCTTATTAGATGGTTGTCGAATCAATATTTTAAAAGAGATTGTTTTAATAAGTCGTACTTAGATGCAACACGAGGGCTATTGGCGGCGGACTTCGTAATTTTGAACTTCGGTCAAGTGACGAGGACGACACATGTGTTTGTACCTCCCTTCTCCAAACTTCCACACCACGCCAAGGAAGGACTAGGGGCCTTAACAGATTAAACGTGCATCAGTCTCACTACACGGTGGGTCTTTCGTGGCTTCAGGATTTGAACTCAAGATTCGATGAAAACAATGTCGACCGCGAGTCCGCGACCATCTCCAAAGAGGAGTCTTCATACTAGGCTACCGCGGCCATTTTTTTTTTAAAAAGAGGGATGAGAGTCACACACACACATATATATATATCCTCCATTTTCTTCCAAATATCTCCAAAGAGGAGTCTTCATTACCGGCCCTCGGGTTTTGTTTTCTGCTATTTCCAGCTTGCAGGGTACCTGAACCAATGCTATCTTGAAAGATCTTTCTTGTTCTTTCAAGCCAGCGTTTCTAAGATGGGATGCATTCTGCTTTGTTCAATTACGCTACTTCGAGCTCTATTATGGAATGATTCATCAAAAAAAAATGTTTCAAACAAAAAAATGTTTCATTGAAAGGTATTTATTTTATGTAAGTTATTAATGGAAAATTTTGTCCTAAATTTTTTTTTTTTTTTTTTTTTTTTTTTTTTTTTTTTTTTGCATTTTTATGATGTTTTTATTAACTTTGGATTATTTAATTACGTATTGGAGAGACTGGGACAAAATTTTGAATTGTAGTAATTGCTGCTGATTTTAATTTTTTTAATTTAAAAACAACAACTTTTAAGATATGAGAGCTTCTGAACACCAGGAGAATATATAATATTAAAGAGTATAGTTTTAACTTTAAAAGTAGTATTAACTTTAAGAGAAGTATTAGTTTTATTTTTAGTATCACAACTTTTCAAACTTAAATAAAATATGATGAAAAGTATTTGAAAATCTTGCGCTTCAAGACAAAATATAAATCTTGTTAGATAAATAAGTATTCAGAATTTACGGAAAAAAAATTTCTTTAAAACAATGGAAGAGAATCGGATGCTTCTATTTTATTAAGTAGAAGAAAAAGCATAAAAAAAGAAATACGGATGTCCATAAATCGCATTTGAATCGAGTTTTGGAAAAAAAATAAAAGAAAAGAATAAACCAAAAAGTTAAGTGAATCAGCATCCGTTGATGCACTCAAATGATTCATGAACTGTAAATTCCTGTCTCTAAATTTCTTTAAAAATAAACTGTAAATAAATGAAATTAGAAACAAATAAAAATTTGAAAAATCTAGATTGCAAGATTTGTAATATTAACAGTTTGATTATTTATACATGATGAAAATGAACCAATGTTTTGATAAGCGTAACATTATTCTATTATTTGTATAACATCACTTTGCTAAAAGAATTCAATTAGGTAAAATTTCTGTTGTAGGAGAAATATAGTGGTAATTAAAGTTTGTGCTTTTGTTTTCTCTGTATTCTTACTGCACAACTCCATGTGAAATACGTGTTCTACTAAATTTATTTGAGATTGATTTTTTTTTTAAGAATGCGGAATTTAAATAACTGAGTTTGGAATTAAACTACAATTTTGATTGTTCTTTAGGTGGCAATTCCTGCACTCAAGCAATTTAGGGCTCAAAAGCAAACCTTATATATATTTTGCACAGTTCAACCTCGTCTTATTTGTAACGAAAAAATCGTTTTCTAAATTCCTTAACCAGATTCAGTAAGATTGTGATTGATTGTTCATTGCTGTCACGAGAGAAACAACACGAGGGCTATTAGCGACGTTTTCCTCTTACTTTTGAACCACGAATCAGGTGACGAGGACAACACTAAAGTTGGCACCTCACTTTCCCAATTACTTCTGGAAGTAAACGTGTAAGCCCCTACAGATTTAACATACACCAGCTTCTCTACGCAACGGTCTTTGGGGGAAAAGTTTCGAGCCCTTTACACTTCGGTAGCGAATCCTTTCCTCTGTCAACCAGTCTACCTTCATCAAAGAGTTTTAGACTTTTAAGGAAATAATTTACCTAAGCGATGGCACAAAGGATATTATTTAAGAGACAACAAGAACTTCATAATAGAGCTTAATAAGTTAAAGACAAGAAGGATAGAAGAATTTTATGAAATATTCTATTTTGAAGATAAGCTTTGGCTAATAGGTTATTTTCTTCACTGTTATTACTCATATATTTTGGCACTTTATGATAATTTCACTGACATAAAAATTCTGAACTAGCATAGAAATTTTAAAATAATTTTTCTAACGTAACAATTTTAAAACTCCAACACGATTTTTTTTCAATTTTTCAAGATGTTAATAAATACTAATTTTATTAGGAAAGCATCATTAAAGAAGACAGAGGAAAATTATTATGCTATTTTTGAAGACATGTTTTCGCTTTAAATTAACAGTTTATTTTCTTAGCTGTTAACATTTTACGTATATTGGTAATTTTATTACTTTTCCTTTATGCCATTTTTCTTTTATGCATTTTAATAAAAAAAATAAATGCATAAGAATTTACTAACATATAAATTTATCTTACGTGTGAGACAAAAGGACTGCATTCTTATTAATATAAAACCCAATATACCGAAATATAGCCAAAAAGGAAATCTCTTGTTACCAGATCTCTATAACAGAGTTTTATATAAAAATATCTAAGTTATGTTTTAAATTTATGGCTGTTTTAACTAAAAAAATTTATGAATTAACAATTAAGAAGATCTAACTTCCACTGACTTTTTATATTTATATTTTAAGAAAATGATTAATGTTGTAATAATTAATTCTACTTTCGTGTTTGAAGTTTTTTTTTAGTTTAGTTTTTATTAACGTCGCACAAGAAGCAACACGAGGGCTATGGCAACGGACCTCTCAATTTTGAATCTCGGTCAAGTGACGAGGATGACACCTGAGCTGGCAACCCCCTCTCTATTGTTAAAGCCTTTAACAATCCTAATTAAACAGACTTTTTCAATTCTAATAACTTTACTTTCCAACAATACGAATGACATTCTCATTCCACGCGGAAAGCGTGTGAATATTTTCCCAAGAGTATCATAAATATAATTGTATAGATGTTTAAAAAAATTTTTTTTTTTTAATCTTATGAAAAATACGTTCAAAACAACGAGAAAAATTGAATAATATACTGACAAATGCTTTAACATTTCAGGTTTTTTTTTTTTTTTTTTCGATCCTACAGCTATGTCTGAATTAAATTGCTCTTACAGTTTGATTCTAGAAAATTAGAAAATATTTTAATTAAAGATGTTGAATTGAATCAAAATTTGATTTTTTTTGTTTATGAAATATTATGACAATGAAGTATCGAAGGAGAAGCCCGAAAAACAAAACACGAAGAGACAGCAGAGATAGAAAACGAGAAAGTTGTCTGAATTATGGCTACTAAATCATTTTATTTTGCGGTACAACTTCTAATTCATTGATTTTTTAAACTATCAAGAATCAAATATTTTTACCTGAAGATAAATTATTGTCTATAAATCCATAATATACATAGATCCATAGCATTGTGTTGCACATTTCAATGTTAATTATTAATCATCTTTTATAAAATGATGCATGACACCCAAAAGAACGTGTTTTCTATCAGATAAAAATTAATTATTGCTAAGTGCCATAGGTTAATTACTGCAGAATTGAAACAGTTCAAAAACTTGAAATGTAAATGTAAAGACACTTTATATTTTGAGGATTGACAAATACAAATGTAATCTTTTTAACCTGTCCTCTACTTGCTCTTTTTCTTCATTAGTTTTATGCACGCATATTATTATTTTTAGAACTAATTTTTTTTCAAGCAGGTTTAACTGCATATCTATTGTCTTCAAAATACTTCGTTCCCTGTATAAGCTCCCGGATTTTTATTTAACAGTTGTTAAAATGCCTATTTAATTCTGACCGTTTTCGATAAAAGATAACCAGAAAAGAATTGACTCTTAGAAAATATACTAAATAATAAAAGAAGAAAAAATGTTCGCTTTGCATAGTGAAAAAACTAAAGAAAGCCAAGATTGTAATACAGAGTAAGAATTGTTACTCCCTTTTCTCTATGTTTATCTCTCCTATCTTATTTCGGTACAACATTTTTTAGAAATTTTTAAAAAGGTAAATAAATAGTACAAAAACAGAAATTTTCAAATTAATTTTATAAATTAAATTTAGTTTGTTACGAAGTTTTGTGTATTGAATAAGCTTATTACGTCATTTTTACGATCATTGAAAAATGTACTAATAATGAAAATTGTTTTTGAAGTATTTCTTTATATTTTATAAAATTTTTAATATATATGGTCACGCAATTCCTTTTTGTTTTCAAATAAAATTAAGTAATTTAAATGCAATTTTGCTTAAAAAAGACAGCATTGAAAAACCTAAGAGGAAAAAAATGAATTTTTTTTTCGTTATCAATCGAATAAAAAAAATTATTGCAGTTTTTTTTAAAATTATTTTTAGTGGAAGAGAGTGAAGATTCTTTTCATCAAAACTTTTAGTTATTTTATTTCATTTACAGCTTCAGAGCAAATAAAAAAATTATGGTAGAATGAAATATTTCAAAAGTATTCTAAAATAATGCATTGGAAATGGATCTTAAATTCTGGAATAGAAAAGTCCTTTGATGATAGACAAAGAAACATTCTAAGGTGAAAAATAACAGAAAAATTTTATTCGAGTTCAAACTGAGTGTTAAATAAAACAATTCTGTTTGACAACGCTTTGAAATAAAATTAAAAAAAAAAATCCAGTTTAAGTTAATCTAGAAAAGAATTGTTTTGCAGCAGAATAAATTATTTTTCGTGTATTTCCTATTATTTCAATTTCTTTATTAGTTTTCATTGAAAAATCCATGATATGTTCAGCGGGATTTACGAGCGGTCTTTTTCTGATAACTTTTAGTAATGATCGGTCTTTTTTCTTGATGCACCCGTAAAAGTGCAATGACTTGTGGTGCCGAACTTAAGGCATGTGGCCAAAATCAGTCGTTTCGCTCGTCCCATTACTTGCTGTGGGAAGAAAGTACCACAATATAGGAAATATTTTAACTTAATTGCTTTTCTCAGATACCGGCTCACTATAGAAGAAGCAAGGGAGTTTCGAGTGGAAAAAGTGTAACAAAAAAAAAAGAGTGCAAAATATCTTTTAATGATTATGGGTTTGATGTATTTGTGATCTATTTTGTTCCACTGTATGTTCTCATAGGGGCAATAAAGGATTTCCTTTCTTCCTGTATCATCGTTCTAAGTCTGAAGGTAGTTGTTTTGATTGTTGAAATGATTGCTCATATTTCGTCTTTATTCGGATACTGAGGTTTTGCTCTTTAACGAGAAATTGAAGCACATGCCTTCCTAAAGCGCATATTTTTTAGTAATCAACATGTCATTTATTCACTTTATAGTCATCATTACGGGAATCATTTCCTTTCATTGAACGAAAAACTTCATTTCTTTCTCTGAATTTATTAGTTTTCCATAATCGAATTTGGCCTCCGGAATATTCTGCACATATAACCTTATGTTGTTTTGTTTATCCATTTCTTTGTACAAGGGGATGTATTACATATTTATTCAAAAAGATTCATCCGATTTCAAAATTCCATATTTTCAAAAATAAACGGCACATAATGATAAATAAAACATAAATACAAAGGAAAAGTGTGGAAGTTTTATATAGAGGAAAAATAGATGGCCCTCGCGTGTTAGTCGTGAAGCGGTTTTGGAAGCTTTCACGGAGCTACCTTGCAATTGTATCAGTCACAGTGGACCAGATGACTTATTATTACTCAGCTGGCCACCTAAGTCGCCTGATATGGTTCCATGCGATTTCTTCCATTTGGGGTTTGTAAAAGTTTAAGTGTTTTTGCCATCACTACCTACAAATTTATTTTAACTGAAACAACGAATTTCTGCTGCTGTACAATCAATTACCACTAGCACTTTACAACGTTTTTGGCAGGAATTTACATATCGAATTGATATTATACGTGTTTACTAAAGGTAGTTATATCGAGATCACTTGTAAAAGAAATTTTCATATTTCAACTTTTCATTCATGTATTATTTCTCATTATGAGTAGTTTATTTTGGAAACTATGGGATTTTGTTATCGGATGAATCATTTTGAAAAACCCTGTGGCTGAACGCTTACGTTTCCTATTCTTATTTGGAAAGAACTCACTACTTATTAATTGCTATTGTAAATCTACTTTAAACAATTGTAAATCTACTTAAACGCTGTAATTATCCTTATCTGATGATGATTTTAAATTACTGAACTGAAACAAAAAATATCTGCTTTCGAAAGAAAAAAAATTATTATTATTCATAGAAATGATGGTAGGTTAAAACCAATGGCCTGTAGATAAAATATAATGAATTAAAAAAGATTGAAAATATATATATAGAGAGAGGACATACATTAAAAAGGATTATCTCGATATTTTTATCATTGCTTGCATAAAATTAGCTAAATTTCGTGAGCCATTCCTGTTAACTCTTTTCACATAATTCAATACTAATTTATCGATTTCATTGAGTTTAATAGATGACTGAATTTTCAAAGAGATTTTATTGTTCCCATTATTATGAAAAAAATATCAAAATACCGTAGCGAGCTCCTTCCGTATGTATAAACTTGGCAACCTTCAAAAATTTAAAAATTTTGAAAAAGAAAGACTAGGAACACAATAAGAAATCCATAAATAACAATTAAGCGTTGTTCATCGGTCCTTTGTGGAAACTAATGGCTTAATAGCTTGGTTAAAAGGAAATTGACCATGAAATGGGAATTTTAAATTGAGATTTACTTCTTGAGTAGATGTTCCGATGAAGGAAAAAAAATTGGAACGTTATAATAGTAAATTAAAATTTGTTTCAATCCATTCAAATTTCATGTCCATTTGAACGGATGTTTTTTCGGAACTCTTAGCTTTTTTATTGCTTCAAGAAGCGAAGAACTTTTTCATAACTCAGCTACTACGACGCAAATAATAATGTATAGTCTCCAAGGGTTTTACGAACAAAAATGCATCATGTGACTCGTCTCCCATACGTTCATTATCTAGAAAAATGTGATGAAATCATTTATAAACCTACAATATTTGTAGACAAAATTATGCATATGAGCCGATCTGTATAATGAAAATTTCTCTGACGGATTTGAGACTTTACATATATGCCGATTTAGGAACTAAAAAGTAAGATTATTCGAACTTTTAAATTCTTACAGTTCTCTTGATGTCAGAATTTTTTAAACAAGAAGCTTCTTACTTTAACAGCGTATTATCTTGCTTTTTAGAGTAGCCGCCGATACCGATTGAGGACCTAACAAATAAGATAATTCTAATTTTTAAGTCAGTATCTTACAAAGTTTTTTTTCTTCATGTCAGAATTTGCCAAGCTGAGACCCGTTAAATCTACTCAAGGTTCCAAGTCATCCCGTTGTCGTGGTGTGGAAGTTTGGAGAGGGAGGTGCCAGCTCATGTGTTATCCTAGTAACTTGACTGAGGCTCAAAATTACGAGATCCATCGCCAATAGCCCTCGTCTTGCATCCAAGTGCCATGTTAATAAACAATCGATTAAAAATCTTATTTTTAGGAACGATGACTGACTTATAAAGTCCCTTCCCCCATGAGACATACCAACATTTCTGTTGAAATAGTAATTTGCTTACGTGACTTTGCAACATGATCATTGATGCATTGATGCGATGATTAGAAAGACATTTATTAGACACTGTGAAAAACACTGTCTCACGCGTTGCGTTAACGGCGATTTACATAGGCAATGATATGATTATTCAAAATGCATTTTTTATTTATACATGAATTGTTTGTGAATTAAAAATACATATTTCATTGCCTTTGACAGATCTTTAAGTACCTACTGTTACTGAAATGAATCAAATTATTCATACTAGAGTGGGATTTTCGAGAGTGAAGTGTAAATTCGGTTTTGTTCGCATCATCTGACCAGCATCAGAATAAATAGAACTGTTGCCAATAGTAAATCGTATAGCTCTAATTCATCTGTTATATTTCAGTTCCCCCAGCCACCTATGTTCTACAATTGGGAGGTATGACTAAGTTTTGATCCAGAGGATTGTGGAAAAATATTTCAAACTGAATTTTTTTTTAAATCGCTGCTAAATATGAATGACTATGTACATCACCATTATAAAAGAATGTTATAACCGTATTTATTTGAAAAAAGGACAGTGTTTAATTGAACTCGTTGATTTTAAACCTGATTCCACCAGTCGCGTATATCGAAGCTAATGCACTTTAAATCTGCAAGGTCTTCAAATTAAGTCTCACATTTGGACAGTGGCAAATTCGGCGAATATGGTGCTAGCTCAGGTGTTGTGCTTGTCACTTGGTGGCCACTATATTCAAGTGGTCATGTTCATGGACTCGTAACTGGTGTTTTTTTCGTCAAGTCGTGGGCGACTTGACGCAACTAAAGAGCCACCGTACAGTGTACGTTAAATCTGGTCGAGATCTCAAGTCCTCCTGTGGCGTGGTGTATTTGGAGAGGGAGGTAAAAGCTCAGGTGCCATCCTCGTCATTTGGCGAGACTCAAGATTACGAGGTTCGTTGCCTATAGCCCTCATGTTGTTTCTAAGTACGATGTTAATACGCAAACAATCAAATCCTCGTCACTTAACCGGGGTTCAAAACTGCAAAGTATGTCGCTAATAGTCCTCGTATAACTTTTAAACGCTACGTTAATATACAATCAATTAATCAAGCTCCCTCAGTAGGAAAACGTGTGAGACCCGCTCTTATTTTTGTTGCGTCATCTGTATGATTTTTTTTTTCTGTATGCTCCATCAATTCTACTTCTTCCAACACGTCCATGTGGCCGCGGTAGCCCAATGTTCATGGTCACGGACTCGCGGCCAACGGTTTTCGTCAAGTCGTGGGTTCAAGCCGTGATGACCCACCGTGTAGCCGTGGCTGATGCTCGTTAAATCTGTCGAGGCTCAAAGTCTTCCAGCGGGTGCGGTGTGGAAGTTAGAAGAGGAAGGTGCCAGCTCAGGTGTCGTCCTCGTCACTTGACCGAGGTTCAAAATTAAGAGGTCCGTCGCCAACAGCCCTTGCGTTGCTTCTAGTGCGACGTTAATAAAACCAACAACATCACCATACTTCTCAGACCTAGCACCTATCAATTAGTCCCTGTTTCCTTTTCTGCAAATATGTTTAAGGGATAAAAAAAAAATTTCGAAACTGAAGCAGATGTAAGCCGAGCGCTACTCTAGTCCTTCGCCTATAAAGACAAGGCATTTTTTTAAAATCGGTATTTACAAATTACTAACACGCTAGTCATAAGTAACTGCGTCAATTATATTGCACAGTAAATATTAAATGTATGAAAAATGTATTTTCTTTCACTTCCCAAACTGACAATTATCCGGTACATCTAATATTTTCTTTCGTCTTTGTGTCGTAGTGACTTCTTTATATATGACACATTTCCGCCATTTTTGATTATAGGAATTAAATTTAGCCGTGTGATTATAATCTTTGTGCCTATAGTAAAATTAAATATTTTCGATTTTTACTTCGTTTCTCTTTCATCGAAGCTACAAAATTGTAAAAAAAATTTCCGTGTATTTATAAGTGCACACACGCAATTATTACTAGTATAAAAAGTTTTATGAATAGTTTGCTTAACAGTTTTATTGTATCGCTTTTATGGAAATAATTTATTGGTAAAAGAGAAAAAAAAAAAAAAAAAAAAAAAAAAAAAAACGGAGGAAAAAATATTGAGGAACATCGATTGAAAGTCAATCAAAACAAATAATTAACATACACTATTAGAAAAAAACTGGTATGAACTTATGGAATTTTTAAATAATCGAGTTTTTGTGTATAATTTACAAGGTTAATATTTAGATGAGGATTTAATCTAGCTTTTAGGAAGAGGTCCTTAATGTATAAAATTACAAATAATGTCTGAACTAGAGATCAACAACATTACAGCTCGTAGAAAATAATCCTTTCCATTTTCATATAATTATCATTAATCCCTGTTTAGTTTTTATCGAACTGCTTTAACTTAAAGGTCTTTTTCCGATCATGCATTTCATTCTATCGATGTTTCGTCTTTATGTAATCGGAAGATGGGAAAATTTGTGATTCAAATATTTATAAGCGATTATCACCGGCTTTAGTTTTTTCCGATTTCAGTGTCAAAGCCATTAGCAGACTCCGCTTTCTCTCGATTTTTATCCTTTTCTGATGTTGCTTGGATGATGCAGCGACTAATTTTCTTTTAAAACTTTGGTCACAAGCCGGTTCTATCGGAAGCTATTGTTTCAAGAAACGGGTGGGGGATGGGGATGATTCAAACATTACATTTTCATGCATTTTTATGCATCTTTATAATTAAAGAGTTGTGCTATAATGAAATAATTTAATTCAACCATAATGCGGCTTATCTGTTGATTTATGACTTGATTCTAACAGTATATGAACTAATAATTATTTGAACTTCGGCAGTTGAGGAAGATATACAAGTTATACTTATATGTAAAAGTTATGTCGTTCAAATTGGCTCCTTGTAAATTTCGTTCATTGACGCTCCTCAAAGATTTTCGTAAGGAATTCCAAGAAATTTTAAAGACGTCATTAACGTGTTTTTGGTTACATGTTGTTAAAGATAACTATACAAGAATTAAGTTTAAATAAAGAATATTTTTTTAAAAATAATTTATTATTTATTCCAATTTTTTACACTAGAAGAATTTGCGAATCCGCTAAAGTGAGAGATAATAAGTCTTATACATTAAATAAAACAGGACGAAGTTTTCTCACTAGAACAATTTCAGATATTTTAACATTTGATTTTCATCAAAGCATTTAAAATGCAGGGTTGGCACAAATGAATGACCGGATTTTAAAAATTTATATTTTCGAAACTATTACATATATTACAACAAGTGATACACGAAATTAAAGAAAAATATATCAAGTTTTATTTTCAGTAACAAATGTTCGATATGTGACCGTTTTGTTACACAACATCTAATCTGTACTGAAGTTCGTTCCACCGATTTCATAGTATCACACTGCCAATAGTACATGATGTTGCACAAATGCGTTCTTTAAGATCTTGCGGTATTTTCGGCATCGATGGCGCATAAAATTTTTTTGACGTAATTCCATAAAAAGAAATCACATAGCGTAAGATTGGAGATCTTGGTGTCCTTGTAATTAAGGGTAAATCATAATCATCCGCAAGTTCCATCCATCGGTATGGAAGCATCTCGTTTCTGTAAGCACATACATGCAAAGACTATCCTGCTGAAATACAAAATTTGTACTGTTCTTAAGTAGTTGTAGAAATAACCAAATTTGCAGTATATCCAGATAATTGCTACCTGTTACAGTTTTTTCAGCAAAGAATAAAGACTCATATCCACTTTATTTCTGTGTAACATAGCTTAAAAAATATTCACTTTTGGTGAATCTCTTTGCAACTGCACAATTTCATGAAGAGTTTTACTTTCCCATACTTCTAACATTATAACGATTGACATTTCCTGATAAATGGAAGTTTGCTTCATCTGAGAAAATCAATTTATTTGCGAAATCTTCAATTTCCAATTTCTTTCACATGCGAACACAAAAGTGAAAATCGATGAAATCTGTCGTCCGCTGTTAAATGTTGCGCCATTTGTAAGTAATATGGCTTGAAATTTAATTTTTTTCCCCGTAAAATTTTCCATATTGTTTTCTTGAGAATTCCAAGCTCACGGGCGGAAGCTGTCGAAGACTTCCGCGGACTTCGAACACCCTCTCCATCGTTTTTTTCCGAGATAGTGATCGACTGTGGGAAAAAATAACTTGGTATATTTCCTTTTAATTTCGCGAACCACTTATTAATAGTTTCGAAAATATAAATTTTTAAAATTCGGTCCTTCATTTGTTCTAACCCTATATGTGAAACAGAAGCATTTATATGAAGTTGAGGAATCATATAATTTGAAAATTTATTGATTAAATTATAAAAATAATTCGATATAAATACCAACGTTTTTAAAAACAACGTTTTTATGTGGTGGCAAAGTTTATTAGAGAAAATTATTGAAATATTAGTTAAAACTGTTAGTTATTTTTAACTTTAAAATTTACTTAAAAAGAGACATTTGTGAGCGTATTAAAAAATTCATAATACTCATAAAATCAAAACATGCATTTGAAAGTTTGTAAGTCATTCTATTAAAAAAAAAAAAAAAATGGGAACCAGAATTCGGAAAAAATTATTGTGATAAGACATGGCGCCTAATATTGGAAACTTTCTTTCTTGCCAATGATTACTGACTAAAAGTCAGCAACCCTTACTATCTCGGAGATAGTAAAGGGGAGATAGTATCTCCCTTTTGTGAGTACAAAAGGTTTACGATACCTCATGCGGCGTGGGGAGTGCCCGGTGCTCCCAGAGGGGGAAAGAAATTTTTCCTCAATCCTAAAAGCGCCGAGAGGAAAGAATATTTTGACTTATTAAAATTATTGAAATATTAGTTAAAACTTGTCGCAAACGTCTAAATATTGCATTGTTAGGCGAGTACGAACGATTCCCAAAATTTCAAAGCTCTAGATTGTTGGGAAGTTGGTTAAATTAACGATCGAAAATTTGATGACACACACATACACACTCTCTCTCACACACACACCAAGTGAAATTCAGAAAAACGTTGTAATAAAAAAACACACATTTCAAGTCATCACTCCTGAATTTATTTTACATCTTAAGAAGTCTAAGATATTTCTGTTCAGTACATATAAATATGTTAATTATGAGAATTCATAAATATGTTAATTATGAGAATTTTATATATATTTCCCCCCAAATTTACATAAAAAACAACATTTTGATTATTACCGCTTGAGATTTATTCGACAATTTAAGGGACGGTAACTGCTTATACTTTTTCATGAATAATATAAAAGATCATTAATAATACACGGAAATTTTCGACAATATCAATTTAAATCGACTAGTTATCTTATGTTATGTATCATAATTAAAATTGTAACAATTTTTATCTTTTACTTTAAATATATTTTAAAATGCCCTCTATTTTCCGATTTATAAGATTTTATAATTGTTATATGGTTCGTTTAACACCCCATTGTTGTAGGAACATTGAAGTAAAAAAGAAATTTTTTCTTCCTCTAATTAGTTTTAATTTTTTATACCAGTGTTTTATTTTCGATTCAATTTTTTCGCTCTCTTTCTCTCAACATTTCAATGTTTATAATATCTTAAAATCTTTGACTTATTAAATCTCTTTTATTTTTCCTTATTTTGAAATATTCCTTTATGAGTCTTTTCTACATTATTTATTCAATTCAGTTGTCGTACTACAAGTAATGAAATTATTTATAAGAAATAGGTGTAATTTTTAATTACGAATTTCTCAGTAGTAACCTGTTAAGTTTACTTTTTTTAAAAGAAAATTAGAAATTCAATTTCACAATCCAATATTTAAGATAAGAAAAAACGCTGAAATAAAAATAAGAGATAAGAAATGTATACTGTTTCAAATAAAAGGTAATTTCTTATCTCGTTTTTTATCATTTAGCAATTTATCTTGAACCACGTACTCAACTTACGCCTGAAAATATAGATTTGAAAATACGTAAACAGATTTCAATTACCTGAATAAATTACAATATTAAAAAGTAGACAATGATAAATAGTTTTAACTAAAACAGTTTTTTTTATTTCATTTAAACATGACTGAAGGTTAATAACTCAAAATGTAGATATAAACTTATTTTCTAGATTTTACAAAATTTTCTTTACAGTGTTTTACTTATTTCTATCCACTTCCATCGAAAAAAGATTACTGCTTTTAATGCGGTGCTATTTATTTGCTTTGTTACAAACGTCATTGTGACGTTGATAGTCTTCACGTTGCTTCTAGTGCGACATTAATAAAACCAATCAATCAACTAATCATTGTGACGTTGAAAAAGATTAAATATTTAAAAATTTCATATCTTTAGGACCAAAAACAAAACTAGATTCTATTGAAAGGAATCGCAAAGCTAATTTAGACCGATTGAAGTTAATTACAGACACTGATATAATTTCATTTTTAAGTTAAGTAAATTTAAAATTTCCTAATTGTTATAAGCAGTTCCCTATAATGAGTAAGTGAGTGAAGTACCATCTTAATATCTTCGTCATTTTGTAGTAGTGTAACGGGTTAGCAAGCATGTTTTCCTTCAATTGTCCTTATGGACATTTTTATAATATTGTTAGATAGGAGAGCCTCTGCTTGAGAATTATGAATCAAATTTAGTATATAAATTTAAGTGATGGGAATAGAGCCCCTCAAGTGCTTGCCTTCTTTAAACAAGTAAGTGAATCCCTACCTCGAGGCACCCTAGTGTTCTTTTTCTTTCCCGTGGGGTTCACTGTCTTTGGTAAACTCGGGTGACGCATCCCCGGAATACCTTAGTGATCCTTCTTAATTTTCGACTCTTCTTATCATTCAATTTTTACCTGTTTTCACTTTTTTTCAAATTTTTAGATCCCAGTTACATCTTGTTTGGCGCAGCATAACCACATCTCGCTTTCGCGTCCTTGATTATCACCATCTCTTCACATCGCAGTGAATAGAGAGATTGATAGAATGTTGGAGAATCAGCAGTAGTAGATAAGTTGAATAACTGACAAAGCACTTGGGCCTTTTGCCTTCAATCTCCAATCTGTTGTCTTCCATCTTCCATAAGATCCATCGGCCTGTTACCTGCTCAGGAACTGAATTTAAATATAATACTATTTTAAAGTATAATATCTTAAAAATAATAAATGTAATTAAAGAACTTAAAGTGTTGAAATACATGAAAAAAAAAATACCGTGTTGGAATCAAGAGAGTTTTAAAAAATGCTAAAAGTTACGCGATTGGTTGATGGAAATTTTGTGTCAGGAGACACTTTTATGTGACCGCTGGTGAAAAGTCAGAGCGGGAAAAATTTTCACAACAGTGTAGGAAGAACTGGCTCGAAAGCTAATTTCCCTATTGATTGAGATTGCTGCTCCGTAAGGGATATGCGTTTATACAGTATATTTAGGATATGAAGTGAAATTTGGAATTTAAAAATAGTAGTGGTAAATGGGAAGAAAACGATTAAGAACTATTAAGTATTTAAAAAATAAAGATTATATTAAATGTAGTAGTAGATGGGAGGTTGTTAGAGGCGGTAGCGATAGGAGGTAGCAATAGAGATATTGAAGAAACTCGTACGCAATATATGGAGAAAATAGAGTTCAGTCAACACTGAGTTCAACAATAAAGGCCTTCGAAAAGTCAAGAAACGCTGGCAAATAATCTTGATTAAGACTTATGAATAATAAAATATATATAAAAAAATGTTCTATGCAAAGTTTTGCAAAGAACATATTTAGGCACCCAAGGTACTAGTTCTTAACTTTTTTTTTTCAACTTTTTCAACTTATTTTTGGGATACTCTCTGTAATTATTAAATTACTCAATTAAATATTAGAATTAAAATAAATGATGAAATACTGAAATGGACAATAATATACTCTTTCCGATAGTAATAGTAAAGCAAGCGATAATTATCAAAATGAATATATTTAAGCTAAATGTAATTAAAATTGAAGCGAAAGATAAATTATTAAAACAAATATATTTTAAGCTACATGTAATTAAAATTAAAGAAAATGATAAATTGCTAATCTGAATTCAAGCTAAAATGAATTTGAATATATTTCAAGCTAAATGTAAATAGAATTATATATAATTGAATATAATATAAGCTATATGTCATTAAAATTATATATAATTTAATATAATATAAGTTATACGTAATTAAAATTAAAGTCAACGATAAATTGTTAAACTGAATAT
Source organism: Nephila pilipes (assembly GCA_019974015.1). Lineage (NCBI taxonomy): Eukaryota > Metazoa > Arthropoda > Arachnida > Araneae > Nephilidae > Nephila > Nephila pilipes. The sequence goes on from BMAW01113393.1 coordinate 717,698, forward strand.
ATTTTAAGCTAAATGTACTTAAAATGACAGGAAACTGTTAACTATTAAACTGAATATGTTTTAAGAAAATGTACTTAAATGACAGGAAACGATATATTATAAAATTGAATATAAAGAATATAGAAACATTTAACATTAAGCCTATCGATAGAACCGTAAATTGGAGATATTTGAATAATATCCTGGATAATAGTTAAAATTACCAAGTGTTTATATTTAATATTAGAACCACAAAACCATAAAGTATAATGTAAAATAATATATAAAAATGTAATATTAAGTCTATGGATAGAACCGTAAAATCAAGAAATAGAATATGATTATGTTATAAAAAACCTAATTTACATATTAAAAAATTGAAAAGTGATTAGATATAAGAAGTGTGGTCCGGGACAACAATTTAAGCCTACTTAAAACAATAGCCCCTTAGGTGACTAAAAATAAGTTTATGTCTTGATTATTTATAGTAATAATTAAAACCTTACGATACTGATGGTTAATTCAATCTAAGGTTTTCTAAAACCAAACAAATCAACATTAACAGATGTAATTTATAACAATATGTACATAAGGGTCAATTAACATGCAGAATAAATTTATCCAGATATCTCGGTTATTTCTTAGTAATAATTAAAACTTTACGATATCCCCTCGTATGTCTCTTAATCACTGCGCGGACATTTTTTCTCTAAATTGTTACATTTCGTTCATAGCAGAACCATCTAACATTCTTTACAATTCCTAATTGACAGTGATAAATCACTTTATTTCCAAAGAAAATGAATATATCTGTCAGCCATTAAATTTCGGGGAAAGAACAACAACCTATCATCACAGCTTTTACAATAATCCGACAAGTAGAAAATCTTATCACTTTACAGCCGGCCTGCTCATTTTTGTGTCTGATATCGGTCAATCATGTTGTGTGGTGTATTATCCTGCAAGCATTTCCCCCAAATCTGTTACAAGTTCCTTGATCTTGGAAAACGACTATTTCTGTCTGAAGGTAAAACTTGCATAGTAATTATTAATACGCATATAACTGGAGCATAATTTTACGTTTAACATTAAGTAACTGTACACACGCTGTGTAACTATTCAAATAATTTTGGCATTTGAGAAATGATTTTTGAAAGTACTGAACATTATATATCTTTACACACACACAAATCAGTTTCAGAATAAATTTAATTCTTTACTAAGGGAGAAGTTAATAGAATGTAATAAACATAAAAATATAATAAAATAATTGCCTTTACATAAAGCATAAATGTGCAATGTAAGTTTTTATTAAGAAAGTTTAACAGATTATATTTTCACTCTTAATGATTGAAATTTATATATATATATATATATATATATATATAATTAAAATAGTTGTAATATATTTTAAAAATTATAGAAATTTAAAATAAAACTAAAAAAGAATACCTTTACTTTACAATGAAAACTTGCAAATAAATTTTTTAGGGGTTAAAGAAAAAGTAAAAGAAAAATGAAAAAAAATTTTATTGCAAATCCTAGAAAAAAGAAATTATCACCCTATTTATATTACTGTCTTGTCAATTCATTTCGTTATTTTGAACTTGTCATAAATGCTCTTCTTTTAAAATTTTTGAACCATCATGTATCATCTTGAACATAAAATTTGCTCCTAATTTCATATGAAAAATCTATAAATGATAGATATGAGGTATTAAATTCATTTTCTACTTCTCAACATCGTTGTTTGAATATGATATTTGATACATTTTCAACTTATTATTGTTACCATCTAACTTGGGTTTGAGTTTAAAAATTTTATGTTGGAAAGAGAAGCTTACATAAAGGAAAAAGGGTAATCAATGATAAAATGTCGCGAGATTTGAAATGGTTAGGGGAACTAGAATTTTTAAGCTCATAACTTACTTTAATTGTTTTTACTGACATTTTATGGAACAGAACATCTAATTAATTCTCTCTGCAAGTTAACTAAATTATTAGTTATGGGGTTGAATAATTTAAAACACAAAATTGAAATTCATAGTAGGCCCCTAATAACCCTCCAAAACATAGTTTTCAGCAATAATTCCATTTGTATATATAGACTTTTTTGCCTCAAAAATATACTAACATATATTATTTATTATAAAGGGTTAAACATATATAAAAAATAATGTAAAAAATAAATCTTTTTAGCATATTTTATTTTGTATCTTTATAAATTCCAATGGACATTTCGTGCTATATAACCTTTCTGCTTTTTTTTACTGAGAATATATGTACATAAAAAATTCAGCGTAAGTCTTGTACCTATAAATTTTTACTCAAATGACTAGATTTCAGAGGAAGTGATATGAGAAAATCATTTGCAGTTTGTGGTTTTCTCCCCATCATGAAGTCCAGGTTTTCTTAGAATTCTCCGTGTGACTTCTTTTTTTTTTTTTTTTAACTCTCTTGTAAGCTCTGTAATCATTACGAGATTTCGATGAGTTTCTTAAAGACACAACATTTTTTTGTATGTGAGATCGATTTTTCTAACCTAGAAAATTCTACCGTAATTTATATTTGACTTGTACTTTCTCCATGACCCCTTGTCCTTCTTACTTTTCTTTTTTTTTTCATTCGATTTTCAAAGCGAATGAAAAGAACAATTATTAAAACTTAAAACTTAACGGCTATTTAAAACTTATAGTCATGTATCTGTAGATCAATATGGAGATATAAATTATGGAACTTTGATCTCGATGCTAGTATCAAACTTCTACATAAATATTGAAGAAAATTCGATGCACTAACACTTTTCATTAATCTCTTCTAAAGAATATAAGTTCTCTTTTTCACTGATTGTTGAAATGAGTATAAGTTGAGGTTTATGGCGCAAGAGCCCAATCTGGCTAAGTTGTGCCAAACAATGAGTATCTGTAATCCAGACTTTAGAAATAATGGAGGAAAGTAAAAAAAAGTTTGTTGACGAGAAATGTTAAGAGAGAGAGAGAGAGAGAGAGAAAAGAAAAAAGAAAGATCACTAGGGTATCGCGGGGAAGGGAAAGCGTGTCATTTGTATTTACCAAAAGACACTAAATCCAATGGAAAGAAAAAGATCAATAGGGTATCTAGGGGGCCATGATACAACGTGCCTGTCTAAAGAAGGTAAGCGCTTGAATAGATGGTTGTGAATAAAAACGAATTTATCAATCATATTTTCTTTTTGCTTGTTAATCAGCACTCATCTTAGATTTTTTTATATGTATGAAATTTAAGATTAGAGATTTATATTTTTCTATACATTTTATTTTATATTCATTGAAACTTAAAAGTAACAATCTTTCGGAAAAGTTGATTCAAGCTTGCTTTCAAGTTATATATCGGGATTCAAGAATAAGACTTAGAAATTTGTACGGCTGAGGGGCAAAAAGATATTCAGAAATGCCATTTTAACATCAAATATGTTCTGGATATTTATGTTATTCTATTTATATTTATTTCACTCTCTCAGAGAAGCAAATTGAGAGATTTTTTCCTGTTGATTGCATCAAAATATTATTGTTGCCTGGAAATCGTATAAGGGAGGATTTTTATTTATAATAGCAGGCACTTCTTGTCTTATTGCATTTGGAAATTATATCATATTATCCATTTAGTGATCCATAGTAATCGAATAATGTACAAAAAAATATTTGTAAAATAAACGCTGACGTAAAATTTCCAACAATATTACACAGAAAACATTAAAAACATTTTCTGTGAACAAGTTTCCTTTTATGTCATTTGAGCGATTTTAAATAAATCTCTGGAAACAACTTTGTTTTTCAAATATACACCATCCTTCTATATCAAACGTCAGATGTAAAAACGTCGTTTCGAATATATCGATGAAATAAAAGGTTTTATTTCTCTCCTTTCTATGCATTATATTATTATTAAACTATCTGTACGTAGGAAATTGCATCTATGTCAATTCGTGGTATTATATAAAATACCTAAATTAAAAATTTGTTTTAAAAAGAATACTGGGGCACTTTTAAAAAGAAATTATTTCTTTTTGCTTTTCTAACATTTATCTCAATATTCAGTATTTTTTGTTTTCGATTTATTCAAGAATATAGAACATTGGTGATACAGTTTATAGGCAAGTTTTTCTTTCCTTTTATAAGTTTAAAATTTTTAAAAATAATATTTTGGAATTCGTGCCAGTTTTAATTGCTCAAATTTTCTGTTTATTTTTTCTGTCTGTTTTCAAATTATTTTTCATCTAAACATGATTTAGTAGTTGATCTGACATTTCAGATACTTATATTTGTTGCAAGAATTTTCCTTAATTATCAACATTAAACTAATTTTTTTCTTTGAAACAGATCCAATAATTTTTTTTAATCTTTCCCCATATTTCATGAAAATCGTATTTAAAAACTATGTATATTTCTTTCTATTTAATATTAGCAATAAATTTTTTGTATGCTATGTTGTGTTTGACTTAGAAAAAGTGTTATGTCTTAAAATTTATTTCAAACATTAAAAATGTTATGTTACGTTTATAGTTTTCTATAATATTAAAAATATTATGTTTTAAACAATATTTTCAACTTATAAAAATACTTTGTAATAAAATTTATTTTCTACTGTGTATAAAAACAATATGTTTTAAAACTTATTTTCTACTTATAAAATTATTATGTTTTAAAATTTATTTTTTTTTTATAAAAAAAGATGCTAAGCGAGTTTTAAGTCTTATATTCTAGCCTTAATTGTTAAGTTTAGTATTTTATATCCAAACATAAAAAAAAAAAAAAATTATGCTTAGTTTTTGTATATTTTTCTAACATTAAAAAAAATTATGTTTTAAAATTTTCTAACATTTACATTTAAATATTTTATTTTCTAATATTGAAAAAGCTATGCCCCCAAATTTTTATTTTTCCAACGTTAATAAAAAAAAATGTATATTTTAAAATTTATTTTCCAACATCAAAGTTGTTGCTTATTAAAAAAAAATTACAGTGATATATTAACGTTTAAAAAGGTAATTTTTTGAATATTTTATTATAACCCTAAAGTATATTACATAATAAATAATTATAAAGCCGAATAAAAACACAATAAAGCATATCAAATATTAAGCAAAACAAACACATTTATTGAAAGAAATTATTGAAAGTAGCAATATCTATCAGTAGCAATATACATTTGCTTAGCCTTTTTAACCTTAATAAATATATTTAATTTTTGTAAAGAAGATTTGTTAACATAATTCGACAATTAAGAACTTCGTGTAAAAAAATCCGCGGCCACAATTGTTCGAAGTTCAAGGGAAAAAAAAGCACGATTACCACATGATTGTAAAGTCATTTCATGGTTCCAAGTTAAACATTCATGTGTGGTTCCAAGTTAAACACTGACTCACCTTCCACATCGGTAAAGTCTATTAAGTCTCGAGTTTTACATTTTAAAGCTCCTTTCTCTAACATATCAACAAAAACATATTTGAGAGAGAGAGAGAGAGAGAAGAGAAGAGAAGAGAAGAGATGCTGCAATTTATGTAACTTTTTCTAAAATGCGTAGATGTTCAGTCTATTCAAATGAACTTAAAACACATACAGATGACATGAATTAACGAGTAAAGCTCGTTTTCATAAAATACATCTTTAGTTATATAAATCGTATCATCTATTAGCACAGTAGAAAAACTCTAGAAAGTTATGTATAATGAGAAGTTTTCGAATTAATGACATATCCAAATATTTTGTTTCATTTACAAAATGTTGCCAAAGAAGAGGTGATAAAGTAACACATTTTTTTTTGTCAGAAATAGATGCTGATGAGGGTTATTTTTGTATTGACGAAGATGAATCTTCTCGGTGTTGAAGAAGTATGATACAGCTGCATAGTTTTCATCACCAGATAGGAAAAGATACTCAGGAATAGAATCTTAATCAAATGTTGGTTCTTCCTCTGTTATATTACAGTGAACTTACTTTAGTGAAGAACTTTCAGGAATCAAAAGTTCGTTTCCTTGTTTTAATAATAGAAAATCCAATAGAGTATGAAACTTAAAGAAATTTGGACAGGAAACATTTCTGGTACTAGAGATGCAAACAAAGTGAACATGTAAAATGAAATTTGCGATAAGTAGATAGTAATTCTATGAAGAACTACTTTACACCAATACTGAGTTGTGATTGGTTTTTTTAATCCAGGAAGTTGTTTGGTGGAACAGAATAATACATTCCTACACTCGCAGAATATTAAAATGAGTTTAATTTGTTCTGTTATCTACACTATGAATAATCCTATTGAGTGACTTCATCAGGTTCCTGTCTAAACACGTATTCCTATATATATATTCTTAATTATTCTATTACCATATTAGAAAATTAAATTTTTACTTTGAATAGTATATCATCATATTTTACAATCATTCTATGATTGTAAAATGCGGCGATGTTAGTTTTTAACCTCTGTCAAATGACGAAGACAGCGCCTGAGCTCATATCTCCCTCTCCAAACTCCAACACCACGCCAACGGGAGGATATGGAACCTCAGCGGATTTAATATGTATCGGCCCCACTACATGACGGGTTTTTATTCACAATCAGGACTCGAAACCCACGACTTGACGAAAACAACACCGGCCACGAGTCAGCGATCATGACCACTAGGTTACCACGGTTTGTTACGAGTCAGGATAGAATGATGATTATTGATTTGAAAGTTCATGATTTTATTAGAAGGTCATTATGACAGTTGAAAAGAAATTAATTAATCGGATAAAAACGAGTTTTTTAAACATGGGTTTTCTTTCAAACTTCACACTTTGCGTAACATAATTTTTTTATATCTTAAAATTTTACGAGGAGATTGTTTAATTTGCTAGTTTCAATATTCAACTGCTACACGTTGTAAGCAATTTGAATCCTGAGAAAAATGTAATTCTTTAAATAATTAGCTTTAATCAACTAATTTTATTAATTATGATTAAATTGCCATATTGTCATCCATAACAATCGTGTATTAAAAATTCTAGCTCAATTGAGCGCTTTAAAATGTGAGAAAAAAGCTTTTAAAGTTTTAACCTAGACATAGTTATTATGTGCGTAGAAGAAAACCCATTAAAATAGTTCTATCTTTTTTTAAATAGTTTTAAAATATTTGAAGGAAAAAAAAACCTAGAATAGACTAATAAAGCAAAGATATTTATTTATAATTACTTATGCATTAAAAATAAGTTTATAATTCAAAAAAATGTAAGTTGCTTAATAACTATTTGTGTTAGGCAAATTTAGCTTTCACATTTGAAATCAATGCAATAGTTAAGCAGTTCAATACTATACCAATTTTAATATTCTGCCTTTAATTTAAAATCACTGTAAGAGAATATTGACGTTATTAAAAAAAATTCAGGCATTCGTCTTTTTAATTCGAAATAAACAAATGGGCCAAAATTGACTAAGAATTTTCAAAAAATAGCTCTGAACTTAGGGTTACATTAAGCTCTTCACTCACCAACCACACTTAACATTTTCATTGAATTTCAATATTCTATGTTTTTATTTGAAATTTTACCATAGACATAGCAAAATTTGAATCATCTGAGACAATGCTAATTCTTCTCACAGAAACAGAACAGGACAATCTCAAATTTCTATTATATGGCTATTGTATGCGTGTATTCAATCACTCGATTTTTAAAAATTTAAAAAAAAATCACAATAATAATATTAATCTAAAATACATGAAACTATCGAATTGTTTATTTTAGCTTTTCACTCAAACCTTACAGCGAACACCTGGAATTAAACACCTGGAACATGCTTTTATTTGTTATTTTACTAAATCGTCATTTTAAACATACGAAGTGTGTCTTTACTTACAATAATAAACGAATAAAACTGTTCTTTTGGCGGCTTCTTGAACTGTGTTGAAATAAAGACGGAAAAGAAATAAATAAAAGCGTGAGAAAAGAAGAAAATCACTGATGCGTTCACCGAAGATTTGAACACACCTCTCAAGGCATTTGAATACTACTCTCAGAAGTACAAATAACGGTTTCTTACACCTTGTTCTATGACCATGAAGAATGTAATAAAACTAAAAGCTCAGAAATTTTTTTGAGTTTTTCACTATTTCTTCGATAGTATAATGATGGTAGGTAATAGTATATATGGAAATTAAATTGCTATTTTCGATCTACATACTTGTAAGAAATTATTAAATAAGAAACTTCTTATATATATATATACATATATGATTTGGATTTAATATTTGCATAATTTTTCAGTATATATATATATATTTTGAGTTGTTCATTTTTCAGAACATAAAAAAACTCTTTGTTTCTCCCTTACTTTTCATTGGATGAAACAGCTTTTTAACATCTGATAATTGTTTCTAAACAAGACCAACCTATACTTAGCTTGTCAGGGAAAAAAAAAGAATGTACTAGCGTTCAGAATCAAAGGTATTTTCACTTTTGGCTGATAATTTCCAGAAGTACTGGACTTATTTTAATGAAAATTTTATATATATATATATATATATATATATAGGATAATAATATTTAAAAAAAATTATGCAAAAGTTATGATACGGTACATCAACACCGGTAAGTCGAAAAGAGAGGTTACAAGACGAAATAAAAATGAGTTAATTGGGAGAACGCTTCTGCTTTCACAATGTGAATTCATGCTAGAAATGAGGTAGTTTGAGTCCTGTAAAAGTCCTTCCCACTTCTCTCCAGAAACGTTGCTTTCAGATCCTGGATGTTTCTGAAAAGGAGGGAAGGTGTTTCTATATATCCCAAACAGGCTATATAGCAATGGCGTTCAATCTCAAAACACATAATTATCATTAATTGATTTCCGTAAGCCAGATCAAAGCGGCCTAAGAAGGGAAGGCGGAGAGAAAGAAATATCAATACCCATTCCAAGTAAATATACCAACATAAAACTTATTCAAGAATTCTTGTGACGATTATTTCTTTTGAGTCAGGTTCCTCTCCACTTCCATCGTGTTTGAACATTATAGAAATTCTTGTACCAAGTAGGAGCCCTTCATATTACTTCGAGTTAAAAGCAAGTCAACATTTGTGATTTATTCTCAACGATGCTTTGATTTGGTTTGGTTGTTTCGCTAGAAGCTATATAAAGCGTCGCGCTAGAAGCTAGATAAAGCTTACATGTGTTACATTCCCTATCATCCGATTGGTCTTTGTCCGTTTGTCTAAGACCGGCCTTATTCTTCTAGAGAGCAAAAGTTACACCTCAATGATTGGTTTTATCGTTGCAATCAGACAGACTATGATCGCTGCTATGCATCGCTCAATACGTCACATATTTCGCTACTTTTGCATAGTTTGTGAACAGTTACGTGGATAGACATTGGATTGACATAGTGAGTGTTTTTGTAAATTGAGTAAAGAAAATGAAATAGTAAATGACTTATTGTTTTTTTTAATCTTCTGTTTAAAGCAGGATTAATATATTTTAATTCATTATTGAACCTTGCTTCCTACTTATAAAAGTTAATATTATGTTTACTTCTACTATTATCCTTATTTTTATCTTTAACAAATAAATAGTTTATAAATTTCGAAATTTTAGCATGGAAAGGAGAAAGAGAGTGCTTCAATCTAAGGGGGGGAAAACCTCAACAAAGAAGTTTGTTCCATATGAAAAATTGACAGATAACCATTTTTCATTGAGTTGAACAGTGAGGCATTATATTTAGTTTCTTACATTCTCCAACTTTTCTTCAAAGAACGTAATTTTAAAACGTATTATATGTGAAAACATGATTCTAAATACGATGCATATCAAGAAGAATGTCTATTTTTTTTTCTCTTGCCAGCATATCTGGTGTAGTTACGGCAGGTGCTGCAGTTATGAGAGGTAAAAAAAGGACCATGTAAAATTAAAAGAAGACGATGCCATTGCCATCGAATTTTTTTGTTTAGTTTTTATTAACGTCACGCTAGAAGCAACACGAGGGCTACTGGCGAAGGACCTCGTAATTTTGAATCACGGTCAAGTGACGAGGAAGTTAGAGAGGAGGTGCCTGAGCTGGCACCCCACAACTTCCACACCACGCCAACGAAAGGACTTTGGGCCGCAACAGATTTAACGTGCATCAGCCCCGGCTACACGGCGGGTCTTTAGCGGCCAAGGCTCGAATCCGCGACTCGATGAAAACCGTCGGCCACGAACCCGAAGCCATGACCTCTGGGCTACCGCGGCCACCATTGCCATCAAAAGTTGTAGTTTGATGCAGCATTATTACATAATATATCAAAGGAAATTTAGTTGGAAAAGCTTTAAAAATGGATCCCGTTATGCAAATTATCATCAAGATTGTGAATTTTATAACGACCCGGGGATTAAATAATTGCTAATTCCAGGAATTTCTTAACTGCTTGTGTGAATAATAAGTATGTAGATACTTTATACTTTATATAAATGAGGCCAAATGTTAAAAAAAAAATATTTTAAGGATATCAAATCGTTCATAAAATTTGAAGCAAAATATGAACCAGAACTTAAAAATGCCAACTGACTCGCAAACTTAGAATTATGGTAGATTTGATTGATCATTTAAATGACTTCAACATGCATCTTCAAGGTAAAAACTTATGCGTATAATGCTACGAACCATTAACGCATTCTTAAGGAAACGGAAATCACGACGAACACACATAAATACAAATTCCTTTACATTTTAACAAGTTGGCCGAACAAAATCCCAAAGATGGGGGGGGGGGGCTAAGCAAAGCAGCCCTACTTTACGATTCGACACAAGAATTTGAAAAAATATTTAAAGATTTTTGAAAAAACAAATGTTGTTTTTTTTTGCGGCTCCATTAACAGTCGATTTAGATAAGCTGCCAGCGAAATTTCAAATGAAATGCATAGAGTTAGAATTTGACATCCAACTTAAAGCGAAATTGTATAAAGTTTATCGGGGTTTTGCGAATTATACCTATCTAAAGATAAATATCCCTCGCTCCATAATCATTCATTTTTCATGTCATTGCTTAAAAGCACATACATTTGAGAGTAATTATTTTCAAGAATGAAGCACATTAAAAGTAAAATAAGAATCATAGTTTCAGAAGAATACTTTGAATTACAACCACTTCAATCCGACCAAATATTGTTGCATTTTACTCGTAGTTTCTAAAATTCAATGCAAAATACCGCATTAATCTTATGATTTTTAGCAGTCTTTATATGATATATATTTGGGCCGCGGTAGCCTTAGTAGTCAAGGTCGTGGACTCGCGGCCGGTGGTTTTCATTCAGTTGCGGGTACGATCCCTGAATTCCAAAGACTCGCCGTGTAGTCGGGGCTGAAACATGTTAAATCTGTTCGGGGCCCAAAGTCCTCACGTTGGCGTGGTGTGGATGTTAGGAGAGGGGGGTGCCAGCCCAGGTGTCGTCCTCGTCACTTGACCGTGGTTCAAAATTACGAGGTCCATCGCCAATAGCCCTCGTGTTGCTTCTAGTGCGACGTCTATGAGAACTAAACTTTATATGATATATATATATATGTATATATAATAAAATGTGTGTGTGTTAATGTCATACGGGATGCATAAAACAATGTCAGTCTAATTCCATGCCTTTATAATACAAAAATCGTAAAATATCAAGTTTAAATTACTTAAATATATTAACAATATATTTTCCTTTTTTTTCCGCTTAAGAACTGTTGTTATTTTCTTAGAGTTAGATTTATTTTGTGTGCCCCCAAACAACTCATCTTCTACTGCAACATAGGGAAACAAAAAGATTGAACAACTCCTTCTGTATGGGGTTAAGTTTTGGAGATCAGGCTACCCCCTATCGATTTTGCGAATATCCTTACTTTCCTCTTGCAAATATTCTCACATTCCTCAATTTGTCGATCAGATGAGACCTATGTGGACCAACGTTGAAACCCATAAAAATGAAATTAGGTCAACACTGCATATCTGAAGAGGCAAGAACATTGGGCTCCAATAATTCATTCCTATTCCCCACAAACCATTCGTCCAACTTGATACTTGCTCATACAATCGAACCTTACTACCATATCGGTCTTTTCACGGATACTGGAGGACACGTAATCAGTTTTTAAGGTTTTTTTTAAATGAAGTTATCGGAGTAGATTGAATTGAACACACAAGAGATATCTGGATAACAAGATTTACTCGTTTTAACAGACTTAGAGCAGCTACACTTGGCTGAAAAAACACGAGTATATATATCACATGAGAATATTCCAGAACACTGCTCTGTAAACGTAAAGAATATTCTGGAAGATCTTAGAGAGAGAGATAAATTATAGTAGAAAAAGAAGAACCGTTAAACAAAACTTTAACGTGAATATCTAATATTGTTAGCATTGGGTTTTGAATCCGTGAACTCCCGTACTGTAGACGAGCTCTTTATCTCTGTGCCATCGGTGCTTGGTAGCTTTGTGGTAATAAGAATAAGTAGTTAGGCTGAATATAAATTCATCAGTGAACAGAACAGTCTTTCATTGAACTCTGATCCAATGTCGATATCCTCTGCGCCATGCTAAACGGGCTAGTCTGGTCGTAGAAGTGAGCTAGGTGTAAATAACAGGTCTTGTAAACAGACTTCTCTCATGTAGCCTCTTTGAAACAGTACCATTTGAAAGTTGGGTTGGTCGTGGTTGCGCGAAGTCCATAAGACACCTGAAAAGCTATTGGACTCCTTTACCCTCCGTTGGAATGGATACATCTATTTTCGTATCGTTGCCTTTTGAGCTACCTCGTCCAGGCCTTCTCTCTAGGTTCTTCTTCTCTTCAAAGGTTTCACACTATGCTAAACATTACGTTAAAATCTTTAGCAACTTGCATATGATACCCTTCCTCAAGTCTTCCATTAATTCCTCTATCCAAACATCGGCGTTTACTTATTTTATCAGGTTTCTTTTAGATTTCAAGGAAGTCACCAAGGTGTGGAAATGAATGAACACTGGAAATTGACATGTGAACTTCGAAAGTATATTTTCTTCTAAATACATAGCCTACACACTAGTATACGCTTACGTAATCGTCACAAATATTATATAATGATTTAACTATAATTCTTATTAGTTTCTCACAATAATAATTTAATTTCCTAAATTTCCCATTCTCACCTTTAAAAGATAGTGTTCATTCTTATTTCCCGATACGATTCCTTTTTAATTTTAATTTATGCAATCACGCACTCTTAAAATCTGCAAAGTCAACATTTTCCCACTCTAAAGACTTGTAGGGATGATCCCTACCAGACTTTAAGTCTACTCTTAGATTCCCTTGAAATCCCTCCATCCATACCACGTGGTCTCTGACGTTTATCATGAAATGTCCCTAATATGTAATGCAAAACACAGCAAAACGCCCTCTCTTACTTATTGTTGCGTTTACACTTGTGTTCTCATAAACTGTATCCAACGGCGGAGTTATGCAATTCCCGCCGTGTGGAAATGGTCTTTCCGCTACAATAAAATAATTCTACGTTTTAAATGAAATTGGCTTCGACTGTTATTTTAAAAATTAATTAAATAGTACTAGTTAAAAGTAAATTACTTTACATGTATAGTAGACTATTCAATATATATAACTATTCTAATTTGTATGTTTTTGATATTATTCTATTATTCTAATTGACTTTTTAAAAAATCCTGACTTGAAATGGTGTAAAGTTAAAAAAAAAAAATATTTTGATATTTTTTTGGTTTTTATTCACGAATGTAAAACTCATCATTTTTTTTTATTGACAGGCCTGCTTTAATCTTGTCTGTTTTGATGTCGCTTTGGAGCTACTCTTACGCTGTAGTAGCGAAGGTTTTGATCGGTTCCAATGAAAAGCCCACCGCTGCTCCTGCGGTCATCCTGGAGGGCTTTTCAGGAAGTATTAGCTCATTTTTAAGTGACCTGGACAAAAAATCAGGGAAACTATCAGTCTTCCAATCCAACAGCAAAACAGTGAGTATTGAAGCAATTGCCATTTTTTAAGTAGTGCTAGTTAAAAATCTGCATAAAGGGGTAAAACCAAAATTTAGGGCACGAGAGTAGTATATTCGTAGTGAACGTTTTAATCATCTTCACACTGACTTGAACCTTTCTGTTTGTAACTTTATTACATGTTTTGAACACAGTTATTGGACTGATCAGTGATCGATTGACTGATTGGTTTTATAAGATATAGAGCAACACAAAGACTATTACCTCCCTGATCTGAGATGTTTGTTATTGTTATTCTTGTTCAGTATGTCACAAAAACAGTGTTTTGAATTATCAGTTCTTAACCTATTGTAGCAGTTTTGGACTATATTGCGGTCGTGGTAGCCTAGTGGTCATGGTCACGGATTCGCTGCCGGTGTTGTTTTCGTCGAGTCTTGGGTCGTCTCAAGTCCTGAAGCCGTTAAATACCCACCGTGTAGCGAGGATGATGCACGTTAAATCTGGTCGAGGTCCCAAATCTTTCCGTCGGCGTGGTGTGGAAGTTTGGAGAGAGAGGCTCCATCTCAGGTATCGTCCTCGTCACTCGATCGAAGTTCAAAATTACGATAGCCCTCTGAATATTCTACTGTTAATTTTTTTTATCCCAATTTAATAGCCGAAAATTCTACTGTTAATTTTTTATTCTTGCCACGCACATTTCCTGCTCTGTAAGCACATTACAAGCTTTTACTTACCTTTGAATTTCGCAATTAAGTAATATCTTATGTTTCTTGCTCCAACATGTACTGTTATATCTTATCCTTTCTTTATGAATGTTTTTCTTTGCTAATAAATGCTGAGTGCGAGGGTGATAGTCTCCGGGAGGCCGGTTTGTAATTGCTTCTCAGTGCGACGTAAAAAAACATTCACATCACATTCGGTCGAGAGCTCATGGTTAATGTTGCATCCGTCAAATCCTGGGTATGAGACCTGATTTCAGTAGCAGAGCTGATGCATATTAAATCTGCTAGGGATCAAAGTTCTCACGTTGGCGTTAAGGGGAAGTTTGGAGAATGGAATGCCAGCTCAGGTGTCCTTCTTTTTACTTGATCGTAGCTAAAAATTATGAAAACTTTGCGCGTCTTCAAAGTGACTATGAATCAATTGAGAATAGTCGAATTAATAATGCATGATTTTAAAAATATATAGTTGAGAATGGAAACTAGAGTAACTTTCAAACCTTTGATTGAAGGAGGCGAGTGTTATTTTATTCACTATCAACTCTTTCATAAACTCAGTTTAAACAGTATGTTATTCCACGAATCGAAATTCTTAAAAAACTGCCGAGCTATTTTTAAATTGGCTATTGATTGTTTATTAACGTCGCAACTAAAAGCAACATTAGGGCTGTTCCTCACGAAACTTGCAATTTTGAATCATAGTCAAGTGGCAAATACATCATGAGAGTCAGCACTCTACTCTCATTACTTCTGTACCTATCCAAAACGAAAACTTTCAGTCCTGACAAATTTAACAAGCATAGTCCCCGCAACGCGAAGGTCTTTGGAAAGAATGGGAACAAACTTCCTACATTTGGTTCTAAATCTCTTTTTTTATCACCCTGGCTATCGTTTCTATTTTTAAATGGAACACAGAGTAACAAGATTCTCGTACAATTAAGAAATAAGTAGTTTTTTGATTCATTTGAATCAATATTTCTTTAGATTTTTAGTTTAGTTTAGTTTAGTTTTTATTAACGTGCACTAGAAGCAACACGAGGGCTATTGGCGGCGGACCTCATAATTTTGAACCATGGTCAAGTGACGAGGACGACACCTGAACTGGCACCCCCTCTCCTAACATCCTCACCACACCAACGGGAGAACTTTGGGCCCCGACAGATTTAACGTGCATCAGCCCCGGTTACACGGCGGGTCTTTGGCGGCCAAGGATCGAACCCGCGACTGAACGAAAACCGTCGGCCACGAATCCGAAACCATGACCACTAGACTACCGCCGCCTCAATATTTCCTTAGAACTAGATGTTTATTGACGTAAATGGGATGAATATTATGATCTTGTAAATTTGAATATGATCGAGTTATGAAGTTTAAATCCTATATGGTTCTTCACTTTTCTAACCTGCATGTTATGTGAGGATTTTGAAGGATTTGTTCCATTTAACGTGCAATAACTCTCATACGATAGATATTTGGTGGAATCAAGACTCTGAACTCATTGAAAGTCGCGATGTTTCCAATCACTGGGCTACAGCTATCCAAAATGTCAAAGGTAATTATAAAATAGTCTTTATTAGTAATTATGCGTAAAATGTGAAATGTCAAAACATATTTAAAAAATTAGGTTCACATCTGCTCCGTAAATTTGAGTTTATATTACAAATGAGCAAAACGTGTTTTCATGGTTTTCTCAGAATTTGTACACTTTAATAATTTAATAAATTTTTTTGAAAGGAGAAGTCCCCAATGCCACACATGTACTTAGCTCAGAATTAATGAATCATTCTAGACTTTAAAAGCAAGTATTTCTATAATATGTTCATTCCTCATAATTCTGTTTGTATAGTATTATGCAATACTTTATATTTATTGGTGCCTTGGCCGCTAAAGACCCGCCGTGTAGCCGGAGCTGAGGCACATTAAATCTGTCGGGGCCCAAAATCCTCCCGTTAGTGTGATATGGAAGTTAGGAGAGGGGGTGCCAGCTCAGGTATCGTCCTCGTCAATTGATCGAGGTTCAAAATTAAGAAATCGATCGCCAGTAGCCCTTGTGTTGCTTCTAGTGCGACGTTAAAAATTTATATTTATTGGGAAAAATATAACAGAAATATCAAAGAATAAATATAGTTGACAAACACATTGAAAGAATAAGTACAATTGGAAAAATAATTATTTGTACCTTTTCATTTTTTTAAAAATTATAATAAAATCAAATTAAAGATTTAAACAACAATGTAAGACATTTATTTAATGTATTATAATAACATAAAATCAAAAACGAAACAAAATACGTAAATGTTTTACATTTCAACGGACAAATATGTATATAAAAATATAAGGCCAAAAAAGTACTTGTATTCATGATTAGGGCGTTATAATTAAAAAAATATATAATTAAGTAATACAAATTAATACCATGTAGGAAATCCTTTAAATTTAATGACTATATCCAGACATTGTGGCATAGATTCCACTAATTTTTTTTTTGTCACACTTGGGTCTATGTTATTTCATACTTAATGATAGCTTCTTTTAAACTGTTATGTTTATTTCGAATTAGTGCATCCAATTGCATTCATAAATTTCCTATTTTAAATAGGTATACAGATTGTGGAGAAATTACCTGATGCTTTCGAGCTTTGTGAAGTAACTGTGTCGTGGTGGCCATTGCAGTATACTTAGAACATTATATTACTGAAAGTGAAAAGTTGGCTCTAAGCATAATTTCCTAGCATTGCTTAGTAAGTTATGCCGCAACGCATCAATATATGTTAAAGTTGTTATTATATAATGTCAATAAAACCCAAATTTCCCTCTCAATAAGAGGCCATACACCTCCAAACCATAATATTTCTTCCTCCATGCTTGAGAGATTTGGAGTATATGTTTTGGATCTAAAACAGTTTTGTTTTCATGCCAAATTTTTTGAATGCTTGGTGGTGGGGAGATAAAACTTAAACTCTGAAAAGAATCGCCGTTTTCCAAACATCCATTGGCTTTTTTCTGTAGACCAAAACAAATTCCACTGCGTTTTCACTCGTTATTTTCATTTACGTATGAATGGCTTTTTACTGGGTTTCTTCCTTTTGGTTTGGTTTTATTAACGTCGCACTAGAAGCAACACGAGGGCTATTTTCTTCCTTTTAAACCTGCATTGTGGAAAGCATTTCTTATTGTTTGAGGTATTACTCTGATATTAGAATGACGTTTCAAGGTTTTCAGCGGTTTTTTGATCTGAACCCATTGGATTTTTTTAAAGTTGTTTGAACAACACTTCTCTTTTTGCACTCATTGTTGATTTGCTAGGACGCCCTGGTCTAGGTTTATTTTCGATGCATTCAATTTTTAATACTTTCTCGCTATTTATGCAATAATTGTAAATGATAATTTTATCATTTTTCCAACTTCTCAGTATGATTTTTCATTTCTATGGAGCTAAATGATATTTCTCATGTCTGGAGATACCTCTCTTGCACTTCAAAAATTATTACGAGTTAACAATTATTTAGTTTGTTTTAGTTTAGTTTTTATTAACGTCGCTCTAGAAGCAACACGAGGGCTATTGGCGACCGACCTCGTTATTTTGAACAACGGTCAAGTGACGAGGACGACACCTGAGCTGGCAACCCCTCTCCTAACATCCAGAACACGCCAACGGGAGGACTTTGGGCCCCGACAGATTTAACGTGCATCAGCCTCGGCTATACGGAAGGGTCTTTGGCGGCCAAGGATCGAACCCACGACTGAACGAAAACCGTTGGCCACGAATCCGAAGCCATGACCACTAGGCTACCACAGCCACTTAACAATTATTTACTGTTATTAATGTAATAATGACCTCGGTCATCAATATTAACATAACGCAGGTCGTATCTTTCTGAGGAAGAGTACCGATACATCTTTCGCACAAGAAACTTTTAAATTTTTCCTGTTAAAAACTTATTATTTAATTTTATTCAATTTGTTTGGTTCTTTATCTGAAACGCATGGTAAATATATATAATATTAAGCTATTTTTGTCAAGATATCTGTTCTTATTTAGTTAAAAGTTAAAAATATTAGACTGAACACAAATAATTATTTTGTCAATTGTATATTGTAATTGTTTTTAATAAATGTTTGGCGCGGCATAGCCTGTTTGGGCTCTTGCACCATAAAACTCAACTGTCACTCACTCGTTAATTATATATAATCATTGATTCTGAATTGATTGAATGGAATATTGTTTTAATCAATTATCAAATCATTTTATCTATGATGTATTATGCTGAAAATTAATCAAAAATTAAAAATATCAAAGTGAACAAATAATTATTTTGCCAACTGTAAATGTAAATTACCAAGAAAATGTTTCATTCAAGTTCTTTAAAGGCTAGAATAGAGGGAATATACCAAAATTACTGACCACTGTCATGGCACCGAGATGGCGCAGGCGATGTTTCTGTCGAATCATGTGACCGTCTGTTATCGTTCAGTCGCGGGGTCGATCCTTGGCCGCCATAGACTCGCCGTGTAGTCGGGGCTCATGCTCGTTAAATCTGTTGGGGCCCAAAGTCCTCATGTTGGCGTGGTGTGGAAGTTAGGAGAGGGGGGTGCCAGCTCAGGTGTCGTCCTTGTCACTTGACCGAGGTTCAAAATTGCGAGGTCCGTCGCCGATAGCTCTCGTGTTGCTTCTAGTGCGACGTTAATAAAAAAAAACTAAAACTTCTGTCGAACCATGTATTCAACTTTTGATTCTACTCAAGACCCATTACGTATTAGGGGTTGATACACGTTTAATCGGTCGGGGGTTCAGATTCCTGATGTTGGTAAGGCGTGGATTTAAAGAAAGGGGTGAAAGCTCCGATGTCGATCTCATCATCTGACTATAGTTAAAATTACGAGACTCATTGATTTTTTTTTTAAATCAATCTTTAGTGTCACTCGGGAATAGACAACCCAATGAGTTCTTTAAAGCAAAAGTTTACTCTGATTGAATATACTCATTGAGAATAATAACCTTTATTGCTCAACATCCTGTATAAAACTACCATTCAATGTGCGATTTGAGATTATTTTTTTTTGAAAAAAGAAAGGCTAAATAATAACTTTTGTTTCTGAGTATCTCACGTAATCGAATCAACCAATCAAAGATAAGGAGCGAAATACAGAAAGGGTCAAGTATGGATTAACGTCTCATTTCTAGAGAAGCTCTTCTAGGATATAAGATCTCAAATACATGGTAGGTTGTCACAAAAGTGTAGAACTAAAACTTGTTTTTAACAGTTTGGGTGTGATAATTGGAGACGTAATACATTGTCTCCCATAGATGTATATGATGTCTCCCCCACTCTTTTATTTTCCTTTTCTTTCTTTCTTTTTTTTTTCTTTGACAAAAACACAAAATATTCGTGTGTTAGCTGTAATGATTTTTTTCTTCAGTAACACATGATGTACAGTGGCACAAACAATTGAGGATACACCTTACTTTTACTTGATAAATCCAACTTTCAATCAAAATAACACCTTAACCAGAAGTGCAAACGAATTTTTATTCTTGCACATAACAAAAGGTTAAATTAACAGTAAAAATAAAGAAAAATCAACGACAAAATTCTAAAATAAAACTTTTTAGAGGCATTTCAAATAAACATAAGCAGATTTTTACCTCAAAAAATTGAGGATACACAAATGAAATTTTTGTTTAACTACCACTTGATTTCTTTTTGCTTGCTATTAAAGTTTTGGAAATTTTATCCTAAACTTTTTCAACTGTTATTTCTGTCTTTTGAAGTTGGTTATGAGAATATAAAGCTGTAATTTTAAATGGAAAATGGCTCCTCGGAAAGAGACTAGTATTGATGTAAGAAAATTTATATTAAGGTTATTTAAGAAGGGAAAATCTTATCGTGAAATAGCTGAAATTGTCGGTAGAAGTCACTCTTGTGTCCAGAAAATCATTGGGAAATTTAAACGCGATGGATTAATTCAAAATAAGAGTGGAAGAGGAAGGAAAAGTATTCTGAGTGATGTAGCTAAAAGGAAAATTTTAAAAGATATCAAGATTAATCCTAAACTGAGTGCAGTCAAACTAGCTGCAGAAACTTCTCGAATAATCTGCAGAAGTGTAAGTGCTGAAACTGTGAGAAATGTGATTAGACATGCTGGATATAGCAGTCGAGTAGCTAGAAAGAAACCTTTCATAAGCTTACAAAATCAGAAAAAGCGTTTGGGGTTTGCAAAAACTCATCAGTTGAAGACAGAAAACTTTTGGAAGAAAGTTATATTTAGTGATGAAAGTAAATTCAACATTTTTGGAAGCGATGGTCGTCACACCGTTTGGAGAAAGCCGAACACCGCTTTGGATCCAAAAAATTTACGTCCTACAGTTAAACATGGTGGTGGCTCCGTCATGGTTTGGGGTTGTATGGCTGCAAATGGGGTAGGAAATTTAGTTTTTATAGATGATATAATGGATCATAAGCTTTATATAGACATACTCCGCAACAATCTTAAAGAAAGTGCACAAAAATTGGGTTTAGATGGAAATTTTATATTTCAGCACGACAACGACCCCAAACACACGGCACGTAATGTCAAAATGTGGTGTCTTTTTCATTGTAAACAGTAATTGCACACACCGCCACAGTCCCCTGACATCAATGTCATAGAAAATTTGTGGGCCACACAGCGGTCCAAAAACACCAGATTAGAAACAAAGCCCATTTAAAGCAAGTGTTACAAGAAGAATGGGATAAAATATCTCCAGATACCACTAAAAAATTGGTCGAATCGGTACCAAGACGTTTGGAGGACATTATAAAAGCCAAAGGACATGCAACAAAATACTGATACTGTCTATGCATGTAATATATCGAAAAAATTTCATTGGTGTATCCTTAATTTTTTGAGGTAAAGATCTGCCTATGTTTGCTTCAAATATTTGTGAAATTTTTAATTTTAGATATTTTTTTGTTGATTTTCGTTATTTTTACTGTAAATTAACCCTTTTATTACGTGTAAAAGTAAAAATACGTCTTCTATTCTAGTTAATGTGTTATTTTCATTAAAAGTTGGATTTATCAAGTGAAAGTAAGGTGTATCCTCAATTGTTTGAGCAACTGTAAATATAAAGCCCAACGTACAATGTACTGACGTGTAAATAATATAAAGAGCCATCGAGACGCAATAAATATTGAGCGAAGAAAATTTTTAACCACTTTATTCAATTTTAGAATTAGCAAAATCAAAATAATTTATTAATCAGGAGGGTTTGTTTGGTCAGTCCTTAGTCAGATATTAGAATAGAGAATATATATTCTGTTTATTTTAAATAATTCAAACATATACTTGATTTAACGGCATTCGAGTCAGATAGTTATACACTCTCAAAATATCTCCTCACAGATATTAGCACTAATATAGTGCTCCTGTCGATTACTCATTCTTCTATGTCCTACATCTAATATATCTCTGTCATACCTCAATATCTCAAAAATATTTCCACTTCACTACTTCTGTTATTTTGTTATGCTAATTTTTATATAAGTCATGGTTCTTTCACAAAGCTAGGTTCTCAATTCAAATAACGTAGAAAAGTAGTATCAGAAGTTAGTTAAAGGGAAACCTGAACACACTCGGATGAGAACCCGTTACAAACTCAGATGTGTAGCTAATAGTTTTATCTTAGGTTTTTAAAATATTAGCATAATTACAATAAGTAGGTAAACGTTGAAAATGATTTTAATATCTAATGTTATTTCTGTATTTATTCCCCAATAAAACGACAGTAATTAAATTTTAATTTAGTCTTTTGAATAGAATGAAAATCAAATTATTACAATTATTTGCAATTCCTTTAAAACGTCGTGATTTTTACCTTCTAAAATAAGATTCGAGACAACTGTATCAAAATTAATTACGATATTCGTGCAAGATTGTTTTAAAAATATGAACTAAAATTCATAGATAAGGAAGTCAAAGCTTAAGAATTAAAGTTACGACTAGAGAACCATAATTCTATTTACTCTCTCTCTCTCTTTTGGCGTGAAACCAACCCGGCATTCGACGATTCAGCACATTCTATAATCCGGCACCGATCGAGTCGTTTGCTTATGAATTTTCTCATGGACTCTGGAGTTTGTTGACCTTCACCGCCAGCTCACCACACAGCGCTTCTCGCACTTTCGCCCATTGTTTATTGTGTCTGTCAGTTTTCATTTTAGTGTAGTTTCTTGTATTATATCGGGTTATATATTATATTTGCACAATATTACAATAGTGTACATGCAGTGTTACTGTACAGTAAACTGTTCTCTTTGCCCAAAAGTTTCCTTCAAGTTAATAAGGGTAAAGTTCAGATTGTGAATAAATATACATATTAAAAACATGTTTGAATCTTTTAAATATGTATCTCGTGTAATTTATCTTTGGTATCCCGTTGAAACTATATTCATGATTTGACAAACTCGTATATATGGCTCGACTTTGGTCCTGAACATGCAAAATTAAAAAGAGCTTATTATACAAAGAATTAAGGCATTTTTGCGAATGAAGTCATAAGTTTTGAGGGAAAAGAAGGATTTGACATCACTAAACTAGAAGTATTTAAAAATTGAAAACTATATAGTGCTTTAAAAAAAATCAAACATTACTTAAATTGTACCTTAATAAATATTTCGCCGCTGGTGAGTTGTTTGCCTTGTAGTTTTCCAGTTGCGTAAAAATTAGAGTAGTTGCTTTTGATATTAGTAATTGCATATATTCTGGAAAATTCACAATAAAATACCTAGGTGGTAGGTATTTCAGTTCTGTGGGACGCTTTAAGCATAGAACATTGCTTAATATTATTCTTTCAATCAAATACTATTCCCTACATGTAGGGGTCTAAGCAAACATATATGTATTAACTTGATATTTCAATTTTCATTCATCTTATTTGTTAATAAATTAAGATACGCATATCTGTATTATATTGTAGGTCAATGTTGCATTCAAGCGTGGAAGTTTCTTAAAAAATCTAAGTGCAAAAAAAGATAGATGTAACAGTTTCGATTATTAAACTGTTAATCTTTAACTAGTTCAATCCGCCATAACTGTTCTAACTAATATAACAACTATCGATTATCTATGTAAAAGAGCTATAATTGCAACAAGCGAAAAAGAAATATGAAATTAAAAATAGTCATATTAAGTAAAATATACGTGTTCAGTAGTTTTGTTCTACAAAATACGAAATTTCATTCCTTTATTTTGAGTAACAAAATCTCAGATCGACAGTGACTGTCAAAAGTGCTTGTAAAGAGAAAAAAGCGGGACTTGATTTTACTGCTAAATTAGACAGTGAATTAGTGTCACATCCGACAAATGAACTGTGGTATATACAGTAGTTGGGATCAAATTCTAGATCAAGTTCTTATGATACACAGTGGTATTATTATAGGATGAGGAAGATTAATATGCAAGAGCCAGATGTGGCTATATTACGACAAACAAAATAGAACACGAGTCTAGACGTTTGAAAAAATGGGGGAGGGGGAGACAAAAAGTTGATAAGAAGATATATTGAAAAAAGATAGAGAAGGATATCGATAGGGTATCTCGGGGGTGCATCACTCATGTTTACCAAAAGCAGATAACCCCGTAGCAAATAAAAAAATCTCTAGGTTATCTCGAGGTTGTGATGCCCGTACAATGCCTGAAAAAAGTTAGTCCCTGAAGGTTAACGGGATAAGAATATAATGCGAATGGCCTAATTATGAGAATCAGCTCGCTCCCTCTCGATTATAAAATCTCGAAAGGGAATTTTCAGATGAAATAAATCTTAAATGTCGAATGACTGCACAGATATTTGAATTAAAGCATTCATGTTTTATCATAAACAGAATCCAATCTTTTTGCTAAAAAGTTAGTGTCAAACCAAAGGACCACAAAAATATAGACCCTAATAAACTTAGGTAGGTTAAAAAAGTATAAAAGCATTTTCAGGTAAAAAAAATCTAGGTAACATTGCTTATAGACGTAGCAATTTTTACTTACAGTCAGATGAAAATAATTAAACTGATATTTATTTTCACACATTTCTACGCCACACACATAAAAATATAAATATATAGCAGGCCATAATACCACATAAACGGTCTTTGATGGAGTTGAGCATCGAACTCTCATTTCTCAAATGATCAATCTATAAAGTGGCTCTTTTGCTGGAAAATATTACATATTTGATCATCGAAAATTTTTTGGAGTGACCTCATTTAAAATGTCAGTTTTAGGGGTTGAATTTTGAAAGAGTTTAGTTTCAGCTTAGTTTAGTTTTTATTAACGGTCGTAGAAGCAACACGAGGGCTATTGGCGAAGGAATTTTGAACCTCGATGAAGTGACGAGGACGACACCTGAGCTGGCACCCCCTCTCCTCACTTCCACATCACGCCAACGAGGGGACTTTGGGTCCCGAAAGATTTAACGTACATCAGCCCCGGCTACACGGCGGGTCTTCAGCGGCCAAGGATCGAACCCGCGACTGAACGAAAATCGCTGGCCACGAATCCGAAGCCCTGACCACTAGGCTATCGCGCCACTTGAACCTCGACAGATTTAACAAGCATCAGCCACGGCTACACGACTCGAACCCGCAACTCGACGAAAACCGCCGTCCACTAGTCCGAGACCGTGTGAGTGAGTGATTTTGGGATTTTATGGCGCAAGAGCCAAAGCAGGCTATGCTGCGTCAGGGACCATGACCACTAGGCTACCGCGGCCTTTGCAATTCTGAGAAGTGAAGAAGATGGAGATCCACATGGCGATGAGGTTGAAGCAACGAGGTTCATTGAAACCGATTTTGTACCTTACGACTTTCACCTCTTCCCCAAAATGAAAGAAAACCTTAGGTGGCATTTATTTTCATTCTGATAATGAGATGAAAGCTGTCATTAAAGCTCGGGGCCGACAATAACCACCGGAATTTTTCACCGATGGATTTGTCAGATTAGTCACGTGTTGGTGCAAGTGCATAGAAAAGGATGTGGACTGTAGTGTATAACAGAGAGGATACATGTGGTTTTCAGATGCAACAAGAATTGTGAAAATCGTGAAACAAATAGAAAAGTTATGGATAAAGAGGCATTACCTTTCAACCAAGTTTCCTACATATACAGTGGCTCAAACAATTGAGGATACACCTTACTTTCACTTGATAAATCCAACTTTTAATGAAAATAACACATTAACTAGAATAGAAGACGTATTTTTACTTTTACACGTAATAAAAGGGTTAATTTACAGTAAAAATAACGAAAATCAACAAAAAAATATCTAAAATTAAAAATTTCACAAATATTTGAAGCAAACATAGGCAGATCTTTACCTCAAAAAATTAAGGATACACCAATGAAATTTTTTCGATATATTACATGCATAGACAGTATCAGTATTTTGTTGCATGTCCTTTGGCTTTTATAATGTCCTCCAAACGTCTTGGTACCGATTCGACCAATTTTTTAGTGGTATCTGGAGATATTTTATCCCATTCTTCTTGTAACACTTGCTTTAAATGGGCTTTGTTTCTAATCTGGTGTTTTTGGACCGCTGTTTCTAGTGCGGCCCACAAATTTTCTATGACATTGATGTCAGGGGACTGTGGTGGTGTGTGCAATTACTGTTTACAATGAGAAAGTCACCACATTTTGACATTACGTGCCTTGTGTTTGGGGTCGTTGTCGTGCTGAAATATAAAATTTCCATCTAAACCCAATTTTTGTGCACTTTCTTTAAGATTGTTGCGGAGTATGTCTATATAAAGCTTATGATCCATTATACCATCTATAAAAACTAAATTTCCTACCCCATTTGCAGCCATACAACCCCAAACCATGACGGAGCCACCACCATGTTTAACTGTAGGACGTAAATTTTTTGGATCCAAAGCGGTGTTCGCTTTCTCCAGACGGTGTGACGACCATCGCTTCCAAAAATGTTGAATTTACTTTCATCACTAAATATAACTTTCTTCCAAAAGTTTTCTGTCTTCAACTGATGAGTTTTTGCAAACTCCAAACGCTTTTTCTGATTTTGTAAGCTTATGAAAGGTTTCTTTCTAGCTACTCGACTGCTATATCCAGCATGTCTAATCACATTTCTCACAGTTTCAGCACTTACACTTCTGCAGATTATTCGAGAAGTTTCTGCAGCTAGTTTGACTGCACTCAGTTTAGGATTAATCTTGATATCTTTTAAAATTTTCCTTTTAGCTACATCACTCAGAATACTTTTCCTTCCTCTTCCACTCTTATTTTGAATTAATCCATCGCGTTTAAATTTCCCAATGATTTTCTGGACACATGAGTGACTTCTACCGACAATTTCAGCTATTTCACGATAAGATTTTCCCTTCTTAAATAACCTTAATATAAATTTTCTTACATCAATACTAGTCTCTTTCCGAGGAGCCATTTTCCATTTAAAATTACAGCTTTATATTCTCATAACCAAAGACAGAAATAACAGTTGAAAAAGTTTAGGATAAAATTTCCCAAACTTAGATTATTAGTAGCAAGCAAAAAGAAATCAAGTGGTAGTTAAACAAAAATTTCATTTGTGTATCCTCAATTTTTTGAGGTAAAAATCTGCTTATGTTTATTTGAAATGCCTCTAAAAAGTTTTATTTTAGAATTTTGTCGTTGATTTTTCTTTATTTTTACTGTTAATTAAACCTTTTGTTATGTCTAAGAATAAAAATTCGTTTGCACTTCTGGTTAAGGTGTTATTTTGATTGAAAGTTGGATTTATCAAGTAAAAGTAAGGTGTATCCTCAATTGTTTGTGCCACTGTATGTTCAATTCTTGTGTTAATCTCATATTAAACTTAAGCAATAATAAATCCTTTGTTTACAATTAAAATGAAAAAATAAATAAACTATTTCTTTAGAAAGAAAACATTTTTTGTAACTTTTTTTTAGCTCCCTAACGTCCTAATGTGGAGAGAACCCTTCCCAAATATTTTTTGAAGATTGCATAACTCGGCTTTCAACAGAAAATATTGAATATGCATTACTAGCAGATAAATGAACTTTGGATTACTGTGGTGTGGTAATTTATGCCGCACAATGAGAGGATTTAATCGTTGCATTGCTTAAAAGGAGCGACTTATACAACTAGTTTCATTTTTTAAGAAATAAAAACTGATTTTTTTTTTCTTATTTTGAGCTTCTTTAAAGCAGCAATTCGACAGATTTGCAGGCATCGAGATTTTTTTAAATCCTTTTTATAAGGATAGGAAAGTCTTCTAGCTTTTAAACACACACACAGATAAAAATTACCTCAGTTAAAAAAAATGGAGAGTTTGATTAACTTACAAGGGGAAGCATTAAATAACTCTTACATAAAAATATAACAAGTTCTCTACTTAACTCTGACTAAAACTACCTTAATTTTTTTTTTAACACTCGCCCCTTCTTTAATAATGATAGACTTAGAATGGAAAAACAAATTTGTATTACTCCTGAATTTCTTTTCTCCTTTCCAAATTTTCACATTTACGTTTCACATGCGTAAAAATAATGAAACATGTAAATAATAAAATAAATGTAATTAACATACATTTAAAAATTGAATTAAATTAAAATTCGTTTCTCAGTTTCTTTAAATACTGTGAATCGCAGAAAATAGATTCGATAAAAAAAAAGGGGGGGGGGTTCGTATTTAATTTTTATTGGTTTAAACTTATTTTTAAGAATTATCGAAAAGAATAAATTTTAATTTTACGAGTAATATAGTACAAACAAGAATTAAAAATACATTTGGCTTTTTTTCGTATTAATGTTTTTGTTATTACTTGGATTCATTGTAGGCCGCGGTAGCCTAGTGGCCATGGATTCGGATTCGTGGCCGCCTCCTTGTCAACCATTTTTATCTTTTTTCAACTTCATGTCTAGACCACAGTTTAATCTTGTTTGGCGCAGCATAGCCATATCTGGCTCTTGCGCCAATAAACTTTACATTCACTCACTCACTCAATCCTTGGCCGCCAATTTAGTTTAGTTTAGTTTTTATTAACGTCGCACTAGAAGGGCTATTGGCGCACAACACGAGGGCTATTGGCGACGGACCTCGTAATTTTGAACCACGGTCAAGTGACGAGGACGACACCTGAGCTGGCACCCCCCTCTCCTAACATCCACACCACGCCAATGGGAGGATTTTGGGCCCCGAACAGATTTAACGTGCATCAGCCCCGGCTACACGGCGGGTCTTTGGTGGCCAAGGATCGAACCCGCGACTGAACGAAAACCGCCAGCCGCTATCCACGACCTTGACCACTAGGCTACCGCGGCCCCCTCCTTGGCCGCCAAAGACCCGCCAGTCCAGTTTGGTTATTTTTAAAAGTTCATAAAGACAATTTTCTAGCAACTAATATTTTTATTCGCTTCTAAGCTTTTAGGAATTAAAATTTACCGTTACCAGAATTTGCTGGAGGATATAACGGGATATGATTATTCTGGAATGAGAATTCACTCAAATCAATTATTTACCAACATCAAGAGTTACCCAAGATCAAAATTTACAGTTATCACTATAATCAGGAGTTTGCCGGAATCAGATTGTCCATTGAGAATTTTTCTCCGCGGATGGTGATGAGGAAAAGAGATTTGATTCCCTAACCACAACCTGTTCCGTACAACTTAACCCCCTCTATCGTAAGCCAAGTGGCAGAAAAACACGGCAAGAAAGAAAAAAAAATCAATGCCCCTTTTTTCGAGCAGGCAATTAAAGACCTATCTTTGAGGACGGTTAGTCGCATTACCCAGCGCGCAGTGGACGTAGTTTTTTTCCCCATTGTTCCCACGCTGTTGTCGAGCAAGCAATTCCCACGTCGGGAGTCCACTGATCCCTGCAGTGTCTCGTCCTCAGTTTCTAAAACGAGACTGAGGGAAACATCTCTGCAGCACATGAACGATCCCCTACGAGCCGGTGTTTTGTCTTTACGGTGATTGGGATTGGTTGGATCAAGTTCGGTGGGACGAAACGAAAGGATTTTGTTGGACAAATAGAGGTGGAAGCGGTGCATTTGTTTACCTCTTGTTGTTGTGATTGGGAGGAGCTGCCGGTAAATCCAGGTGTGAAATTCTATCAGATTGTTCTTCTAGACTTAATAGTTCTTGGGTGTTCACAGGAATCGGATGTTCAGTGATTTACCTCTTTCTTTCCTCCTTGAAAACATGAATGAGGTTTTCATGTCCGAGGTAGGTTCTCTTTGTTGATCATAGAATGATTCGTACGACTGAGATTATTCTCAGTAGAATAGATATGTTACATTATATTTTCCAAATAAGAGTTTGTTAAGATCGATTTTATTAATATTGGATATCATAATTTTTTGGGGATCGAAAATTATCCTTTCGTCAGATTATGATTTTTATTACATGATTTAGAATGTGATTAAACTTATCATCAGAATAATTTTAATTTATTAGAGGAAAGGCCCAAATTATAACGTTGGTATTAATTTATAGAAATATTTTATTTTAAAAGATCTTTTTATTATTTACCAATTCAAAAGCATTAATTTTTTTTTTAAAAAAAAAGGAAATAAACTTTTTTTGGTGGTTTTTCTTTTCTTTTCTTTTTTTTTTTTTCCTTTTTTTTCATCATTAAGATTTAGATATTTTAGAGTAACTGCATTTATTCCTTGTTTAATTTGCAGCATTTCTTCATGTTTGTTTGTTAATGGATGACTTATTGCATGATTTTTAAAAATGTTTTGATTTAATTAGTTTTTAAATAGAGTTTAATAGTTTGAAAATAAAGTTTAATTAAATGGTTTTTAATGAGAAAAATTTTAGTATTTTTTTTCTTTGAAAATATTCTCTTTTAACCTATCTAACATCGGGAGCAAAATTCATCTATGTGTTATATTTTAAAATTTTGTTTCACATTGATAAAAATAAAAACATTGTTAAAAAAGTACTTCGAGTACAAAATTTGGTTCTAATTTCCAAATATCTGAGAATTTGTTTAAAGTGTAAAAAATATTAAAATTTATTTATGTAATAAAAATATTTTGGCCTTTTCGGCTTTTTTTTCTAGGCACCACTAAATAGGTGCCTAGTAAAATCTAAATGGTTGAAATTGTAATTGACTGAAATCATTGTTATTTAATGTTCTTTGTGCAATTTAATCGATTGAAATATTCAACGTATGTTATTTTTTGAAAAGCTTGTATTTAGTCCCAAAGGTTATTTTCCTATGTAAAATATTTTATATTCCATAATATTTCAAATTTCCATACATCTTTTTTAAGTAAATAATTTTTTTTCTAAATTTAAGTTTAAGCTGGAATCAATTAGTTTAACTTTTAAGTTAATTTGATTCATATTTTCGTATTCATAATCCTTGATTTATTAGAATAAAAATGTAAAGTAAAAAGAGAATACATCTATATTTATTCATACTGTATTTATTTCTTGTTTATCTCTGCCTAAGAGAACCAGTAAATTCGCTTATATTCGTCATACTAAATTAAAATTTGATTGGTTTTAAATTTTGAAAATTTTGTGTTCAATTACTAGAAACTCGATAGGGGGGAATAGTTTTCTGTTTTAGAAATAATAGTTTAAATATAATTGATTCAGAATTAGATATTATTTGAAGTTTAAGATAAATTATTTGAAGTTTAGTCTTTTAATTAATAAAACATTTCTCTTGCCAAGAAATTCATTCTCTTTGTGAGGGTTTAAAAATCAATGGAACAATCAGAATAATATCTAATTCTGATTGTTCTATTGATTGATCCATCTGATTGTTCCATTGATTTGGGAATTTAATTAATCGCCATTAAATATACTTAAATAGATCTCGTGGTCTGATTTAAAGAAGAATCTGATTTTTGAATAGAAATCAAAATTAGGATCATTCTTGCTCAAAATTGAGCGAAAAAAAATTGTGAAATTGCAATACGTATTACTCTCCGATTCTATTCGAAAGATGGAAGAACCATATGTCATATAAAAATACTTTTATCTTGGATTTTTTTGATCTTCTTGATTTTCGAAGAAAAAAAAATGCCTCTTTTCTGTCTTTTCTTTAAATATTAAGAAATGATCAGTATTTATACGATTACTTTTATATATGATGATCAAAGAGACAATATGTGACAATTAATTGATATAATCCAAAATGTGAGAATAACAAAGTGGAAAAATTCTCGTTTAAGTTCATAACTAATTATAAAGAACAACTTGAAACGTTCTCATTTCCATTCAAATTTTGTTATTCGTGCTAATTGAACCAAAAGAACTAGACGCCATTTTTTTTTTTCTTATTCTCTTTTTGAAACCCTTAAGTACTTAGTGTGGAGGCATAAAAATTATATAATTTCAAAATTAAACTTTAACAGCATCCATTAAAGCAGAAGCATAGGAAAAAAATGATTAAAAGAAAAAAATTAATTGCAATTAGTAGGAGCATTGCTGTTATACAAGTTCTAAAAATAGATTATTTTTTTTCGGTTGCAAGGGCCAATTTCTTTATATTTGAAGTCTTTCTTTGGAAAGAGTAAACAAATGTATATAATTAAAGGCTGCTAAAGTTTTTAACAGATGTAAAACTGATTATTTTTTCTTTAATATATATATTAGGCTTTCCTTCGCGCTGCTCCATTCAGATGGGGGGGGGAGAGAAATAAATAAAACAATAAATAGAAATTCAATGTCATCAGATGTTGATACTTGTACATCAGAGCTGTACGCAAGTGAAAACAAGCCAGTCACATAAAGTTCAGAAGATACATTACTATTCATTAATTGTTTTTTTTTCGATATTGTTTAAATAAACATTATTAAATGTTTTTCTCGAAAGAGAAAAAAAAACCCGTAAAAACTCCATCCATTAAAATTCTAAGCATCGTCGTGGGACTCGAGATATTGTTGTATGTTGAAATATTAATATAATTTATTCCAATAACTAAAGAACGAAGAAAACGGATTGAATTGACTTTTCGACGACACGCTATAATTTGTTTTGCTATCTTTTTCTGAAAGCATTTGATTCTTTTTATGAAATGTTTGTTTATAAATAATTTGCATTTTAAATTTTCCCAATTTGGGAAAATTCACCTAATAACAAGTTTCATCGATGTCGAATGAGATATTAAATTTAATAACTCAGCTTTTTTTGCTAAGTTACATTACAGTTCGTGAAAAAGTGAACGCGGTTAATTAAATCAGATTATTTTATTAGCTGCAGTAAGACGATATGTACGCAGGTGCAATTGCTTAAAATCTTTTTGCGCACTATCATATGATAATCCCGTCTGCTCCGCAAAATATTTTTGTTGGAGAGAGCCTATATTTCACATGCAGCTGCTCATTTTTATCGTCATTTAAAATAAATAAGTCTAACAGTTTAAGGCATTATTCCCTCTCCCCTCAAAATGCTGCCGAAGACGGATTAAGGTTCTGTTGCGAGAGAGAATTTGGATATGCATGAAATACTTTTTAATGTTCGTATGATCATTGTATTATGTTTGATTGATGCAATATTTAATAAATCAGCTTGTTGATTTTTAAAAGAAAAAATAAAGACAGATGCTTTTTCAAGGGAAAAAACGTTGATGTTGTTTTCCACTCAACAATGAACGCTTTCAAATCCTCAAGACAGGGCAAGGTTGCCATGTGTCAACAGAATTTTTTTCCTAGAAAAAGCAAGATTATTGTTCTGTTCTTAAAAATGCGGAGGCGCGATTTTTTAATCACCCTGTATTCCACACCCGGCGAATCACCCTGTATTCCAAGTCTTACACTCTTTCCCACCGTGACCCACACCCTATAATTATATTTTTATTCATCCAGAAAAGTTTGAACTGCATTTCATTTTTATATCTTTGAATATTATGATAGCATTTAGAAATATTCCTAATTTTTATTTTTGCATTTCGAAAATTTTGAACAAAGAAAAACAACATTACTTTGAAAAAAAAACCAATATTGCTTTCAAAACATTTATATCAATCTTGATTTCGTACATTTTAAAATCCTAAAGTCAAATTTTGTAGTAATATCTTGTTTGCATTTCATTTTTTAAAGACTTCCTTTCAGGCAGGTCTCAATCATGTTGAACATAATTATTCGAAAACTCTTAGATTTTTTTGATAACTCTGGCCTAATTTATTACTTCAGCAAAAATTTCTTTCAAGTCAGGCTTATGATCAAGAATTTATTAACAATCAAATATTGTTTAACATTTCATATTCACTGCATTTATTTTGTATTAGATTTTCTTCTTCATATTCTGTACGTTTAATAATTCACTTTTTACTGGTCTCAAAAATCACGATTTAATAAGCAAACTGCTTTGATTTGGAAAAAATAACTATTGTCACATTTTTTTGAATTGCTGTTTGATTAATAATTTAATATGTTGACATCCATGTCTCCGTGTATGTGAAAGAGTCCTTATTAGTCCCAAAAAAGTTTAATCTGGAATAATATAAAGCACTTATTCATCATTAAAAAAACATTTGAAAAATATATTTACAAATGAAAGTTTTTTTGAGCTTCATCTTGATCTATCGACTTTTTCGTTAAACCATGCTCTTTACGTCGATGCTATCTGTAACACAGTCAGAATAGTAAATTTACTGAGCACAATTATAATTCAAAAATTAAATAACTGATATAAAATAGTTTGAATAATTTGTTTATAAGATTTTTTATATTAGTAAGATTTTATTTCTGGTTTAATGGAGATTCGCTTGTCAAATCAGACTTTTATAATTTTGAGCCGTAATATAGACCAACTCTCCGATTTTTGTTGGATTTAATTTATAAAAATCTCAAGATCTCTTGTCCAAAATGCTACGTTTATGTCATTAATTTGTTCCAATCAATATATAATGAAAATGAAGAGTAATGTATGTATAATCATTGCTATAACAATATAAAGATGGATGTATATTTTTAATATACTGGGTAAATATCAGTTGAGAAAATACTACAACGACGGTATACGATTAAAAATGAATAAATATCGATATAATAAAAATTAATAAATGATGTGAAAATTGATATCCCTCCGATTATGTTTAACTGCTATTGCTTGAGAACAATACTGTTGTCCCTTTGATTTTTATTTTTTCTTATGTGCATAGTGAGAGATTTTTTAAACATATTTTCACTAGAGTTTCTTAAAAAATATAACTTAAATATTTCCTTTATCTTACATTTTGTATTTGCCTTTAAGTTTTATTATCTTAAAAACTTACAAGGCTGAATCCTACGGACCGACTGAGATGAAAATCTCGTCTAAGGTCTTGACTGATTATTTATATTCATACGAAATATATAACTTACAACTTACGAATCTGTCTAATATTACTAATCTCGATCGATAACAATGTCCTTGAAATACTCTCTGCCAATTAAAATTTGCAAACCAAGAAAGAGTTGGCAGAATGAAACGAAATTTTATATTCCTAAGTACAATGTTGATGTAAGTGATTACAAAATCAAAGCAAAGTGAACATTTATTGAGGAAAAATTACAAATGAATAGATGTTTTAGTACCCTGTTGGGCCACCTCTAGCATGAATGCATGATGTGATACGGTCGGGTATTGAGGCATACAAGCTCCATATGATCTCTTGCAACATCTCGTTCCACAGTTGCTGTAAACGCGCCTTTAATTCGACCAAAATCGTAAGCTGTCCAACTTGCCGTCCTAAATAATCCCAGATTTGCTCGATCGGTGGCAAATCTGGGGATCGAGCGAGACGGGGAAGGGTGGAAATGTGGCGGAGGCAATCAGAGTGAAACCCTTATGTGTGGCGAGCATTGTCCTGTTGAAAAAGGGCTCCTGGGACCCTTGCTATGAGTAGCAACACATGTGGCTGAAGAATGTCACGAACGCGTATTTCTGGGTTATCATGGTACCGTGGATCAATATTGGGGATGGTCGTATGCGATGGCACCCCGTACCATCACACCAGTTGTGGGAGCGGTGTGCCGCTGTACAGCGAAGGCAGGATTGAGACGTTCACCACGGGGCCTCCACACACGTACACGATTATCATCACTGCCCAAATTGAATCTGGATTCGTCGTTAAAAACAACCTGATTCCATTCGGTTGCAGTCCAATCCCTTCGAGCGCGATACCAATCCAAACGGAGTCGTCGGTAAGCGGGTGTCAATGGCAATACACGTAATGGGCGCCGCAATAGCAACTGTCCTTCAGCCAGGCGCCTTGCGATGGTACGGACTGACTCAGAAGTCCGTAGTGAAGGTGCTGCCTGTGTATGGATAGTGGACAATGAGACATTAGGCGCTAAGCATGAGTGTCGCATGATGTGACGGTCTTCTCGACTATTGATCTGTCGAGGGCGTTTTGAACCTGGTCGCCGTGTAACAGATCTCTCTTATCCACTGTTCCCAACACCCCCTCACAGTAAAGTAAGAACGGCCTAGTGGCGAGCTACTCGCCGATCTGACCATCCGGTTTCCATCATCCCTGTGATTCTTTCCCTCTCGAACTCTTGACAGCTGCTCATATTGTCTCCAAGGGCAGCGTAATGGCATATCAAGTTAAAAAGCGTCCCTCTGTAACAGATTAAATACACGCAAACAAGCTTTGCTCACCTGTTTTATAATCCAAGGAGTATGAAGTTCAACGCCCTCTTATTGCATTACGCAATGCACAATCACGCTACATTTCTAATGATTTACAAATTTGTCTCACACGTACCTTCATCCAAGTTTCGTAACAATCCCACTCTTGCTTCTTAGAGCTCAAATTTTTATGGCAATGTCAGTTATATATTTTAAGATTGCGATTCCCCTTTCAAACTTATAAATTTATTACGTGTTTAGTTTTATGAAATCGTGATTGTAAAATTCATTACTAACTTAAATATTGTTACCATTCATAGCTCTTGCAAAAATTCTAAATTAATATATAAACCAGAGATGTTTAATGGACTAATAACACATAATAAAACATGTAAGTTGATCAAGATGTTTATAAACATATTTAATCAAAGCGGACGATTCCAAGACAATAAACAAAAATAAGATATTTAAATTAAAGCAAACAAATAAATTGTTAGATTACATAAGACAATCAATAGATTAAAGCGGATGGTCATACTTGCTGAAATATTTTGCTTTAAAATTGAAGCAAACTATAACGTTTTAAATAAATAGGTTAAATATGCATTTTTTTTTACTTCTCAAGAATAAAATATCAATTAAATTTGAAGATTTGTTCAATCTTTTCAGATGCAGTTAAATAAAATATGCAATGAAACTCTCTTAATATTTCAGATTTGTTTTAATCAAAATCGCTTAGCCCCAAAATATGCCAAGTAGGAATCCCAGGTCAAAAGAAATAGTCTGAAGGTCTCTCTCAAGACACATGATGGCCTCACTCTAATCTTAGCATTTATAAATGTAAATATACATACACACATAAATCCCAAAATCAAGAAAATATGAACACATACTTTGTCATTAACAGTTAAAAAATACTGTACACAATTTGTTAAATATTAATTGATTCAAAAGCTCCTTGATGTGAGTGTGAAATTTGTTCAATGCACAATTTTTGTCATACACTATATAAGAGCTTTTTTTTTTTTTTAAAGAAGATGAAAACATTCAAATTTTTAGGTATTTATTTAATAAATACCAAAAGATTTATTAACAGAATATATTATTAAAACTGCTTTTATTACATCTTGAAATTACTATAATTTGAATCGTAACTTTTATCACACTTTTTACTCCTCTGAAGCTTTTTTCTCTGTTATACTATTCCATGAGAAATAGCTTTATGATGATTTCCTCCTTCAATATGATTTATTCAAAATGCCATGATGAAATTCCATCATCTGAAAATAAGCTCCGATCTAAATATATTACCAAATTTTCTTGAAATAAGACCTAAAATCACAGTTAAACTTTTAACTTAAATCTGATAATATTATCATATAAAAAGGCTTCTGGTTTGGTTTTATTAACGTCACATAGAAGCAACACGAGGGTTACTGACGACGGACCTCTTAATTTTGAACCTCTGTCAAGTGACGAAGGTGACACCTGAGCTGGCACGCCCTCTCCTAACTTCCACACCACGCCTTGGGACCTCAACATATTTAATGTGAATCAGCCCTGGCTACACGGCGGTTCGTTTGTGGTATCAAGGCTCGAACTTACGACTCGATGAAAACCGCCGGTCTCGAGTCTGTTATCATAGCCACATATCGCTGCCACAAAAGGTTTCTTTAATTTTCGAATAAGAAAAACTAAAGTTATGTTATCCAGCCGTAATATTTTTGCAATGACAAAATCTGTAAATACCGAGTTTTATTCTCTATTGTAGAATGTTAAGTGATTCATCATTACACACAAATTTTTTTTTAAAGAAAGTGATCCTATTATATAAACAATAATCGCATACATTTTTACTAAAAATTCTATTTCAAACAATATTTTAGCTACCTTTTCCCACAGATAATCAAAATATCAAAACTGTCTAAATAATAAAAAAAAATGCGTCAGAAAGTATAAAATGACTAATACAGTAAAGAATCTGATGAACAGACGAGGTTATATATATATATATATCCAAAAATAAAAATGTGTAATTAAATATGAAACAAATAATTGTTTAATACACATACGTTTTATACATATAAAATATATATAATTTTTCTTAAAACTTGCATACTTGAAATATGATTCAAATAGAAAGCGGCTCTCTCTCGGCGGAAAGGGTACTCTTTTTTTTTTAATTCTTCTTTTTCCTGCGTTCAAATAAAATTGATTAGTAGAAATTGCATATTTGTATTTTCACCAGTGTATATATACAGTTCGCAAAATATTTATTTGTACCCATCATTTTCTTAAATTATGATAATTTCAAATTAAAGATTGAAGCAAACAATATTGTAATACATTAATATGTTATAATAACATAAAAGCAAATAATAATAATTTGTTCATATTCTAACAGACCAATTTACAAAAATATAAGGTAAAAAGTATTTGTATGCACATTAATGCGTTATAATTAAGAAACATTTAATTAAATAATACAAAATTAATACCATTCGTGAAATCTTTAACTTTAATGACTAATTCCAGACGTTGTGACCTAGATTCCACTAACTTTTTTTTGTCACACTTGGGTCTATGTTATTCCATACTTCAATGAGATCTTCTTTCGAACAGTTTTAAATTGTTATGTTTATTTCGAATTAGTGCATCCAATAGCATCCATAAATTTCCTATTTTATATAGGTCTGCAGATTGTAGAGAAGTTACCAGTTGCCTTCGAGCTTTGTGCAATAAGTATGTTCTGGTGGCCATAGCAGTAAATTTTGGATCCTTATCCTATTGAAAGTGAAAAGTTTGCTCAGGAAAGTTTTGGAGGACATACACCTCCAAACCATAATATTTCTCCCTCCATGCTTGAGAGTTGGGAGTATATGTTTTGGATCTGAATCAAAGTTTTGTTTTTACGCCAAATGTTTCGAAAGCTTGGTGGAGAGAAAAAAGAAATTGAACTTATTTTCATCTGAACAAAAATCAGTTTTGCAAAAATCCATTGGCTTATTTCTGAAGACCAAATCACATTCCAGGCGTTTTTCTCTTGTTTATTTCACTCATATGAATGGCTTTTTCCTGGGTTTCTTCCTTTTAAACCTGCATTGTGGAGAACAATCCTTATTGTTTGAGGTATTACTCTGATATTAGAAGATGTTGCAAGGTTTTCAGCGGTTTTTTGATCTGAGCCCATTGGATTTTTTAAAAGTCGTTTGAACAACACTTCTCTTTTTGCACCCATTGTTGATTTGCTAGGACGCCCTGGTCTAGGTTTAGTTTCGATGCATCCCATTTTTTCATACTTTCTCGTTATTTATTCAATAATTGTAAATGATAATTTTATCGCTATTCCAACTTCTTAGTATGATTTTTCATTTCTATGGAGCTAAATGATACTATTTCTCATGTCTAGAGATACCTCTCTTGCATTTCAAAAATTATTACAAGTTAGTAATTATTTACTGTTACTATGTAAATAATGACCTCGGTCATCAATACTATAAACGCAGTACGTATCTTTCTGAGGAAGAGTAACTACCAATACATATTTCGCCAGAAACTTTTAAGCTTTTCTAGTTAAAAACTTATTATTTAATTTTATAATTTTTGGGGTTATTCATCTGAAACGTATGGTAAAAATATATTATATTAAGCTATTTTTCTCAAGATTTCTGTTTTTATTCAGTTAAAAGTTTAAAATATTGGACTGAACACAAATAATTATTTTGTCAACAGTATACAATCATCAATTCTGAATTGATTGAATGAAATTAATTATCAACTTCTTTTACCCATGATGTTTTATGCTCAAAATTATTTGAGGAAATTTTTTTAAAAATGATTACATATATTTTCGATATTTTCTCAGTGTTCGTTGTAATAAACCTTTGGTGTTCCAAACATGTATAGAAGTCACAATATGATGTTTTTCTATATCTAGTTTTTAAGTCAGTTAACATCAGCAGTTCTTTCGAAAAGACATGGACGCGTATCTCAACTTTCTTCCCCTTCCCCCATTTTTGAGAATATGGACAGAAATAAACTGTCAGCATGATCGAAAATGAAATAAAGTTCAGAAAAACAGCAAATGACCGATATCAAAAAAGTCCTTCACTGCTCGCACAGTTAAATAATTTTTTCTCTAATCTCCTTAAAAAATTCAATAAAATGGGTTCTGCTTTTAAATGAAATCTGAGGAAATTGTTGACTTCATCTTGTAGTTTTAGTGAATAAAAGTTTTACAATGAGTAGCTCAATTTTTGGTCTTTTTCCCTAAGTTTTTTTTTTATTAAAAACAACTTGGGATCTTGCATAAAAACTTATCTGTTAATATACTTATCTGTGTCTATGTTACCTTTCATGCCTGCTTTGATCTGTTACGAGCTTATTCTGAAAATAAATATGCATTGTAATAAAATGAAATGTACAATAACCTAAATCGCGACGTTTAAGTCATTAGAATTCATTGTTGTAATAAGAATATCAGCTTAGGAAAAGTATTTTTTATTGCTGTTGATGAGAGAAAGAGGCAATTTTACACACAAAAGAATGCTTACAGATTACGTGAGTTACAGTATATACAATTTGAGGAGATAAGCAGCGTGGTTCCGGCTTGGTAACTGTAAAACCTAATGGGTGAGGTGGGTCTCACTGGGCGAGTCAAGTCTCAAGCCCCGGCTCACTGCCGAGATTCTAATATTAGATCAAAGAACTTTTTTATTTCAGTTATTGAAATTAAGGTAAAAGATGAACAAGTTTTTTGAGTTATTATTTTGAATATATTTTTAACAAATTTTTTATTACATCTAGAAATTAAGCAACATTTTACTTAAAAAACATAATGATCTAAAGAATGTCCTATGATAAGTTCTTAACTGTGTGTTTTATATTTTATGTGAAGTACATTGAACAAGAATTTTGAAGTACGGAACATTAAACTAACTTTTTGTTTGTTTAAAACTGAAAAGAAAAAGAGACTTATTTCCCTAAATAGTACTCACATTCCTATCTTTATTGTTGAATTAAATAGTAAATAAATTAAGTTTAATTTCGTACGAAACACTATGTTTTTTTAAAGGCTTTTTAATTTCCTAGAGCAGAATTAATATGAATAAAGTGTTCCTTAAACATTCTGAATGAAAGTTAATTATAATTAATATTTTCCCCTTTATCAAAAAGATAGAAATCCAATTTTAACAGTTTAATTAAAACTAAACGAATTTTTGCTCGAGGGGAAAAAATATTTTTATCTTGTGTTTCGAGTAGCTGTTCTTGGTTGGTATTTTAACAATGCTTTCCTCAAGATTGGTTAAGATACGGGGACTTCCAGTCCTTGGAGTATCTTTGATAGACCTTTGTGTCTCGAAACGTGTTTAATAGGTGCGCTGTAGTTTTTGGTCATGGTTGTGAACTCTGCTTTGTTTTCGTCCAGTCATGGGTTCGAGTCCTGATGCAGGTAAAAATTTACCGTGTAGCGGGGCTGATGCACGTTAAATCCGTCGAGGTATTTAGTCTTTCCGTCGGCGTCGTGTGGAAGTTTGGAGAAGGAGGGATCCTAATCCTTGTCACTCGACCATGACTCAAAATTTCGAGGTCCTTCACTAATAGTCCTCTTGTTACTTCTAAGTGAAACGTTAATAATCGATCAATAAATCGAAACATTTAATGGAGACCAGAATCATAGGTTTCTTGAATGAAAAGGGTGCACATATGCCTTCTGTGCGAGAACAAGGGAATCTTTATTGCATACTGACATTGGATAATTTCACACATTGTATAGTTGGCAATTTTTCCATAATCAAAATCCATAGGCCTTGATTTTCAGATTCTGGAAATAAACAAAAAAATTAATTTTCACAAAAATTATTCCCATTTTCAATTGTAAAAGGACTTTAATCCAACCCCCTTTTTTAGTGAATACCTTGAACAATTTTTGTTAATCATTTCCATTAATGACAAAATTTTATGATTTATAATTTTATTGGCAATATCATCCAAGCCTGTGTGTAAGCTCTTAGCCCAACAACAAATACATTATATCGTATAAATTTATTAAATTCTTTCTAGTGTCTTACAGCGGCATAATTTCTTAAAAAGCTCTGATTCATATTTATCTTATCTACTGTGTGGCTTCTTTCAAATATTAACATCAGAAAACTAATACATTTTAATTGAGAATAACGATTTCACCACAATTAAGTGCTTTAAAGGAATCTGTTCTTTTTATAACATTTTGTTTTTGAGAGAAAAATTGACATTTTATTATTTTTTAAAATTCATTTCAGAAAGACGTCAATTCGTAACTCTCGAAATAAGTAAACTGATGTTTATTTTTTAAAAAATTAATGTTCATTTTATATAAGTGGAAATAATGAGCATTTCCCATGTATAAAGTAGTGGAAATTCATATTTAAACTCTCAGTAATAATCAATATTATCCAAATGTTGATCAGTATTTTAAAAAAATATCAAAGACGGTATCAGATTTCTAACACGTATTTGTAAAAGAAATTACAACTACTGGCATTTTTGAAGAGTTCGCAGTTTCAACTAGACAATAAACTCCTTAAAATTTAATTCTGATAATTTATTTATTGAAATAGGCACACGATGTTTTATAAACATACCTACACTAATCTATCCATTGAAATTAACCTTTCTGTAACTTCCTATATTTCAAAACGCACAACAAATCAGTCAAGCGTTGACTAAAGCTTTTTCAAAAAAAATTTCAAACTTCCAAGCGTTAATGACATATATTTGGATGAACGCTTCACTCTGGCTTTCTTTCTTTTTAATAGCGGAACAGAATTGCGTCAATTCATATTTTACTATTTTTTGTTTTCATACTGCACGTAGCTCTGACCAGTTCATAAGCATTATAGCTCCACCCTAATCGACAAATCCTCAAATGAGTGATAAATAATTAAACTCCAAGATTTTTAAGGCTTTTTTTTATGAAGTTTCAATGCCAAGAAATAGCTCGTCAGTAGTGACGCATGTTGATGCAAAGTTTCTTTAAAAGCGTTGACGCATTACTATTAGCCTTAAAATTTGAAATTATAGAATGAAAATACAATGGTAATGAAATGTAAATGATTGTGGGAAATTCAAACCGGATGCATTTCTTACTCACATGCGATGAAAAGATCGTTAGAGCTTAGAAAAGTATGAATGCAATTATCATCTCTTAAAAAATAACTCTAGTCATGAATTCACGTAATTAAATGAATGGGTTTGCACACTGCAACATATAAAAAGTTGAGACTGAGTAATTTTTAACTGTGTGTTCAGCTTCTCAAATCTAACCTGCATCTAACAATATTGTAATGAAATATGGCATAAATTAATATTTTTTTTCCATTGTGAGTTCAACACTCTTTATATATATTTAAAATATATTTATCTCCTTTATAAATTAAAATTTTCATTTCAA
Source organism: Nephila pilipes (assembly GCA_019974015.1). Lineage (NCBI taxonomy): Eukaryota > Metazoa > Arthropoda > Arachnida > Araneae > Nephilidae > Nephila > Nephila pilipes. The sequence goes on from BMAW01113393.1 coordinate 761,359, forward strand.
ATGTTGCTTAAAAAGGGAAAAAATTAAATGCTAAAACTTTAAAATGATGCTTGATCTCAATGTTTCTTGCAGATTATTAGTAACACTTAGGAAAAGTAACAATACTTTCTTTATTTTCTCTCTTTAAGTTTCTCCTTTTCTTTATAAACAGATAGATAGATAGTGAAGGAATATGCCTCAAAAAATTACTAAATCGTTTTTGAAAACTTGCTTCAGTAATACTTATTGTTTGCGATGTATAAATTCAATAAGGATTAAACAAAAAATTCAAAAAAGTATTTCTTATAGCATTGCATGCCTTCAACATAACTATTATATAATTAATTTAAATATATTGAAATGTATTTCAAATATCTTTTAGCAGCGAAATTTTTTATATAAGAATAAAAGATTTACGTCTAAACATACTAAAGCTGTATGATGGTCTATTAAGGTCTGCCTATGAGAAACAGATCTTTCATATTTGAATTATGGTCAAATGACAGTATGGGATGAATGATTGTCGATTGACCTCACACTGAGAAGTTACACGAAAGCTATTAGCGATGGACTTCGTAATTTTAAACCTCGGTCAAGTGAAGAGGACGACACCTGAGCTGGCACTTTTCTCTGAAAACTTCCACACCACCTCAGCAGGATGACTTGGGACATCGACCAGATTAACGTGCACCAGCCTTGCTACACGGCGGGTGTTTTGTGGCATCCGGGCTAGAGCCTGCGTTTCGATGAAAACAACAACGTCCACGATCATGATCACTAGTCAATTACGGCCACATCTGTGAAACAGAAACAAAATTTGTAATTTTAGTCTAATGTACGTTTTCTTGGCGTTTTAGAAAATATAGTAGTCGTAGTGAAAAAAACCCAACATTCGTAACTGTTATCATCCATATGAAAAGAAATGCTGTCTTTGTAGAGGTAAAAACACAGAGAGATCATGTATCATATTTTAGACCTTAAAGGGAATTGTGTAAGTTGTTGTTATTTTTTTGGGGGAAAAAAATCGTCCGTATAACGTTTATAAGGTGACAGACCACGGGGGTTACACTCAACTAACCAAGTACCTTAAATGACTGTGGAAGGGCTTACGCACAAGTAACCAACCAGCTAACAGTATCTTCTGGATTGAGGAGATCGTATTACGTGGGCATATAAAGTTGAAATTACTGGAATCGTCAGAGCGTAGCCATCTTTATGCCCCATTTTGAATTGCGTGAAATGACGACTGACATGTTAGGTTCCATTAAATAATTTCTCATGATGTGATGTGTGTATATACCCACAATTCGACGAAACAATTTTCTTGGGATTTTTGTTTGAGTTATTCTTTCTGTTTATCTCTAACCTAATCTTCTTGTATGGGCCGTTTAGGATGAGCAAATTCAAGAACTCGTTATTAGATATTAAGAATGTCGGAAGGGGAAATAAAGAAAACAAAAGTCGTTATTTCTGTCTCTAGACACGCACTATTGTAAATCGAACGTATTCGCTTTATTTATTTTTATGATATATGAAATATAAATAAAGATTTGTTTTCAAAGTTTACTCTCCCCCCCCCCCCCCTTTTTTTTTTTAGCATTTGTTTTATCAGAAATAGAATTAGCTAATAAAGAGATTTGTATAATCATTGAAAAAAAATGGGATAATATATAAATGCTGTTTTGACAAATTTTAAAAATAAAATATGTTTAATTCTAAATAAATATGTGTCGAAAACGTTTAAGAGCAATATGAATGAATTTTCAGAAATAAATGTTTTGTTTTGATTACATTTAAAATACAAAAATGCATTTATAGGATTCGTGAGATATTTAATTTATTTACGATTTTTAGAATTCCGTAATCAAATTACGTATAGTTCATGAGGGCCACGTTATATTTACGCTTGGAATACATGTTCAATTGAAAAGCTTTCACTGTACCTTTTCCTTTAAATACATATCGCAATTTTGACTCAATTTTTAATATGCAATTTAAAAACTTTAATTTAGCATAATTTCCTCTTTTCTTACTGTGAAAAATAAATAAATTAAATACATAAATTGCACGTATATCTGTAACATTAATAACATTTCTTGTCTGTAAAACTTGATATCTCATTTAGGACTTAAAAAAAATGATATCCAGTTAAAAAAAATGCCATAAATTTAACATGCAAATATTATTTAAATACTTTATTCCTACCGTTTGGATTGAAATATAAGCCTCACAGATGCCGCGAGTGAATCATCAAGGATGCAGGTTCTATGATCGATCCGATCAAAGACTGTCCAATAATCTTCATCATCTGACCGTAATTTAGAATTATGGGGTTTTTTTTGTCAGTAATTTACTACGCCTCTTTGATGTGAAATGGTGATCGTAACTAAATTCGGCTAACTAAATTGAAATACCGCTTCCTCATCTTCTTGTAGCTTAGTCGTATTTGTAATTACTGTCATTTTGAGATCTGTCGGCACATGTTGCATAATTTTAGAATAATGTTAAATAAATCAAACCTTGTTTAATGTTGTGTTTATGTTATATATCGAAAACTCATTTTAGTATCTTTAAAAATGGCAAAACTGCGTAATATACTGGTTATAATGTACTTGGAACTGTAAGAGTTTTACTGTATTTCAGTGGCTCCCGAATTGTGCGTCGCAACGCGTTGGAGAGCCACGATGTCTTCACAGGGGTGCAGCAGAATCTCATTTTTATTTCCTATTTATGATTAGTTGTGCTTTCACTAAGGGTAGGGCCCCGTAGGAAAATCTTTGTTCAAAAATTGCGCCGTATGTTGAAAAAGTTTGTGCGAAGCCTTGCCATACTTCCATTATGCTATTAAATTCTATTATTATGTGAATGCATTCCACCATCACACATTTTTTGTTTCAAATTTATAGTATAATGATTTAACTATTCACTTTTATTAGTCTCGGAAAATATACGAGTAGTATTTAAGTGATTTTTTGTACCTGTATCCAAATGCATTATACATTTTTAAGAAAGCATAATTCGAAAAAAAACAACCACACAAAAATATCTTTTAAATTGACCGTCTTAGCAATCAGTTGTAACATAACAAAATGCTGCAACGTAAAAAATGAACAATTTTAAGAGTAGGTTTAAATTGCTCAATAATAAATTTAATTTTACATCAGAAATTTTTCTCTCCTCTCAATTTACTTGTGTTCCTATGTCCTCATTTTTCTCTCCGCCCTCCACTTTGCATATACGTTTTAAGAATTGATTTCATACTATCCGATTTAACCTTAGACAACAGTTATAGGATATATTAATTCAATTAAATTAGATCAGAAAATATTTTTATCCTATTGCTGCATAATTCCTATATTTTTTTTAATCTCTGTATTAAGCATGAGAATATAATCAAGGCTTTTTTTTTTTAAAAAAAAAAAATAAATAAATAAATAAAATTATGATTTTACTTCGTAAATCACATGGGTGAGGATAAAAGCTGCGACCGTCATGAATGATTTACAAATGGTTCGTGTGGCTCTTAAAATATTTCATAAAATACGGCTGTATTTAAAAAATTAAAAATTAACTCGTAAATACAATCAGTCAAAGAAAGAAACATGAGTACTTAATTAGTCCTACTATCTGCCGACGTCCGGAGTAAAACATGCCTACTTTTTTGTTGTCGTTGTTACTAATTCCCTGATTAGTGACATCAGTAGGCTGAGCTGTAGATATCACGACATAGAACAATGGACAATGCCTTACTCTTTTGTTTTTGAACTGTTGACGTACTGGACAGCTTGACCTAAAAGACCTTTATTTACAGAAACATTTTGGTTTGGTTTCTTTTTCTAAGAAAGATTGGTATTAAGTCTCATTTTCAGATAAAGTAAGTACTTATAATTTCAGTGTTACATACAACTAAGTTTTTTGGCAACGAAGTTTTCCCATGATTGGTTCACTTCCTTAGATTTTCTTATTCATTATTTCATACGTGGAAAATATATTTTCTTATTTGATTCTATGTTGAATATTTTTATTTCTTAGTGCATTCAATCTTTTTACCCTTAGAGTTTGAGCATGTTTTAAATGAATTTTAAAAGACTCAAAAAATAAGAAAGTGTTCCTGAGCCAAATTTCAAAATACTATTTGACACAACATGCTAATTCGGCGTCTTAAGTTTAATGCAAATATTAATATTCAGTCTTTGTGAATTTTAAAATATTGCATAAAATACGATTGTATTTTTAAAAAATTAAAAATTAACTCGTCTTATTTAAGATTGTCTGCCATTCTGCTCATGCAACATGTTCAATATATTTAATTATCTTGTTTCGCAACCGCACGTATAGACTCAAAAGACTTCAGACACTCTGTGTAAAAATAATTTCAGAGAATGTTACGCAGAATATAGCTGTGAATAGCGTAATTTGTTAAATTTTTTAAAAATGTTATCTCTACTCTAATTTTAACTCATTGAAATTCGAGCTTCAAATAATTTCAGACACCTTCGTGCTTCAGTTGATTCCAGAGAAGAAAATAAAATAATCTTGCCCAAAATGTTAAACTTTGTTAACGAAATAAACGCACACAACCATGACTCGTGCCCTAAGTACACGGTTCACTACATACGGTAATGTAATTTTAATTTAATTGCAATATATAAAACTAGAAATCATTCATAAATCAATGCTAATGTCATGCTTCTCTCAGGATCATCCAAATATAAATAATTTCAAAAGAAACTTTAACAAATATCTGTATTTCTGTTTGATCAATGAGCCATTTTAGATATTATACACCATATTATGGCTTGTTTCATACAGGGAACATCTTGGTAAAGTATTGTTTTTCAGGAATAATAAAAAATACTGATTAAACCAAAGATACATATAAAAATTCAGATTTGAGGGGGGGGGGAAGAGGAAAGAAATTATTGAGGGAAAAAAAGAATGAATACACTTGTATTTATTTGCATTGCATTAAATTAATTTATCAATATCTTTATTTTAGCAATTGGTTAATTTTATTTTTACTCAAAATAATTTAATTGATACACTTACCCGTATTTCATCATCCTTTTAGATCATAGACAACCTCGCTTCTCTCATGCTGTAAACTCCTATATTTAATGACAAAGACTGAGACATTTGTTTCGTTTTCCAGCTGTTATATGAATGAGCATCAATTCGAGCTTGTGGGTGGTAAACCAACTGTATCCGGTTTTGGGGGGAGGGTAAATACTTCTTTCTAAAATTGAACATTTCCCTTCATCTGGATTTTTTTTACACCTTTGTTGGGGGATGTAAAACCAATGTTATTTTTCCGACACGACGCATAAAATTCATTTTCCCAAAGGGAGGAGGGTGGCAGGAGGGATCCAACCCCTCTCGGAGGGGTGAATATGGCCCATCAACCCCTGTTGCGTGCAACTGCAAGCAGGTCAGTCATTTTCCTCCTCACTCGTCCTCAAGTCTCCGTTAGCGGCGCGCCGTTCTGTGTCGGTGGCCGCAAACATCGTGTCTCGTAACGGGGCTAGGCCTCCGACAGAGTACCGTTCTCTTTCAGCGGCCGATCTCGCATTACACATACTTGGGTGAAGACAGGTTGCACAGCTGAGGCCTTTCATCAAAAAGGTAAGTCTGCATTCTTATTTATTAACCGTAAAAAATTCTTAGACGATTCATCGGGAATTTTAATCTGCAAGAGGATTACGTAATTCTCAGAGTACGCAGCTCTTCAGTGTCATAATGCTGCATCAGTTTGTTTTAAGAAGTAGTTATTAGCTTATTGATACAACTACAATAACTTATTGAAACATTACAATTGTTCTGACTTTCAAGCAATTTGTTATTTGGTATTTATGAGTAAAAATGAATATTGTCTCAAGTGCTTCCCTGTTACCTGCAAATTAATACTATCAAGAACAAGTATTGTCTACAATTGTATATTTTTGTTACAAATGTATTGTTTAAATACGATTCTGTAAATATTTTATTGCTCATGATTTTTTTAAATAAATTCTGATGCTTTTAAGTTGATAACTCTTTGTTAGTTGATGTATGATAATTATAGAGAAGTGATATATGCTCATCACTAAAATTGTAAAAAGAGCTTGTTCTGTATTATTATATATATATATATATATATATATATATATATATATATATATATATCAATGAAAAACAATTCATTTAACTGTCAATAATTTTTTTTCAAAAAAATTAACAGTTAAATGAACTGTTTTTTCTTTTTTTTTTTTGCAATGAAATCCTAAAATAATGGTTAAGCTCTAATAATCAGCACTAATATAGTGTTCAATTGCTAACTATTTCATCGAATTATCAATATTTTTTTTACATTATTAGAAACATTTTCCGTTATAGGGGAAGATATTGCAAGTGTTCATAATGAACTTCAATGATTCATTTTCTCACATTGGTATCGTAATATTTTGTCCCTTTTGTTATGTTTCATTTTTAAAATACTCTTATTTTTTAGATTTTGATTGAACCTAGTTATCAGATATGCATTACGTATGCTCTCCTGAGTTTCATATTTCTACAAATTGTTCAAATTAATAAGTCGGGAGCAATTAATAAATGTTCTTGCTGTACGTAAAGTTGTAAAAAATAATTCAACAAAAATGCTCTAATCAAGAAGGACATCACAAAATGAATGGAATTTTTCCTCCTAATTTTTTCAATGATTATCATTATTTGTGCTATTTATTTTACTAATAACGTTTATTGTTAATTAGTGAGGCATTGATTAAATTCTATTATTTTGCAAGTAAATTAGAGTTGTAAAAAATCGAAAGTTTTTCCTCCAGTAAAATCATCTTCTAAATCATTTTTTTTCACTCATTCCAAAAGTTACAGATCATTTTTTAAGATGTATAAATTTTTTTGTTTCTTTGGACGATTAAAAATTTCTTTAATCTGTCAATTTCTACCTGAAAAAACTTCATAACATCATCGCAGAAACGTTGTGTATGAGCTTAACCAATAAAAAAAATTATTCCTGGTACATTTAACGAGTGCTTGGAAACGGTGTATGGTATTGTTAAAAAATTTGCTCACTTAAATCCGTTCAAAGGAGAGCCAGCTCCTTCTTTCACACCTGTGAGAGGCGTCAATGTAGGATGTTATTGTTGAGGTTTCAACTATGTTCTCTTCAAGTTTTGATCGACAAACAAGTATCGATCGGGAACAATAAGAGTGCTTTTAGTGAAATAAATTCTGTATTTACAGTAATAATTTTTGTTAAATTGTAAAAAAAAAAAAATCTTTTTTTTTTATATTTGTAATCAGAATTTTTTAAAAGAAACAAATTATAATCATTATTTTAATTTTACATTAGTACGAAGTTAGTTAAATAATTAAAATGGTGAGCAATACAATAAACCATTCTTCAATTATACAGTAGTCTTTATCATACAATTTTTCCAGAATTTTTTTTCTGAGCTGTGAGAAAAAGTAGTAGCTTTATTTATTTATTTTCCAATTATTTATTTATGGAACGAGTATTTGTCTAATGTCAAAAACAAGCTCTATTCAAAGGATTTACATCGTAGTAAAAATAATATCGCATTTTTAAAAATATTTTGGTCTCATGATGTATTAAAATTTTAAAAGGGCGAAAGAAATATCTAGGATTATGTAAATATATATATAAACCTTCCTCTTCAATTCTTACTATTAGTTTGTTTGTTTTTTCCTTCCAATGAATCACCTACTTTTGTTGAATTTGTACCCAAATCATGAGGTATGGTGACAAGAAAATCCATGGATAGATAATTTTTTTTAAAATGTTATTTTTTGTCAACATTAATACAAGAAACTTTTTGTCAAAATATTCCATATATTAGAAACTTGATAATATTTTACATACTCATATATAACTGATTACAAAACTGAAATTCTGGTGTTATTTTGTTTATGAGTGATTTTTAAAAGTGTTTAAGAAACAAACCTAATGTAAAATTAAAACCTTTAGATTAAATAGTAAATAATTATTTTTTAGCTTTCTGCCGTAACGAATAATAATAATAAAAGGTTTGGCCATTAACCTTGATTCAATTTAACCCATAATTGTGATTTCAGTACCGTTTAAAATCAGGATGCACAAATTCAAATAAGCATTTTTGTTGTTGCTGTTTTTTGAATTTTAAGAATAAAATGACCTCAAAATTTCCCAATTCAACAAAAAGTGATCACCGTAATATGTTTATGAATTTTAAAAAAATTCCTTATTTTAACTATTTTCTTGTAAATACTACTTTTGTTCCGTAAAAACATTTTTTTCATTAAAATTTTTTAAAATTGATTCAAATTAAATATATGAAATTTAAGATCCTTATTAAATCGGACACATATTGAATATGTTTGCTTTTGATTAAGCGGGGGAAATTTATAGTGAGAAATGAAAAAAATAATTATACCAGAGGCTGTAAATGAAAAAGAGAACATTTTTATCAAATTAAGTAGATGTTAAACTCATATCCATCTTGATCATTTTGATGTTACCATGCATTTTTTTTTTTAAATTAAACGAGAAATTTAATTCATATAAATTCTTCTTTTGTTTCTTTAATTTTTATAATTCATATGCTTTGTGTATAAACTTTTAAGAAAAATCAGGAAAGACAATTGATATTTCAGATGCATCATTCAGTAAACAAAAATATTCTAATATTTTGACAAATTCTAGGTATTATTCTAAAGTATATTGAATGTTACATGTAATTTACTGAATTAAAAACTTAATTATATAGACATCGTTTGTGTAATATATTTAGAAATTAGAAAATATCTGTAACAAAAACAGCAATTTAAATGCGTTTAAACCTAATTTTAAAAATTTGTCTCTTTTCTTTTAGAGATTTATATCCTTATCAAGAGAATATCATAAAATGACACAGTGCTAAATGTTTTTTTTAAAAAAAAGCGAAGAAAGAAAACCTTCGCCTTCATTTGCTTGAGAAAAGTATGCGTTGCAAAGAAATCGTATAAAGAACATTAAATAAAAAGGCCTTTTTTTTTTCTTCTTTATATGTATTTTTTTACCGTAAGACCGACCGTTCTAAAAATTCCGAGGATTTTTTTTTTTTTTTAGATTAACATTTTTTACAAACATTATTGCGTCATCCATGCTGAATTTGACAATTTTTAATGACTTGCCCTTTCATCATTTCCTTGCTTTTTTTTTTTTTTACCCCTAACCTGGACAAAATAACAGTTCGACTGAGACCGTTAAACGGGGTGCGGGAGGGGAAGCATCTGAAAGGAAAATTAACCGCTTTATTTCTCTCATTAAAGAACAATCCAAATTTTTTACTCCTCGTTAAAGCGGGGAAAAAACACAGAAGAAAATTTCCCCTTCCCTTTCCCGCACATTTCGGATAATGCCAAAGTACATAAAACCCACCCGAGTATCAATTATCCACGCACACACACATCTCTAACCGATTCATCGTATTTTTTTCCCATCCCTCGCACCAGTCGTTATCGCTCGCAACACTTATTACAACACAGGCTCTTCCCGAAAACCAGCGCACCAGTCTCCAAACGCTTGGTACCAGAGAGAGCATCAATTCATTTTGCTGCTAGACATCCTTTTTCCCACGCCTGAGTTCAAGGTCACCCAGGAACCGACACTTTCACACGCTTCACTCTCTGCCTCTCCCGTCCGGGTGGATACGCAACGCTGGGTGTCATCCACGACATGGAAGGACTCGGTGTGGTGGTGGTCCACTCACTCGGGATTCGGACTTCCGCACTGCACCCGTATGTTAAATTACCCGACTATGGGGCAATAACTTTGTATCTTGTAAAACGAGGAAGTCTTATCGCAAATTGAGTCTGTGATATATTATATAAGATTCGCTTTATAAACGAATATTTTGAGTGAAATTTGTCCTCTGCATGTGACTCATACAGTATTAAATCAAACCTCAAATTACGTATGAGGTTTTTCTTATCTGTTTTCTTTCTTCACAGATGAATGCTATGACTATAATGATACGATATGAATCAATAATTTAGTGATTATGCAAATTATTTGTACGGTTCAAGTGAACAGGCCATGCGATATTATGACATTTAAATAAATTTGCTACTTTTTGTAACTCCAGAACTAAACAAATTAGATGGGAGAGCTCCGTCTTAAAAACTTTTTTTTTGTGCCCAGTGATTGTATGTATACTCTTGCACCCTATTTCATAAAATTATTTAAGCAATTAAAGGGTTTTGAATAAGATTGAATAAATGTTTTATTATTTATGAAAAGAAAGCTTGCATCTGAATTTCTGAACAATGATTTGCTATACGCTGACAACGATACAAATTTATTATTGAGGATTTCATTTTCATATATATATTTGGAGCTCTTCAAAGCAGGACCGGGCTTTACTGGTCATATTCTTATGTCGGATAAAAACTTAATTGCAATATATATATATATTGTGTATGTAAATTCTGTATATTTCGTTTTTTTTTTTTTTTTTTTTTTACTTGGATCGGTTTTGCGCCGAAATATCTGTACGTTCTTCCCAGATTTAATTTAAGAGCAAGAGGGTCTGATTAAGTAAATTTAGTAGCATCCCTTTTCATCAGTCGTCAAGATACTTAATCCCTGGCACAATTTTTGTAAAAAAAAAATCGTTTGAACTTAAAATTAAGTAACAGTATACGTTGCTTCAAAAGATGAGCAGGAAAAGAAAAAAAGAAACTCTGACGTATTTATTGAATCACTGTACCTTTTCATAACCTTCGGAGTTATATACGGTAAAAAATGAATATTCAAAGGAGGAAGATATTGTTTTATAGAAGATAGTAGTAGTAATTATAGAAGAGAGAGAGGATTTCTTTCTTCAGTTTAGTACAAGGTTATAGAGCGCTTAATTTTAATAAAATTCACCGAATTATTTTATCTAACTCTCTCTATATATATATCTTATATGTGTGTCGCGCGTACGAACTGGTTTATTTCATAATCAAATTGATTACCTTCGATGTTTGCAGTTCTCAAAGGGGAAGAAAAAAAATATGCATAATTAAAAAAAAAAAAAAAGAGTAAAAAAAGTATAAATTGAAAACAAGTCTAATGCAGTGCATCATACGTTTAAGTTACATTAAAACTTCCTTGGCAGCGACTCTAGTGGTGAAACGGAGAAAGGCGGTTGACCTTGTTTGGTTGAGCCCCTTCTCTCTCTCTCTCTCTCAATGCAACCCTCTTCCCTAATCTCACCACTCCCTTTTTGGTTGGGAGGGTTGTCACTACGGTATTTGGATCGAACACGCGTAACAGTATAATGTACATTCAAACGATAGACTTCTCTTGTAGTAACTACGGTATGATGGTGGGGTTGTTGAAAGAGTAACAAAGAATCGGAATGATTTTCAGATTTTTTTTTTTCTTTATAATTGTGGTTATACAGTTAAAGTAAAACAAAATTGTAACTTAGTGAAATCTAATATTTTTTAGATAAGGGAAGCGAGATTGGAGAATTGTGTAGTGTGTTTAATTAGATTTGTGATAAGATTTTTTGTTTTTTTAGAGAATCGACCTAAATTTCGTAGACCTATTTCTTGGTAAAAATGTCAAACTAAATTCATTCAGTTTTCGTACGGTTATATTTGGTAAAATATCCCCAAAAATCCATACTTATGACGACTGTCTAACCTTAACTAACTTGGCATGGATTATAATTACCATCCCCCCACCCATTTTCTTTAAATTAATTTCTTACCATGAGTGAAAATTAACTTTTCAGTTTGAAAAATAAAATTTCTCCTGTTGTAAATTGAGATGGCGTGGAAATTAGGAGAGTGGGGGTACTAGATCAGGTGTCGTTCTCACCCCCTCCTCCATGTTCAAAATGACGAGGTCCGTTGCCAGTAGCCTCCATGTTGTTTCTAAGTGCAACGTTTATAAAACTATCATTAAATCAATCGATCGTCAGTGTGAAAAAGGCCACTATTTTTCACACTTAGCACTAGAAAGATATTTAAAATTTTTCACAAAATACTATAAATTCGTAAAAAATATTTCTAAATGCTTATTAATTCTAATTTTTTTTTTGTGTGTAATAATTTTAAAAGTATCGTTTTAAATAATTCGTTGTTAATATGTTTCAATGCATCATCCTATTTTTTATTAATTTAAATTTGACAGATTTGCAGTCAATGCATATTTTTTCAAATATAATAGATATTTTTTTTTAGAAATTGCTTTTTTTTTCTTTCTTTCTTTTTTTTTTTTGAAATTCTTATTTTAAAGATTCAATTCCTTCCTTCATTACATAAAATCTCATTAATTATATTTTAATAATAAAAATGCAGTTTTTCTAAATATATTTTTTGAATGATCGTAAATTGTAACACATATGAGAGGGTAAGGCGTAGGCTGATCATTATCCCCTCATGTTATTACTCCAAATTTCAGACTAGGTATTAACGACTTCATCAGCAGAAGGTGACCGGAAACATCTGGATAAAACCTTTATTAAATCTAAATAATAATCAACATACACACATCTATATCTAATTGGCAGATAAACAAATAGGTAAGCTAGAGCGATACGAAAACAGAATGTGCACCAACAACATCGTCCACACTTCTTTTATACTGTGGTAATGACGTGGTCATGACGTTTCAGAATTTACAAAAAGATGGCGGTTACAGAAGCGCCACAGATTCCCCTCGATCCGAAAACCGTAGGGATGGGGCGATACAGTTAATCAAAAACAGTTGATATTGATAAAACGAATCACACTCTTCTGCCAGAACGAATAGTGACGCTTCCCTGTGGAACAACAGTGGCAAGAATTGGCAAGTTCATACCAAACACAGGTTTGAGGCAGTGATTCTTATCTAAACTTCTTTATCATCGACGAGAAATTTTTTTCCTTTCGTCCCAAGACGCGGTAGGGTCCTTTGTAGAGTTATTCTAAGGGACACCGTACACGGTCCTGGCGCACAAACACCTGCGAGCATGAGGAAACTTTCTTAAACATAAAAACGAATAGAAAGAATGGTTTGAAGTTGGAGTTAGTTAGATATCTTGGAAATGATATGACAGCGAATTTAAGAAATCATGCACATGCATTCGAGTACCTGAAAAAGATTAAAAAAGTTCTCTAGGCAAGCGGAGTTTAGAATCATAAGTAAGCTCAATAGTACATGAATCTATATCTTCTTTTAACGTCTTCCGGAGACCTAGAAAGATAATAGGCAACTTTTCAACCCAAAGTTGATCGATTAGTTTACATTTCAAAGATGATTTTAGCTGCCTGTGAAATCTCTCTAGGATCATATTGCATATATATATATATATATATATATATATATATATATATATATATATAGGATCATATTACAGGTGATGGTGTGAGTTTTGTGACAGCCAAGTAATTTGGAAAGAGCCCTGAACTCTCAAAGTTCCACCACTGATTTTTATTTAAAATTTTTGGTACCCAAATCTGGCAACTCAACCATCGAAAAACGCTTCAGTAATTAAATGAGCCAACATCCACCAAAGGTATAATTTCTGACCATCGTATGAACCTATCAATAAATGTGAGGCAATATTGGGTATCCCCCGAGAATGCGGTAGAGGATCGACAATGTCCAGGTGAACAAGAGGAAGTCTGTCGTCTGAGAATGAGAACTGACTTATGGGAGGTACAACATGTCGAAAAATTTTGCTTTTACAAAGCAAGCATTCTCTGCACCACCTAGTACAATCCTTATTATCGTCCAAACGAAACGTTTGGATTGATTGTTGTTATTAAAGTCGCAATAAAAGCAACACGAGGGCTATTGGCGTCGGATCTGGTAATTTTGAATTTCGGTCATGAGACGAGGACGACACCAGAGCTGGAACCTCCATTTCCTAACTTCCACACCACGCCAACGGGAGGGTTTTGAGCATCGATATATTTAACGTGCATAAACACGGCGGGTCGTTAGTGGCATCAATGCTCGACCCCACTACTCGACGAAAACCACCGACCGTGAGTCCGCGAGGATGACCACTACGCTACCGCGGCCAATCAAAATTCCGAGGTATGTCACTAATAGTCTTCGTGTTGCCTCTAAGTGCGATGTTAATAAAATAATCGATCATTCGATTAAAATTTCAACTGTTTTGAAATTCATTGAAGTGATTAATTTATTCGTAATGTTCTTTAAAAATTAAAAATCAGTTTTCTTAAAGAATTTTAATTTTTTACCTTTTTTCTTTTAGAAAAATAAACCATATTTTCCTTCCTATTCTGTAAGTTTCTTTTAATATTTTTGTGTCTTACGTTAGCTTTTTAAAATACTTTATTTGTATTCAGTACTGTAGCTTACTATTTAAAATATTTCTTTCGAATTAACAAATGTTGAATTTGAGTTAACAAATATTTAACAATGAATAATTATTAAAATATAAGAAAATATCTAGATAAATTCATGTTTGTGTTCCTATTAAAATACGTAAAAATTTAAAAAATATGTTATAAATATATGTAACAAAAGAAATTGCTTCATGTTTTAAAAATTACGGTTATTTATCTCTACTGTTGAGATTAGGATTTCATCGAATATTTTGATTTGATTTTAATAACTATTCGAAGTTCATCATTTGCAAAAGCAAAATAAATATTAATGAAACTAAATTCAATATTGAATAATATAACCTCGACATACATAGTAAATATTTGTTGCTGATTGACTCTTAATTTCATTTTAAGTAATTATTTATCAAAATTAGTATTTTTAAAGTCATGTACATAAGACAATACATGTCTGCACCAGAATAATAATTTGATTTATTTGTTTTTCAAATGTTATTAAATAAAACTAGAATTATGAATAATATGCAATACAAATCTAATTTTATTTCTGTGCTAAACTTTATACATGAACTGTAATTTAATTTTAATTTTTGTTTAAAGTCATGCGTAAAATTTAAATAGAGAAGGTTACATTTCGTTGTTTCCTCCTATTTGTGATTTTATTCAGTTACCATTGTTTAATTGTTTACGTTTAGAATGAAACTGGAAGGAAATTATTAAGTAATGAGATTTGAAGAACACAATTGAAAATGATAATCGTTGCCCTCCTACATTTGAAAGAATGAATCAGATAAAATAAATCAGCTTCTATTAGGTTATTGGCAGCACACGTAGTAAAAAGGTTATATGATCTTTTTCCCTGCAAATGGCGAGAGTTCAGATTTCTCAAAGCAGAACAATGTATTTTCCTTTATTTTTCGTAACACGTTATGATTCGTTTTCATTATCTGTTGATGGTATGTGTCCTTATGCCTCTTTCCAATAACAGTTAATCGTTATTCTATAATTCAGGTGTATATTACAATGCAACAACTCGACTGTCTTGGGACAATGCGTTGAAGTTATTGTATTTCTGGTTTAATTTTTATGGTTTTTGATTTTATCAGCCCGATGATTGACGGTCTCTATTTGTGATTTCCGTGATTAAAAAAAAAACACTAAATGGCTAAAAAGAGTTTGGCATAAGTTAATTGAATCTGCGTAGGTCATTAACCGTTATAAGCGTCTAATTTTAAACTTTTATGTAATGAAATTCATTATAATATATTTTATTGCATTCTGTGAAGAAATAACGTACTTGTTTATCAGATCAACATTTTTTTTGTTGTATTCCAATGGAAAGAAGTTAGAAAAATATGAACTTCGTATTTCATTGTGTGCGTGAATTTATGATTAGATGTAAATAACCTGTCTACATATCACATTGTTCAGCAGTGATATATATATATAGTTTTAAATAGGAGTTATGTAACCGTATTTGTTATTTCGATTTATAGTCGAAGAAAAATAAGAGTTTTTTTGTCAAACAAGATAAATCTTTTGCAATATAAAGTGTATGTTGAATAGACTTTCGTTTCAACACTCTTGAATATTCATTTCTTGAATATTGCTTTAGAAATGAGACTGAATCCTTATTTTAAGATCATTTACTTTTGAAGTTAAAAATTCTCATTCCTTCGTAGTATATAAATGCGTTAGTATCGAAAAATTTTAACTGAGTTCCTCAGAAGCCAATGAGATTAAGCCCAGAAAACAAAAATTGAGAAAGTTAATGTGTTTTAACACACATACACACATATAATATAAATTTTAGTTTATTAATTTCGTCATAAAAACTTTTTGTTTTTGTAAGGGTAGACTCTGCAACAAAACAAGATATGTACAGGCAGTGGCGTACACAGGAGTACAACGGGACATATGCACTCTTCAAGATTTTTTGCCGAAATTGAAATATTTCAGGATAATTCTTGTATTATATTATTATAGATGCTCTAATATTTAAACATAAGAGTTTTTTTCTCCTCATGCTTAAATTTTTTTCATCACGAAAAGTAAAAAGGATTTCAGCTAAACCAATTCCTGATAAGAGAATAAAAGTATTTGCTGTCTCTAAAAGAATGCCTTTGGGTTAGTATTTGTAGAAGAGAAGGGGGGAGGGATGCATCCCAAAAGAAAATGCCCCCCCCCCAAAAAAAAAAATGCAAAATTTATCCTCATGCTACCTTAATTATTTTTAAATGATCCTCATTTTTGTAATTTGTTTAACTTGATAAAATTATATCAGTACTAAAAGACCTTAAATACGAGAAAAAAGACTGATATAGCATTTTATTTACAAGTGATAATTATAAACTACAAAATTGCTTGTTTCATGGCAATGATATGCACTTCACAAAATTAATTTCTGGGCACGCTACTGTGCACAGGACGTGTAAATAAAAGCGTAAGCATTTATTGGACAATAATAACATTCTAAAATCTGTAGAATCTTTACTTTTGGCAGCAGAAAAAGGTAAGAAAGTTATGCAAAAATAATACTATATCATTTATTGTTAAAGGTTTTGTGTTTATTCACTTCATAATAAATATCTTCTTCCAAGTTATATAAATCTAAATTTTGATCTCCTTCTGCTGCTCTTAATGTCTTGTAAAATTGTGTTTTATTGGAGGTAATATAATAAAATAAATTCATGTCTTTTTAGTTTCTTTTGAATTTGTTCTAGCATTAATGATATAATATTGGTTGATTTATATTTGTTAAGATTACTGGCTTACCTATTTTTGATTTTTTTAAATCAATTACAAGAAAGGTATCCTCGTCAAAATTATTTTTTTCTTTTACATTAAATCTATTTTTACTATCTTAAGAGTTTTTACAGATATTAAAGAAGAAAAAAAACACTTAATGCTTTTCGCAATACAATTTTTGCAAACATTTCAATGTAATATTTTATTGTTTTAATCAAAGTTTAGATATTTCAAATTAAAAGAATACACATACATAAAACTCACTAAAAAAAGGGGGTTCTTTTTAACTGTGTAACTCGAACAAAAAAAATCCTAAATCGTATAAGCAACAGATACAGCTGTTATGAATTTGTTGCTTTTCAATGTTATCAACAAAAATATCAAAAGAATAATAATTTAGTTATTTCAAAGTTTATGTAAAAAATTTTTGATAAAAAGTGGATTTATTATTCACAAAGGCTTCTGAAATTATTAAACAACATATTCAGAAACTATGAAAAAAGGACTGCCTGCCCTAGAAAAATGAAACAACGAGTAAATACTTTGATAATTAAGAGGAATATTATTTATTCCATTAAAATTTACAAAAATCAGAAAATAACAAAAAATAGACTTATCGCATTGACTTCTAAGCGAACTTGTATGTTAGACATAATCGAGATATTCTGCATATTACGAGTAATTGATTCTTATGTGCATAATATGGTAAATAACAGCTATTAAAGGTAATTAATTAGTTAATGAAGTTGTAGATTGATGTAATCGTAATAATGTTAAGTTTTAATTATTTCTTATTATAATCGAAATAGAAACTTAATTTTTATTTATTAATCTTGTAACTTTTCTTTTTAGTCACCCATCTACAGTTATATTTTTATCCCTGCGTTTCTTGACCTTTTAAGGCCGTCATTGTAGAACTTGGTAGATTGAAATCTATCTTTTCTATACTGCAGGTTAATACAATTTACGGATTCCTGAAACCAAACTAATGAACATTTTTATTAGCTTTAATTTGCAACATTATGTACACAAGGATAAAATCTCAGTATAACCATTAAATAAGTAATTGTAAAGCTATTTTTGAAGCAAATGAGCTGGTGGTCTAAAGTACAGGATTCGATTATCCGTATTGGAATCTGCAGAAATCTGACATTGCATATCCATTAGAATACTCCGCAAATATTGGTTTTTGTTTTGTATTAAGGTTACACTAGAACAGAAATACACACATTTCATAAAACTATAATATATTACAGGCCTAACGAAAAACAAAGAACTTGGAAAGTTATTACATATATAGATATTTTTATAATTTCATTGGTATATCATATTTTTCCAGAAAGGAAAAATAAACAAATAAATAAATATTTAATATGCCAAGTAAGGTTGCAGTGATATTAAGATTATCTTAAAAATTCCATATTTTTAAGATAATCTTAATATCAGTTAGTAGTTAAGTAGAAAATTGATTCTATATATATATATATATATATATATATAAATGGTGCCTTTTTTTAATATTTATCACAGTTAAAATTTGTTCACTTCCATCTGTATGCACTATCTAGCAACGATTTAACATTTTTTAGGTATATAGCATTAGAATTCGGTAAATGTTTTTAGTGAATTCCTTTCGTGAGTTCTTATTGCCTAAGGCATCAAAATACATTGTCTAAGACCTCAAACATTTGCATATTTCAAACCTCAAATTGTACTGATAAAGGTGAATTTTAGAGCAAGAAGGCAAATTGAATAATACGAGTAAAATGAAATAATGCAATATCAATTATATTTTGTTTCGTGACTAACGCAATTTTTTTAAAATATCTACCGTGTGACTTAATAAAATTAGAATATCACTTTGAAAGATAAGCCACAAGAAAATAGTTAAAACTGTTCCAATTCATGACGGGCTTTTTACATAAAGGACGAACACTCTTTCTATTTTACTA
Source organism: Nephila pilipes (assembly GCA_019974015.1). NCBI lineage: Eukaryota > Metazoa > Arthropoda > Arachnida > Araneae > Nephilidae > Nephila > Nephila pilipes. The sequence goes on from BMAW01113393.1 coordinate 780,369, forward strand.
GCTCGTATATCCGTTCTTCTCATGGGTGAATTGAAAAACATAACGATGCATCTACTAGCATAAGTTTTTTTTAATGAGGACAAACTTTTAAATAATATTGTGAGCATTTTTAACTGAACCGTAAGTGATTATTAGAAGTATTCCGTTCTTTTTTTAAAAGAGGGCCAAACGATTTAATACCTTTATGCTACAGCAATCCAATGCTAAGATTTAAACATTTATTTTGAAACAAAACATAAAAAAAGCTGTGTGATCATTTCTCATTGAATTAAAAAGTAGTATATATTATAAAATGTAAGTTACATTAATTGCCTTTGCTGTTACGAAATTATTAATAGCGGCACTAATGGATATGACAGATATGACTGTCAAAGTTCGTATTCCACATTCTAAATAGCCAATAGTCTTCAATTGGGGACTTATTTTACTCGAACAATGTAATATTTATGGTGGATAATGTGACGCTTTATTTATGAATGAAAAATACAACTTAAAGACAACTTTTTACTTTTAAATGATTACTAAATACAGTTAGGAAATATTAACGGAAACTACATGGAATTGAATTCGATATACACAATGTATGAGAAATTAAATTATTTTTGTATATTTAATTCCATATACGCAGAGTATGGGAATTAAAAATATATATATTCAGAGCCACGTTTGTGTACTTTATTATTTTTTTAAATTATTCGAAATTATGTACATAGTAAGTTAGATATTAGCTAGTATTATTACAATCAAAATATTTCCAAAATATATGTTGTTATAAGAAAGAGACATATTTTTCAAAATATTTCTTAAAAAATTGCTGTACTAAAAATGCACTCTCAAAAACATTACTTGGTATAGTTATACAACAGAAATTAGTTTTATAATACCGATTAGATATATCAATTAATAAAAGTTCAGAATTAGATAATAAAGTTATAGACTAATGAGTGCAAACTCAAAAATTTGAGTTATATTCCTTTTATTATACTCCAGTTTTTTAGATTTTAATTAGTCACAAAGGTTATTGTGTCATAAATAATAATGACTTAACTAATAATATATTGTTCAGATAGGAAGATTCAAGTTTTATTTTAGCTAATTCTCTTCAATATTTCATTTAAAATTAATACACCATAAAATAAAATGCCACACAATGTGTGTTACCTAAGCCGCAAATTAAAAAAAAAAATGTTAGTACTTATTTTTAACATATTAAAAAAAATCTAAACATTCATCAAATAATCTTATTGAATTAAATTTTAAAGAATAGCAATAAAAAACATTTTTTAAATATTAGAATACCACAGTTAAATAAGGATGCTTTTATAATCATAAAAAAATGCATATGTGTAAGCCAAATAAATTTGAAGCCATTATTTCAGCATGTTGATAGAATAATGATTCAATACTTTTATGCTACAGTAATCCAAAGCTATGATTTAAGTGTTTATTTTGGGTCAAAAAATCGTAAAAAAGTTGTGTGGTAATTTCTCATTCAATTGAAAAGTAGTATATATAGTAAAATGTAGCTTATGAAGCAAAACACATTTTACAAACGTAGTGCTAAACAAACAAATGTGAGATTTGCTTACATCGACGTAATGACGTCACATGAATTTAATCCATTGTACCCCTAGGGGGAGCTTATCTTTGGTAAATGCGGGCATCATGATTCCGAAGTATCCTAGTGTTTTTTTCTTTTTTCTTTTTCATGGGATTTACAGTTAGGAGCAAGTAACGCAAACCCGAGATACTTTAGGACCCTTCCCTATTTTTGACTTTTATTTTATCATAATTATACCTTGTTTGGTGCAGCATAGCCACATCTGGCTCTTGCACCATTAAACGTAACCATCACTCAATCACTTACTCACTCACTGAAGTAACTGGATATTTCTAATTCCTCAGTATCTTAAAGAGATTATGTGCAATATTTTACAATACTTATAAAATTATTCGGTAAAAAGGTAACTAATTTGTTTGAAAAATTTGACAGTTCGCATTAGTTCTAATCGCTTCTTAAATAAATGAGCATAAAATAAGAAAAATTCTGCTCGATTTCCAGTTTAATTTCAGAAACTCACTAACATATTGGAGAAAAAACTCTTAAGATTTAAATTGACTAAAGCAAAAATAATATTTGTTTTATCTGTCGAAAATACCAAATTCGGAACCAATGAATTTCTGCTATATTATCGCACACTTCATTCATTCAGAAGTGTTTATATATTAACAACAACGTCTGATGAATTTAAAACTTGTATACCTGAAACCTACGCTTATTTCGTTTGAAAGTACTGGCGTTTTGAAAATACCGCTGTTTTGACTCTATCTTTTAAAGATAAAGAGTCTCCGTATCCTGTATTCTCGATTATTTAACTTGATAACCTGATGGGTTCCGAAACACCTGTTAAGTAAACGGCTAATCGCTTGTGGACTCTCTCCTCTCCTGATGATTCGTTTTAGTTTTCTATCGGATTTTCAAGTCAACTGTACCGCGGTATGGTCAGCGGGCGAGGGACAAACGTGGTCATGCCTCTCTTGGATATTTTTCTTCAGGACTTTTCGTCCGATGAGTTCTCGTGGCTTGACAAAGCGGTAGGTTTTTCTTCATGAATGTCAGTTTTTTGTTTGCTTAAATTTCGAATGGATTATGAGTTGCTTTATAATTAAATTTTGACGTTTGCCAACACTCTCAGAGTTGTTTTATTCATAGAACTGTTTGGGTGGAGAATTTCGCAAGAATTTCATTTAATGTTTCTTGCATTGTAACAAGCATTCACAATAATGGTATTAAAATTTACCATAAACTCCATTTTCATCAAAATATTATAATATTAAGAAATTACTTTCTTATTTTATTTTTTTCTCTCATTTTTCTTCCTCTTGTTTTATCTTATTCTTTCTTGTAATTTTTAGAAGCTATATCCGAAGCTTTAAAAATGTAAAATAAAAATTTTAAAATATTTTTATAATATGAAAGTATTTTAAGAATAATTTCCAAATGAAGGTCGTCCCTAAGTGCAAAAAGTCATGGATACCAGTCTCGGTAGGTACAATTCATAGTCCCCCCCCCCTTCAAAGTGTGCTGTCAGTAACAAGAATAATTGGTGCATAAAATATAATACTTTCCCTCTCTCTTTGTAGTGGCCGTAATAACCTTGTGGTCATGGTCGCGGACTTCCGGCCGGCTTTGTTTTCGTCGAGCCGAGGGTTCGAGCTCTGATGCTACTAAAGACTCACCGTGTAGCGGGGCTGATGCACGTTAAATCTAGTCTAGTTCCCAAGTCCTACCATTGGAGTGGGATGGAAAATTGGAGAGGAAGGTGTCAGCTCAGGTGTCGTCCTCATAACTTGACCGAGGTTCAAAATCACGAAGTCCGTAACCAATTGCCTTCTAAATGCGACATTATTAAAACAATCAATCAAGCTTTCTCTTTGTTGGGCTACTAGCTATATAAACCTTTAGAATACAGTAACTTCATTATTTTCGTATTTTTCAAAAATCCCACGTGAAAGAAATTTCGCAAAAAGTGTATTCATATGCATTGCTACGAAATATCACAGAAAATACATTATAAGATAAACAGCAGAAAAAAAAGTATTTTCTACGAAGTAAAAGGCATATTTCTTTTCTTCCCATATCTCAAATTAAAGTTTTCTTGTAGTTTAAGATAATTAGCTTGACAGTTTGGATGTCTTTTCCAGTAACAATAATTTCTTAGGGTAGTTAGGATGCAGAACAAAGAATTATGATATTGAATCTCAACAATAATAGATTTTGGAATTGTAATCCAATTATATTCCAACAAAACTTTTATTTTCTTACGTGGAGCCCTACTTGATTCCTCGCCAATTTTTAATATAATCATCTGTAAGAGAAAAAGGTTAGTTTGACACGTAACTTTCATATTTCTTAGGGTAAAAGTTTTTCTCTCCGTCTCTAGTAAAATTATTATGAAACTCTTTTAGTGGTTTCTACTAGCTTGCATTTGAGGTCTTTTTATAGTCGACGCTTATGAAGGTACCAATACAGCAATGAAATATTGGTTTTTGAAAATTTTAAGACTTAAAAATAATATTGTGATGATTTTCGGGAAAGGGAATTCATTGTAAAATATTCTTTGCCTTTCGATTTTTCATAAATGAGTATATTAATAAAGAGATCAAAGGGCAAAGTCACCGACCAAGTACTTGCTGCATACGTGGTGTGGCAAAAAATAGAGACTGACGTTGCTATACAAGTACGCATGCGCCAAACGCCAGCGACTGACATTTGTTTAGCGTGAAGCCTTCTCTTTCGAATGCAGTTCCTCTCGCTTCTGTAAACAAATCCGTATAGCCGTAGCCTTCTTCCGCATTGGAGTGTTTTTTTTTTTTTTTTGTTTCATCGGAAAAATGATGAGTGAGAAATGAATTATTATGAAATTTCACATGAAACGTGGGAAAACCACTTCTGAAATTTATAATTTATTGAAAGAAGTGTATGGCAAAAAATGTTTATAGCGTGCACATGCTTTGAGTGGTTTAAGTGTTTTCAAGATGGCTGAAAAGATTTTGAAGAGGATTCATGACGGGATCACTATTTTACGTCAAAAACTGATGACAATATCGAAAAAATTGGTCATCTGGTTCGATCTGACCGTCCACTCCCGGGAAACCCTAGCGATCCTTCTCTATTTTAGACCCTCCTTCTTGTCAACCACTTTTTATCTTTTTTTTCAACTTCACGTCTAGACCACAGTTTAATCTTGTTTGGCGCAGCATAGCCATATTTGGCTCTTGCGCCAATAAACTTTACATTCACTCACTCACTCACTCACTCACTCACTCACTCACTCACTCACTCACTCGATCTGACCGTCATTTAAATATTCGGGCGACTGTTGAGGTCGTAACAATTCACAAAAAATTCATTCCGAAAATTTTTCCACCAAGGCAATGCGCTGGCTCATTCCACATCGTCTGTCAAGAGATTTCTAAGCAAGTACAGCAACCCGGAGTTAGACTATTCGCCGGAACTTGCGTCGGGAAAGAATAAGGAAAAAACTACCCGAATTGTGGAAGGACAAGTCATTACGCATTGTCTGTCAAGAGGCCAAATACAGCATCCCAGTGTTAATCCATCCGCCTATTCGCTGGATCTTGCGCCATGCGACTTCTGTTTTCTAAGGTGAAATCTGCATTAAAGGGACAAGATTTGAGTTCATTGAAGCCGTGAAAGACGCGCGTCCTGAAGGAGCTGATATACTTCCAGCACTGTTTCGAACAATGGAAGATTCGAGTGGAGTGTTGTGGCCGCGGTAGCCTAGTGGTCATGTTTTCGGATTCGTGGCTGGTGTTTTTCGTTCGGTCGCGGATTCGAACCGTGGCCGCTAAGGACCCGCCGTGTAGCTGGGGCTGATGCACTTTGAATCTGTCAAGACTCTAAGTCCTCTCGTTGGCATGGTATGGAAGTTAGGAGAGTGAGATACCAGCTCAGGTGTTGTCCTCGTCACTTGACCGAGGTTCAAAATTATGAGGTCCGTCGCCAATAGCCCTCGTGTTGCTTCTAGTGCGACTTTAATAAACAATAAATTAAACTAAACTCGCGTGGAGTGTTGTAGGGATAGAGGATGGGTGTATATTGAATGTGATAATAAGTAAAGATATATGGCATCAATACAAAATGTTTTACAGCGTCAGTCCCGTTATTTAAAAGTCACACCTCGTGTAGCCTTAAGCTCTTACTTTATATCACCGATGCTTTTCAATTATAGACTGTAGTTGTCTCTGGAGGGCGATATCCATACGGCCAAGAGTCTGTTTAAATTGAATGTACAGAAGAGTCGGTCACATTCTAAAATTTTTCAGAGAAAATAATTCTTCAAACGAAAAATTCTTCACAAATTAAATAATAATTTTCTGAAAGTTTCTTTTTTACAGAAAAATCAGTTCTGTCTTAAAGTGGCCGCGGACTCATGGCTGGCGGTTTTCGTCGAGTCGCGGGTTCAAGCCTTGATGATACTAAAGACCTGCTGGGGTTGATGCCCGTTAAATCTGTCTGGGCTCAAAGTTCCTTCCGTTGGCGTGTTGTGGAAGCTAGTAAAGGGGGGGGGGGGGCTCAGATGGCATCCTCCACTGTAGCTCATGCATGTCGTAAGAGGCAACTAAAATGGGTTTCCAGCGTCTGGGGGTATAGCCGGGCACCCTACCCCTAGAGATTATATCAGGGAACCTCAGGGACTTGCCTTCTTCAGGTAAGTATGGGTATCAGGACCGCGAGGCACCTTAGTGATCTTTTTCTTTCCCCAGGAGCTTACTGCCTCTGGAAAACATGGGTGACGCACCTCCGGGATACCCTAGCGATCCTTCTCTATTTTCGACCCTCCTTTTTGTCAACCTATTTGTCTTTTCTTCAATTTCTTCTCGTCTAGACCACAATTAAATCATGTTTGGCGCAGCATGGTCATGTCTGGCTCTTGTGCCAATGGACTTTACTTTCTCACTTGACCCTTCTTGTCGATCAATCTTTTTTCATTATTTTACAGTCTAGACTACTGATTTACCTTGTTTGGCGCAGTATGGCCACGTCTGGCTCTTGCTCCAATAAACTTCACTATCACTCTTTTACTCACAGATGTCATCCTCGTCACTTGACCGTGGCTCAAAATTACGAGATCCGTCACCAATAGTCCTTATGTTGCTTCTAGTGCAACGTTAATAAAACCAAACCAAAACAAATGTGTCTTAATTTTTTTCTCTGTGTATTTAAAAAAAAAAATGATGCTATTAGATAGGACAAATCACTGAAGTTATGAATAAAAAATTACATTTAATTTGAACTCTTCTGTTTAGTATAAGATTATAATTGAATTAAAACTTTATGCTTAACAAACTTACTATGTTTAGCTTTATCATGATTTATCTGTAACAGTACATGCAATAATTTATACTTATCATGGAATTTTTATTACATGTTATAATAACTACAAATATAATAGTTAATTTTAACATGTTATGTTAATATTTATGTTATGATAACATGTTATGTTAATATTTATGTTATGATAACATGTTATGTTAATATTTATGTTATGATAACATGTTATGTTAATATTTAT
>BMAW01113393.1:794545-857008 GCA_019974015.1 Nephila pilipes
TGACAGAAATAACGGAGACAGACTACTATCTAGTGAGTCATGATGCTTACTAAAGACAAACCATTTTCGATGCTATGAGCGCTCTTGGATTTTCCAAGGACTTATTGAACGACCCTCGTATTTGCGATGTACTTTTTAACCTCCTCAATACTATGAAAATTGTTTGTAAAAGGATTATAGTGACTGGCAAAACGTGAGACGTCAACAGAGCCACATTCTCGCTTGCTTTTTGAATATCTTTTCTGGAAAGGCTCTACTGGTGGAAATTGGTTATGTCTTTAAGTGTTAAATAAGTTTCTTGGAGGGCAATTATGTGTATGGGCAATTGCATTACATTTTTTTATGACATCCTTCAATTCTGGAAACTTATTTTTGTATTATCTACAGTTCTAATAAAAAAATGAAAGAGGCCGCGGTAAAAAGAGAAAAAAATAAAGATCCCTCCATTTTGGGGGTGATTCAAAAGAATCACCCTCCATGAACATTTTGTCTTAGTCCGAGAGGCAAGCTTTCAGTGCCTCATTTGCTTTGTATTCTGATTTGTCATTTATGTTTTTTTTATTGATTCTTCAAAAAGTCCTTGTTAGTTTGTGCTGGAGAATAATTCCTAGTTATCCGTGATTTTTCTCAGTAGTTTGATTTTGTATAACTGAAAGAACCGGAATTCCTGGGAGAAAGGATTTACAGATGGGTTTCTGCTAGTGTTTTGTGAGTTGGTTGTAACTGATTGAATTTGAATTCAGTTCATAAATTTAGTGGAAGACGGTGGAGTTATAGTTCAAATATGATTATTGTTTGTAGTAGGTGTAAATAATGAAGTTACACAGTCTGCGAAATTACATGACTCGTGACTGGTAGCTTCTGTTAAGGCAGTTATTGTTTTAGTACAAGTATCTATGGTTTCTACCTTTCAATGATTAGATACGTGTAGGACTGGGCTATTTTTTAGTGCAGCTGTATATGATAAGTCTACTGTACGGGTGCTATCATTTACAATTTTAAGAGCTTCGGACAATGAAATATTTTTGATTTATTTTTACTGTTTGAATTTCGTTTTCAGTGATCCAAAGTGATCCGTTTTAAGTGATCCATTTTCCGGAATAGGCAGGGTAGTTGCCTTTGCAATTCGGGCAGATGACCTTCGAATTGCAGTACTTGCTTTCATGCCCAATGACAGAGAATCGGGCACAAGTTGCTTGGCTTCAGCAAGACTGAACAGAATGCCCTTCACAGAATTTGAAGCAGTGCAATGGATTAGGTACGTAAGGTCGAATTGGACAGTAGAGATATGGAATTTCCATTGATTTTGGAAGTGTCGGGTTCTTAAAACGTGAGAATAAGATATTTGGTCGGAAATGTTTGACCATAGCCACGGATTATTATCTGTAGGACGTTACAAATGTTTTTGTCTTTTACGATTTCAAGGATATTCTTTCTCTGTATCATAAATAAGTTAGTTAAATAATATTCAGAATTAATACAACTCTATAAGTTTAGAGAATAATGAAGGATTAATACAATTTCACGATTTGCCTATTATTTTTAGTTTTAGAAGCATTTCAGCCAGTGGCGTAGCGTAGTTTTCTACCACCCGATGCGAAGTCTAAATTTGCCAACCCCAATAAATATAAAAATAATATCACGAATGCATTAATTATTTATATTTCAATGCATCAAAACGAATAAATAACGTTCTATGAGGGTAAAATCGCAAACCCATCGGAAAATATAAAAATAAACATTTATCTTTGCACTCTAATATATTCGACGAATCTTATAAAGCAAATAAATCTGAATGTACTATAATGAACGAATTTAAGTACACGTGAAACTTTTTCAAAATATGGAATAAATAATACAAAGGTTTTCCGCTCTTCTAAATAACAAAAAAAGTGAAGAAATTAAATATCACCTGTTCATTGTCACGTCTATGAATGTTGAAGGGCAATGAGATAATATTTCAAAACTCAAAATGGCCACACTAATTACATTTGTTGCATGACAACAGAAGATCGCGGTTGGCCGCGTCCGTTTTGAAATTCAAAAGTGAAATTTATTTTCTTATTTTGATTGAAATATTTGACAAGCTTTTAACATTGCATAAATGTAGTTATATTTGTTTGGGTCAAATCTTGCTACTCTTTTCTGAACCATTTTCACTAGTCTCATTGCTATGAAATTCTGCAAAAGCACCCACGTAGTCCTGATGACAGTACAGTTATATGATGAATGACCATGACCTGATGCTGCAGACAAAATTAGCTAGATCTCCTCCCCATATCTTCACCATCCGGGGCTATGGGCCCCCCCCCCCCCTTCGCACGCTACGTCACTGATCTCTGCTTGTTTAGAAGATACTTCAATCAAAACGTCACCGACATTACGTTTTTTTTTTTTTAACAAACTTTACTTTTCCTACCATTTGTAAAATAGTTTAACGGATCAGGATTGTATAAACTTTTTTTTAACAAGCCTTCATTATTCTGAATTATACAGAATCGACATTGCGTTGTTTTGATCATAAATTGTGAAATATTGTTAGATGACGGATTAGGACTTCTGTCGGGAAGTAAAAAAGAAGATGCATTGTAACTGTCGGCATTTCTTGCTCAAAAGGGGAAGAATCTCCAGCTCTGAAGCAATTTTAGCTTCAGCAAGCAACCTCTTTTTTTTTTTTTTTTTATCACACTAATTTTTGATCACGGATTCCTTCCACCCTGCCAAACTCTGTCGTTCCACCTTTTTTTTCACTTGCCCGGGTAACCGCCGGTGTACATTGTGTACTGAGTAACGAGGTGTCTGTCATAACGTACATTGGGTGCATAGTCCCAAGCCGAAATGAAGGAGACTTTCTCAATATGGCCGGATTCCCCAACACTCAGCCAAACGCAACCAAGGGAATCTACCTTTGAGTCCGCTCAAAGGAAAAAACGATGATGGGCGTCACACGCTGCTCCTCTCGTCTCCTACACCACCCAAATGACACAGTTCCTGAGCCCAAACGGTGTACCTCACGGTAGAAGTCAGAGAGTAGTACCAGCACTGGGTCCTGTAGAACTGGAGGGGGGGAAACGGAGATCAGCTTTGATACGACGCCCATCTGTAAGAGCGTTTTGTTTGAGTGGACATCACATTTTTTTTATTTTGAAATATTTTATTATTATTACGTTTTTATTATATAAATAATTGTTATATAAAACTAAAGGAGAAAAATAAAACCAAAGTAAGTTAAAAAACATTGTATTAACTGCACACAAATCGAAAGCAAAAATTTCTCAAAAGAAAAGTGATAAAGAAAATAGTTAGTGGGAGAGAAGGGGAAAACAATCTCTAGTCTTCTTCAGGTACTTAGTCCGTACTCATCTAAAGATGAGACCCGTGAGGAGAATAAATAGGAGAACGTGTATTAATTTCTAACTTGAAGCTAATCTGGGGAATTTTGTTATAGTTCAATAAATTTTTTAAAGATTTTTGTACATTTTCTTCATCATTTCTTAAAATTATAATTTTTCAAGGTATTTCAATAAATATATATATCCTTATATCTATCAATTTAAACATTTTTTACTTTCATACATGATTAACAAAAACTTTGAAATTTTCTTTATTTTTTTTATCGATCACTGTAAAGAAATTATACCGTTATATTGAATGCTCTCTCTCTCTCTCTTTAACGACTGTATTTCTCTCCAAAACCAAAGTCCTCTAACCACAGAGCAAACTCGTCGTGATTTTAAACTGCGGTTAGGTGACAAGTTCATCATCTATGCTGATACGCCACACTTCACATCCATGCCACGCTGATTTAAAGAGATAAAACCAGTTTCTACTTGACGGTTTTTAAATGGCTCAATTGAATATTGACCACAAGCTCAATGCGATGACTTCTCGACTACAACTGCCAGTCTTGTCAAAACTTTTTTGTTTCTTCATTAAATATTTCTGGCAGTCTGTTTCTGCCCGACACAAAGGTTATCTAAACTCAGCCAACATGCATCGAAAATTTGAACTGCCGCTATAGCCGAGAAGTCAGCGATGTTTTAGGCCGAATCCCGATTCCATTGAAGATCCGTCATGTAGCAGGATGAAGTACATTAAATCTATCAGGAGTCAAATTTTTCACTTTAGTGGAGTATGGAAATTATGAGCATGGAGTGTCACCTGAAGTGTCATTCCATTACAAGTGTCGTCTGAAGTTAGTGCTCATCACGTCACCATGTTTCAAAATTACGAAGTCGTCGTTTGCGTTTTGTGCAGGTGTCATGGTCATGTCATGGTTTTGAATCACGGTCAGATGAAAAAGATCGACACCTAATATGGCCCCCACTCTCTACATCTCGCCAACGGTTTGTACTATATATAAGGTACTAAGTAATATATAAAAATAAAAATTATATTGGAATTTTAATTGGTTTACTCGAAACGGAATTTTCGTGTCAATGATTTGGCATGTATTCCTTAAAAATGATTGCTCAGTAACCTATCATTTTGACCGTCTGCAATATTTTCATTTTGTGATGATAATATAACTTAGTAACTGATAGAATTTATTACTAAGCAACATTATTAAAATATTTTACGACGAAATTGTATTCATTTCGTTTTTTTTATGGCGTATAATAAAAACGAGTCCCCTTTTTTGAAGTACAGCAGTAAAGAGGGTTTTTTTTCAGCAAGTTTGAAGTAGTCATTCACATTTTGCGAATAATCTTGTCTTTCTGACCTATTTTTGTAATTACGACAACGCTTTATAGTATTTATGCAAAAGTATTCCAACTGAAAAGTAAGAATATATTGGAGGGAAAATGTTTACTCAAAGTACAAAAGAAATAAATAATTATCACACATATGTTGGAATAGTCCAAAATACGGATTGAAGAAATTAAAAAATAGCACTTAAGTCACGTTCTACAGACACAAATATTGACTGAATATCCTATACTTACTTTCAAGAACTCAAAAGGCAGTCTTAAAATTCTCTTTAATAACTGTTTTCAAAAAAAAAAAAAAAAAAAAAAAAACAGTATTCTCTGCATCTTTTCCTCACAAAGATATTTTTTGTGTTTTACTTTTTTATGAAAGTAAAAGCTTAGAATAATTTTTAAAGCAGAAAATAGATTAAGCGGACCAAACGCTCCATGCCTAGTTTTGACGCATATGGAGAGATTTCTTGAACGTTAACACCCTTTTCCTGTTTTTATGTGCCGTCAACTAAGCGAGTCCCTGTGCTTAATAACTGGCATTAAAAGCAGAAAAGTTTCTAAGAGACGACGGTTTCCATCATAGAAAACTCTTACAATTCTGCCCACCAACGTCGATTGTAAACAGAAACACAAAGCAGTTCTAATTTAGATCAGAATCTATACAAAATAGAAGATAGAATTTATTTATTTTTCGTTTAATTTCCTGACCTCTCTGCTTTCGATGGCTGAGTTTTCTAGAGAGAAGAGGAAGGGGATAAAAGCTTATATATGGATGAATTTTCGTTCTCTATAAATAGGTAAAAAGTATTGTTTTTCTAAGTTCCAAAGCCATTCAAATTCTAATGTTGCCGTAATTCATCCCCACATGCTTTGTGTACTAAAAACTATGTAAAAAGTAGTGGATATTGAATTAAGAAAAAATGTTTGTAAACCTGCAGATTATGAGAATCGAATTATCAGTTTAATTTGTTTGCTTCTTATCACTTGACCGAGGTTCAAAATTACGTGGTCCGTCGCCAATAGCCCTCGTGTTGCTTGTAGTGCGACGTTAATAAAACCAAACCAAACCTGTTTGCTTTTTATTCATGGATGCAGTAGCCTAGTGGTCATAGTCACGAACTTGCCATCGGCGTTGTTTCCATCAACGGTCCCAAGACCTCACCTTGGCGTGGTGTGGACGTTTGGAGAGGGAGATGCCAGCTCAGGTGTGCCGTCTTCGCTACTTGACCGAAGTTCAAATGGGCGAGATCCATCGGCACTAGCTTTCGTGTCGCTTCTACATGCGGCGTTGATTAACAGAGAAATAAATCAGAATGAATTTCTTTGTGTTACTTGATATTGTTGTAGACAACTATGAATTTCAGAGAATAGAAGGTATATGGCTTATAAATGAAAAGAAAGCTTTTTCTATATAAATGGCGAAAAAAAAACATTAGAAAAAGAGAAAAGAAGAGAAAATATTTTCTATCGTAAAATGTTTGTTAAGAATTTTGCTATAAATTAACGTAATATTGGTTACGAACCGATTCTGTTTTTTTCGTGAGAGGGGGGCGGGTCATTGTGGTTAATGCGATTTAGTCTGTTTAATCTTTCTGAGTTTCGTATTCTAAGTAGTGAAAAGTATGCTAGTAATGATCATTTTTTTTTTTTTTTTTTTTTGAAATATGACATTTTTATTCTCATAAAATTTTGCAAGCATTAAGCTCAAGTTAAAGTTGATTCTCCTGTGGACTGTATAAAGACATCCACATTTTTGTTGAAGACAATACATTAACTGTAATCAAACGGCATAGAATTTAATTCCTGATCTGAAAGTATATATAGTATATTACTTGTTTCCTCAAAAAATTACAAACCAGTTTGACATAAAAAGTTTTATTTAATAATAAACTAAAAATAAAAAAAAAAAACCAGAAAACACGCAAACGACGTCATTTTCATGCTGCATTACACACAAAAACTTATTACGTTTATTTAAAACTGTTTAGAGTTTTCTTTAATATAATGTCTTCAGGATAAATTTTTTATGTTTTTATATGAGAAATAATTTAATTTATTTGACTGAATTGTTAGCTGGAAGTTAAGTATATGAAAAGTAAATTCACTTCAGTATCAAAATACAATGTATTTAGCAGTAGTAAGAGTGTACCTTGAGGAATTTTAAGATTATATTTTCTTATTCTTTTCTTCTATTCTTTAATTTTTAAAGACATATTGGTTTAATGTGTAGTAGCATCGTTATCTGAAAAATGTAATTTATTCTTCACAGGGGAGTACAATGATTCTCCTATATTCGCGATGTCATTGATTAATTGAATTCCGAATATTCATTGGATTCGAGAATGCGAGAACAATGACAACTTGGCGCCTGATTAAATTGTGGGTGCAAGATCGAATTTGGTTAAATGACATTGATAAAACTCTTAAATTTGAGGAAATTTTTTAAATTTTTACCTAATTAGCTCTTGCATATGTAGCATAAATGAAATTTAGCTATCTCCCATTGAACTCCAAAAAAGAACAATAATTAGTAATTTTTTATTTTATGTAAAATTAGAAAAAGAGCGGTTACAACTCGTCTTTCGTAATGGATTTAATTAATTTAGTGTTAATCCAATTTAGTGTTAGTAACATAATAATAACTTATAATATTCAACTTTGAATGAAGAGAATGCATAATTTTTTAATATTTTCTTGTGATTTTTCTAAAATAAAAATGAAATTTGATATGCATAAGAAATAAACTTTTTTAAAAAGGGAATGCCGCTTTATTTTCTCTGTGTTTTTGTTTTGATTATTGTTTTTAAAATGGAAATATGGCATTTAATTGGCTCTGTCCAAAACTGAAAAAAATTTATTACTTCGAGCAGTAAGTTTTTAAAACATTAAAGGAAGAAAGAAATGTTGAATTTATATGAAAGGTAATGTAGTTTTTAATGTTCAGTAGCTTTTATTATTCTGCATAAAGGTCTTTTGTGGAATCGAGACTTGGCTCCACGATTTGACTCGAACTTTGAAATGCAAGATACTTTGGACATATATATATATAACTTGCCAACTATGGCTTTATGAGAGACTTTGCATTCATACAGCCAATGAGGTGTGAAACCGATATGAATAAAAACCGGACAATGAGCCAAATAATTAATTTACTGTTCTTCATTTGTCTACTTTTTTGCTATTTTTTTATAAATACCCCTGAAATAGAATATTTACTTTCAAATTTAGTTGCTTAAAAAGAAAATGACAAATGTATACTCAAGCGGAAATTTTAGAATTTGTCTCGCAGTGAAGGGGACCCGTGTGGTGCCCGGGAATGACAGAATAGTCCCACTGTAGCTCATGTATGTCGTAAGAGGCGACTAAAATGGGTACCCAGCGTCTGGGGGTATAGCCGGGCACCCTGCCCCTAGGGATTATATCAGGGGACCTCAGGGTACTTCTACAGGTAAGTACGGGCATCATGACCCCGAGGCACCCTAGTGATCTTTTCTTTCCTATGGGGTTTACTGTCTTTGGTAAACACGGGTGACGCACTCCCGGGATACCCTAGCGACCCTTCTCTGTTTTCGATCCTCCTTCTTGTCAACCATTTTTTTTTCCTTCATTTTTTTTCGCATCCAGACCACAGTTGCATCTTGTTAGGCGCAGCATAGCCACATCTGGCTTTTGCGCCAACAACCTTACATACACTTACTCACTCACAGTAAAGGGAGAAAAAACTCAATAATTTTTTATAAAATTTATAAGTCTATAAAAATTCGATTACTGATTTATTTATACGCTAGCTCACTATGTGGCGCGGCCCCCTGGGAAACATAGTGTGTGCAATACATTTAAAACCACTTTTCTGTTTCGCTTATTTTTTCTCCCAATTCTCTCGGAGATTCTAGACAGTTTAGTTTTCAAAAAGAAAAATGCATAATAATTCATGAAATTTCATATGTTTCGTAATAAATTCACATGATTTATAATTAAAATCATAGAAAACAGATTTTTGTAAAGAGAGAATAAATTGCGTTGTTTTCTTTTTCTTGTGTAAGGATAAGTGACTGATAGATCCAAAATATAAAGAGAGGTCATGACCCTCATTTACCCTTTTGCCGATGTTCTCGACTTCTCTTGCAGTCAAAATAAAGGACGAAAACATTATTGAAAGATAGCTTGTTAACTGTGTACGTATACTGAATGAAAAAAAAAATAATACGATGAAAAAATAACAATTTGTAACCCTCTTTTTTATGAGTAGTGCTTAAGTTAAGTTGTTATTCCTTTGAACTTCGCGGAAATTTCAGTGTAGCCACCTACGTTTAAAATCGACTGAGCCGAACGAGCTCGTAGAGCAAACTTAATCTGTGACAATCTACAGCGCAATATTGAGTATTGGTCTGTTATGAACGTTTGGAGACTCGCTGGATATGTTGTTAAAGCAATGCTATGATAAGATAAAATTAAATTTGGCGCAAATTAATGAGGGAACTTATGCTACTCGCTAAATTTATTAATGGATAAATCACAACTAACGTTTTAACGCTTTAAAAATATGCAAATGTGTGTTTGACACATTAGCGGTTATGTGATATCAATGCTTTTCTCTGTTTCGCTAGATATTTTCATAACGGGTAAAATTTCTATTTTTGTAAAACTGAAATCTAAAAGTTACTCCATTGTCTGCACGTGATGTTTGTTTTCATTTACCTTTAAATTTTCGGCATACCGGTTTTAATTGTAAACAATGTTATGTGAGTGCTGTGCAAATAGAATGTTTTATATCTGATGACCGTTAAAAGGCGAGACAAACTGTATAACTTAAATGTTTAAACTGGATTTAACCAACTTGTACAGAAAGATAAAGTGATGAGTGTGCAAGAAAACGTGAGATACCATACATTAATATTCATGGATATTTAGGCATTCATTATATATTATTATCGAAAGACACATTTTAATTTTGTTCATAGGCACATGATTGCAAGGTAAGTAAATAATTGAACCATAAAATATGATAAAGTATCAGCTTTGTTTTTGTTGATGGAATACATTTAAGTTTTTTTTTATGGGCCGTATTTGTATAAATGAAACAAGATCTTAAGATAAATTTTAAAGCACTCAATTCCTTACAGTTTGATTCATTTTCAGTATAACTGTTTTGATGAACTGAAGGAAACAAAATTAGATATCTGTATATCTCGCAAAATATAGATCTAACATTCTTTATAATTGTTTAATTAGGAATATAATACTGTTATATCATGAACGTTTTATTTTTGTTCTAAATAAAAAAAAAATTTATTCACATAGCTTAAAATTAACAGTATTATTTGTCATTTGTGTGCATCAAATTGTGTCTTTTCTTGACTTCCAGTTCTTAAAACATAAGAATGTCAGTATTACAGAATTTTATATTTCTTAGTTTCTTGAATATCTTTAATTTATTTTTAACATTGTCAAAATTTTATGACATTAAATGGATTACATACCTTCACTTTTTTGTGTATTTTAAATACTCGCAATTTATAGTTTTTACTGTATATTTTATCAAGAACACATTTAAATGCAATTATTATTTTAGATTTGCTTCAAAAATATTAAATGTTTTTTTAAAAAGTTATTAAGCATGGATTTGTACCTTCCACCAATTATATAATAAGTTTTTCATTGTCATTGTTTAGAAAATTCTGATAAAAATTTTTTTGTGTACCATACAATTCATTCATTGATTTTATTATATTAAATATAGCTGCCATCGAGTTTTTAGATTTTGTTCTGTAATTTATTAGATAACATGAAGTAATGTTTCTTTTTCTTCCCCCCTTGTCAATATTTAGCATTTAATGTAAAATTTGTAGCAAGCAGCATTCACTCGATGCAAATTTTACAATTTAAAGTATAATCTTGAAATATTTTTTTTTTGCTATTTGTGTTTGCTTATGTGTATTTTCCTTCTACTGGAGTTAGAAGTCCTTCTATTGGGGTACCAGCTCAGGTGTCATACTCATCATTTGACAGAGGTTCAAAATTACAAGGTCCTTTGCTATTAGCCCTCGTGCTTCTAGTGCCATGTTAATAAAAAACTAAACTAAACCTTCTACCAGAAAATGGTTTAAATGATTACTTGCTTATGAGCAATGCATTTCTATTAAAAAGCTCTAAATAATTTCCGTAAACTTGCGTACATTGATAGTTTAAAATAGTCTATTTTGATTTTGTTGCATAGGGATTTCCTGTAAGAGAGAACTGTATCTATTGACCTGGTTATAGCTGTTTTTCTGTTTTCCAAGACCTTTTCTTAATCTGTTTTTCAAATAGATTGTGAAGTATTCAATACATCTGTACATTCAATACTGTCTTTAATACATGTTTAAATAATTTTCATTGTACTTTTGATTTTTAATTCCCTACGAACATTTTGAATGAAAAATAAAATTCTGACTTTTGTAACCATACCAGCAGTTAGCCACTTAAAGTATTTCTATTTGATACATGTCAAGTGTATGTATTAAACTTGCCTTTATAAGAGATGTACTGTTATAATTTTGTAATTTTCTGAATATAATAAATGCCAAATATGAAAACTCTATGGAATAAATATGTCACTTTAAGTTTACCTTTATTTGTTCTGGAAATTGTAAATGTTTATCACCTTTAATTTGAATATATTCTTTTAATTATTTCATGAAAAAAGCTTTGTTTCAATCAATTGAATGTGTACTACTTTACTTGTTTAGTTATGGAAAATTAGATACATTAAAATCTGATGGTATACAGTATGTATTAATCTAGATTTGGGAAATAAAATAATTAGTTGTCAAATCAATCTCAATTCCTTTATAAAAAGGAAGTGAGATTTTTATTTTTACTGAATTTATTATACTGAATTGAATTTTTATTTTTAAAAATTTATAATGCAAAAAGTGTTTGTTGATACAGGAAATTCATTGAAAGTTGCCTAGAAAGTTTAAAGAAATTGATAGAAATAATTGACTTGTGATTATTAGTAAAAAAATTGGCAGTAAAATGTAAAGAAAAATTTGGAAAAAAAGCAAGCATTTTAATTATTTACAAATTCATATTCTGCATGGTAGAAAAATTTCTTATGTATATTATATTTTTCTTATAAAGTTCTATCACTTTATTATGATTTGGCATTTTTTCTTGGTACTAGAGGGTCTCAATTTCATTTGACTTCTTAGTAAATTTGCTAATTCCTTGCTAGCCTAAGGAACTTACTGGGAAACTTGAGAAAAAAACTAACAAAAAAGGTTTGGAAGAAATGTCAATTATTGAGCCACAGACTGTGCGAAAGAAATAAAATAATTTGGCTTTAAAAATATGTGGTATGGCTTTTAAGGAAAAGTATAAATTTTTTAAAACCAAATTTAGAGGGGTTTTTTGTTGTTTTTTTTAGCAAATTTGTATTGGTTGATAGGCATTCTTTATGGAAACAAAAGAATGTCTAATTATCGATACAAAGTTACCATTAGGTTTGTTTCAAATACTTAAAAAATGGGTCTGGTACTAAGCTAATTTTTTATGCATTTAAAACGATGATTTTCAAGGTGAATTTAATATTTTCTCACAGTTCCATTGGCTGTGATAGCCTAGTGGTCACAGTCATGAACTTATGGCTGGCTGGCATTGTTTCAATGAAGTTATGGGTTTGAATCCTGATGCCACTTAAAACCCGCTGTATAATGTTGCAGGTACATGTAAAATTAAGGCTCCATATCCTGTTGAGGTGGTGTAGAAGGACAAACTCTTGTATCATTCTCATGACTTGACTGAAGTTCAAAATTATGAGTGCTGTCACCAATAGTCCTCATGTAACTTCTAAGTTGAAACCTTGATATACAATCACTCATAGTTTTATTAGTATGTATGGTGTCTTGATGTACTAATGGAACTACTACCGGGATGTTTTATAGGAAAAAATTAGCTATGAAATATTATCTTAAAGTTTGTTTTATGTATATCCAAATACTATATATGTAAAATAACTCATGCTGATAGTGTAGATAAAATATTAAACAGAATTAAAAATTTCCCAAGTTCTATATTTTTTTTTCTTTTGAAAAGAGATTATAATAGTTGAAATACAATAAACTTTAAAGTTTGGAATTTACCTTTTATAGTAATGGAAATTTTTTGCACTTAATATTGCATGTTAGAAAATTTTATGGAGAGATATGATTTGTCATATAAACCAAATTGAAATAAAACTTTATCTTTCCGTTAAAATATTTAATATATACTATTAAACATTTAATTTAGCTAAAATAAACAAGGATTTGAATTTGTGTGGTTATTTAATTATAATTTATGTAATCACTACAGAAATTATTATTGCAATTAGACACTCACAAAATTTGTGTCTGCATGCTTGCCATGATAGCAAGTTTATTTGACTTTGTCAATTGACAAACCTTTAAAGTAAATAAATTGGAAGGTTATTTATCAGTTTTAAATAGCAGTGAATTTTGCATTCCTACTGCATATGCTTCCTTTGTTTTTTGTTTTTTTTAGTGGTGGAAGAAAAGGTTTCATGAGATTTATTTTAAGAAGAATATTAATGATTGGTTAGCTTTGGCTAACCTTTTTAAATCAAAAAATTCGTATTTTCTTCTTTATGCTTACTGTTGTTTTCATCAAAAACTTCAGTATTTTTTAATTGATCTAAAAACATTATTTAGAATTTTTCATTACAACATCTACTTTTGTAAAAAAAATGATCTTTTTAACTCTTGCACTCTGTTCTCTTTAAAATCTGGATGCAACTTTGTGTGGTTTTTTCTGTCCATTAAATTTTTCATGTATGTAAGATATCAGTTTGCCAATTTTAAAATATTCAGTTGACAAACTATTATTTAACATTTTAAAAATATTGCATTTTTAATTTTATAGTGGCTCTTTTTTTAGTTAATTATAATGATTGATATCCAAAAGATGTATATTTAGTCTGAATAATAAATAAGATGTGAGTACTTGAATGTTTTATGTTGTGCAGTTTTTAAAATCTGATGTAGGTAAAAAAAATTTAAAAATCTTTTCTTAAAAGTGTAAACTTGCAAATATTCATACTATCAATGTAATGTGTGATAACAGCAATGTTGTATAATATGGTTTTATTCCAAATGGGTAATCTTGAACCATCATCACACACAAAAAAATCATCCATAATTGTTGTGTTGCTAATTCAAAATTATTTTTTGTTCATGTTATTTTAAAAATAATTGTTCTTTTGAAACTCAAACCTCTATACTGGAATAATCAAACACAAATAAATGTATAATTTAATTTTTAGATGTATAATATACACTTTTTTTATAGATATTATACGCAGACCTTTTGACACTTTTCGTCAATAAAGAAAATAAATTGCTTCATAAAAAATAATTTAAGTTTAGAATTTAATGTAGTGGAGAAACTTTTTTTATTGATAGTGATCAGTATTTTTTTGTTATTTAAGAAATACATAAAAAAATTCAGTTCATTTTGATAAACCATGTTACATTGGGAGGGGGGGGGGAGAGGTTTTGTATTCAAATGTTATAATTTTATAAATAAATCATTTAAATGTGCAAGTTCAGTTTCATATAAAAATATCACATCAATTTATATGCTATTTTTTTTAATCTATTTTAAATGTTATTTTTGATGAAAGCGTATTTTTAATTTTGAATATCCTTTTTTTTTTTATCAACAGCACAAAATGCAAAAATAAAATAATAATAAAAAATCAGACTTAAATGTCAAATCACACAATGTTTAATAATGTGGAAAACTGTGAAATTTTGCAATCTTTTGATGTTTGAAACATAACTTTAAAAGTGCTAATTCAGCAGCACGTCAGTGCTAGATAGAGCAAAGAAGAAAAGTTAATTTCTAAAGATTAATAGATTGTAACATGCAAATTATGAATAAACATACTGTAGCATACAAAAATCAAATGATTAGATAAGAATTTGGTGAGGAGATATCTGATACATTACATTCAGGGAAAGGAAGAGAGAAGGGGGGGGGGGAAACAGCCTTCACTGGGAAAAAAAACCCACAGTCTTTCAAAAGAATTTTTTTTTTATTTCCCATCCCTTATTGTGGCTTACATTTAATTCATATTTTTTATGCGATTTTCAAATAAGCTTTCTTAATTTCAAAAATAAGCTTTGGTAATTGCCTTCCCCCATTTTTGAATTTGTGTTGTATCAGAATATTTATTTCTTTTCAGCAGGAGCAATATGGGTATGGGATCAACCAATCATATCAACCAGAAGAAAACAGGCAATATGGTATGAATAATGCCATGTCTGTATCTCAGTACACTGCATTGTCTAGTGCAGCTCCTACAACATCTGCTGGCATGGCAGTGTACAGTCTTCCTAATCATGTAGGTATTCTTTTTATAGAAATATTTTGCATTTATTTTGAAATTAAATGCTTTTCAGGTTTAATCATTTCTATTATACATTCACTTTAATGGTCTCTTAGCATAATTAATTTCAATGAGGGGGGGAATTCAAATTGTAAGTGTAGAGTTTTTATATTTAAAAACTGATATACATTAAAACTTTCTGAGCTATTTTTAATATTTGTAAAATAAAGGTCAGTAATATGAAATTTTCAAAAATTGTAATTATTTGATTAATAGGATCCAGGAACATTCATATTTTAATATAATGTAATTTATTTTTAAGTCAAATAGGTATTTATTAAAATCTGAGTGGAAAGTAATTTTGTATAATAAGCTGAAGTTATGGAGTTGAATAAAATAACCAGTTTTAAATGACCCTGGAAAGGATTTTAATGTTGTGATTTTGTAATAACTATTTTTTCCCCATCTTTCTTTTCCGCAGCTTTGTTGCATGATTGTGTTAGACCAAAACAAACTAGAAGTATTTTAAATTTGTACATTCTAACATCAATTATATCCACATATCTGTTTCATTTTATCATTAATTACTGTTATTAATACTTAATGAACTTAATTTTAATATTGTATTTTGGCATTATAATAATTGTTGCTTGTCTAATTAGTGTCTTTTTCTTCTATGAGTAAATTTTTTTATAGGTTTGTTCATTGGTATATTGAAAAACAGTATTTATTTTGTCTAGTTAGAAAAGCAATATTTTCAAATGAAAATTTTCAAAGAATACTTAATTGAATGGTTATTCTAAATGACATGATTTATTAATATATAAATCATATCATGTAGAATGCTTTTATTTTAATGTTTGATAACTTAGATTGAAAGATATAGGGGGAGAGAGTAATAAGTCCTATTATTTACACACTATTTTGGTTTTATTTATATGTATCTCTTACTTATAATTTCTTTAAAAAGAAGATTTTAGTTATTGTCAAAATATTTTATGCTCAAAACATATTGTCATTTCTTTCAAAATATTATTTGATCACGTGAACTTATTATAAGAGTTGTACTGTAAGAAGTGCAATTATCATATAGTCCACAGTGAAATTAATTTTGAATTTCGTTATTGAAAATGAGAAACAAAAATTTAAAAGAGGATACTTTAAAAAAAAAAAAAAAAAAAAAAAAATAGTGTTTTAGAGACAAGAAAAATTCCAATTGTTTATATAAAAAATTTTGAACCTTCAATTAATCTGACAAAATACTTGATTATTTTTATGATTTTGATACTTTTATTCCTAAACAGGTTTGATTTTTATTTCTCATTTCAGTTTTTAGTGAATTAACTTGTTTCTTATGTTTTTTTCTCTGCCCATGTTTATCCTGTATATATAGGGGTTAGTATGGAAAAGATGTGTAATTGTGCAATTTCTGTACATAAGTATTGAAGATGATCTTTGTAATATGGAATAGAATTTTATAAATAAAGTTATTGCTTTGAAAAAATTGGATGTGTTATCTCTATAAAAATTTGTGGATGTTAATATTTATAATTACATGAAAGTAAATAATTTGGAGAAGTCTCCGAAAAATCTAGTTAATTATCAGATTATATAATTAGATCCATGTATAATGAAGATGATGTAAAATTCATTATATCATGTACTGCTCTTTTTGTTACGTTAAATTTTTTTCCCTTCAAAACTGTATATTCAAATGCATTGTTTTCCATGTAATACAAGAATGTGGAAATATTTGGTTAATTCTTTACTATTGTTAAAACATTTTTTGTATTCTATAAATTTTTCATTTAAAATATGAATCAAATTTTCCCATTAGTTTGATTTTTATTTTCATCAAATTTTTTTAACTAGCTTCTATTTTGTTCATCTTTCTATCTTTGTAGATGTTTGAAATATTTAGATAATAAAGTTGAATGCTTTATGAATTTAAATTCAAGGAGAAATAGAGATTATTTGAACTCTTACTAATAAAAATTGAAATGTCATTCTTATAAATGAGTAACAAAAATTTTAAAAGTAAGATACATTTAGTGAAGTAATATATTAATAATAATTCATTTCAACCTAAAGTTTTCAAATGAATGAATTGTGTCTCAAGGAAAAAAAGAGAATGCTAGTCTTGTAATCTTTGAATAAATTTTTGCGTAGGGCGACAATCATAGACATCCTTCAATGATGATGAACCTCTCTGAATCTCACCCACATAATCACCTACAGATGAATGGTGGACATCTCATGGGACATTCTCAAGGAGAGAATAGAGGAAGTGGACCATACGAGGGTCGCCCCGTTGATCTCTCTAGTCCTCGTCCTAATGGACATTATGAGCATATGAATATGGGAAATCAACATGGATCAACTCATTATAGATCTCATGATCCTCCTTCATATGAAAATGGCCTTTCAATGAACATGTCTGGTTGTGGTATGTTAAAATTATTTTTTAGTTTTGAATGTTCCATTAAGCATTCTAGTTTTTTAAGCTTACAAGTATTAAAGGGAATTTCAGGTCAAGAATTTTTTTTCATGTTGGATGCATTTTTTTTTTTTTTTTATTTATTTCACTCTTAATCAAAATGAAAAAAATATATCAAATACTTTTTTAAATGAATAAGAGTATTTTTATTGATTCATGACAATGATTTTTTTCATTATATAATAAAGCAATTTTTTTCAACTTTTCTGATTAGATTATATTTGTTATATTGGGACTATGGGAGTTTATTGTGGATTGTAAGAGTTAAAGAAATTTTACTTGAAATATCTTTAAAATAAATGTTTCTGTATGAAAGAAATGTTTGACAAAAAGAAAAGTATCTACACAACCAAGAGAATATTTTTCATTAATAATTTAGTGGCTCACTGAAAGGTTATAGGCCACATTAGCCTAGTGGTCATGGTCTCACTGCCAGTGGTTTTTGTTGAGTTGTGGATTCGAGCTTTGATGCCATTAAAGACCCACCATGTAGGCTAGGCTAATGCACTTTAAATCTGTGTAGGCTCAAAGTCCTGCCATTTTCATGGTGTGGAAGTTAGGAGAAGGAGGTTCCAGCTCAGTTGTCGTCCCCGTAATTTGACTGAGGTTCAAAATTACGAGGTCCATTGTCGATAGCCCTCATGTTGCATCTAGTGTTACGTTAATAAAACCAACCAACCAACTGAAAGGTTATGATTCCACTAAACACTGTTGTGTACTAATGAGCTTATAGAAATTTCATTTGACATGTGAAAGTTTGTTCAGTGGGAATCCAGAATGTAAACTTTGTATTTTTATTATGGTACAAAACTTAAAAATGTCTTACCACTAACCTATTGTAGAACTTTTATGCAACAAAATTAAAAATAAACTAATTGGTTTTGGCATAGCATTTACAATTTACATTTTCCCCCCTCCAAATTTTAAGAAGCTTGTTTCATTATTAAATTAAAAAGCGTTAATGAATTTCGATTTAAAACAATTTATTTAAATATTGTTCTGAATATTTCTTATTTTCATGAAGCGTATGCTTCATAGAATTTGAAATTTTATCTGTGATCATATGTTATCATTGTTAGGACTTGTTTGTTTAATTTGAAAAAAATTCTTGCCTCTGACATAACAAACATCTTGTTGAATATGTATTTATATTTTTGTCATGAATTGAATACCAGAATAAAGTGTTATTTTTAAGACTAATAAGGGACGAAAGTCACTTAAAGTCCGGGTTAGAGAATTTTTTTTTCCTTTACTGAGATTTTCAGATTAAACGTTATCTGCAATAATTGTTTCACCTTATTACTTTTCCTTTAAACAAACTTGTCACATTACTAATGGTTTATTTGCTTATTTTTCAAACGTTTAAAACATTTCTGTAGTGTTTACATTTGTCTAACGAATATTTAAGCCAACACAATTATTTGTTCAAGAGATAATTCTTCATATTATTTATTTTATGTCATATTTTTAAAATTTTTTTTATTTCTAATATGCAATTTTTATGATCTGTCTATTTATGTATTATGTTTAAAACCAAAAATTATTGATTGAATTCCAATTTTATTGATTGCACAAATATTATAAAAGCATTTTTGTTTAACATTGTATGCTGATTGTGGTATATTTAAGATAAGCATCTTTGACTTTTCAGATTTTTTTTTCTCGTGTTTCATTCAATTTAAGGGAATAAATGTTGACTTTAAGGATTGCGTTATGTTTGTTGTTTTTATATAGAGCCTGTGTGGGTTGGTTGTGTAAGAGGTAGGAAAAATAACATGAATTTGATAGGTAATGAGAAGTAGCAAACAAATGATCACATAGCAAAATTATTAAAAAATTAAAGTGAAGTTGATTTGTAAGAACTGAAAATGTAACTATGGCTAAGGAATTTTGAATATGATTAAGGACTCGTTAATATTAGTGCATGCTTAATAGATATGTTATGTATTTTCCATGTTAGTTATATGCATATTTTGTGTAGATACGTCTATTCAGTATGCATCAGGATCTGAAAAAATGAATGGAGAACAATCACATCAATTGATGTCTTTAGGAAATAGTACTTCAGTTGGGGTGCCTATGATGCATCCATCAAGTTACCATGGATCACCTAGTCCTATGCCTACACCATCTCCAACTCTAGATGATAGAGCACGTCATAGGTCAGTAACATTTCTTTTTCTTAATTTTAATTATGTATTTTTTTTTATCCATTTAACAAATTTGTTTTGAATGTTATTGAAACAAGGTTTTTACTATTCATGGATCACATTTTTCTTTTCATTAATTTATTCTTGTACATTTGTTATTTGTTTTTGAAATTTTATTTTTTATTTTAGGTGGAATGAGCAAAGATTATCAAGGTTTGTATATGATGCACATAGAATTCTTTGTGAAGTTTTTTTAATACAATTTTCGAGCTTGTTTGAAATTAAATTTAAAATATTCTAGAAGCTCTTTTTTTAAAAATGATCTCTTATTCTTGGTAATGTTTCTTTAGTATTCTTTAACTAAAAAGGTAACCAAAGGCATACAATTTTTTTTCATATAAACTGCTTATTCATGTTTGGATTTCATAATTATATTTTAAATCAAGAATTAGCAGTGGATCCAAGATTTTCAACACAAATTGTATTATTTCTATTTATGGGAAGAAGTGGAATCTCGGCATAATCAAAATTTTGATTTTTTTTTTTTTCAAATGTCCACCCAAAATGCAGTGTTTCTTATGCTTAGTAATGCTATCAATTAAAAAAAAAAAGAGAGAAAATTAATCTAATTATCCCTTTATTTGTATAAGTATTTGAGTTATGAAATAATTGCAAAATTAAAAATATTAATAAATAATTTTATAAATAATTTTGTATATTTATTTTAATCTCGCCCCATTTTATTTTATTCCTCTCTTGAATTAATTCTATGAAAATAACATAAAAGTAGTTTTATTATTGT
The DNA here is from genome assembly GCA_019974015.1 of Nephila pilipes. Lineage (NCBI taxonomy): Eukaryota > Metazoa > Arthropoda > Arachnida > Araneae > Nephilidae > Nephila > Nephila pilipes. The sequence goes on from BMAW01113393.1 coordinate 815,067, forward strand.
TTCTTCTCTGTGATTGGAATATTTTTTTTAAGGGAGGCAATGAAAAAATATCTTAGAGAAAGAGGAGACATGGTTATAGTTATTCTCCATGCTAAAGTTGCTCAGAAATCTTATGGGAATGAAAAAAGGTACATTATTGAAAATAATTATTTGCTTTACTTTTTCTTTATTTGATATTTGTATTTTTTATATTGATATAAGATATGCAAAAGTTTATAAATTTTTCAAACCACTTTGAATAATGGACTTAAAAATAAATTTTTTTTAAACATGTTTTAAAATTTTTGTACAAGTCATTCTTTAAAAAAAAAAAAAACATACATACACATGCAATATAATTATTCCTTGAAAATATTTCAAAATAAATAATAATAATAATAATAATAATAATAATAAAAAAAAAAAATGTAATTATTTTTATTTTTGTTTTTAAGATTCTTTTGTCCCCCACCATGTATATACTTATTAGGAGATGGTTGGAGAAGAAAACAGGAACAGATGGTTAGAGAAGGAGAAAATGAGCAAGGAGCTCATCTTTGTGCTTTTATTGGTATAGGAAATTCTGAACAAGATATGCAACAACTTGATTTTAATGGCAAAGTGTGTAGTATCATATTTTCTATCACATATGTTTTATTAATTTTTTAACATAAATTATGTAGAATATTTTGCATGTATACTTGCTTGCATACATACACACAAGAGTATTAGGAGAAATTTGTGTGGCAGTGGAGATTTTTTAAGGTGTTATCATTTTCCAATCTTAATAAGGAAATATGTATTGTATTTTTAACTACATATTTATAATGAAATTAATGTCATTAAATTAAAAATTTTCTGTGTGCTATTTTCTAAAATTGAATATTTGTAAATCTGAAGACGGAAATATTTTTTTTTTGCGAGTCAGGGGTTGTCAATGGGCAATTTGAAAATTTCGCGTATCTTTGTTTTTAGTTTTAACTTCGTTGCCTTTTTGTATCAACAAGCAGATTAAAATGTATATAGAAGATAATCATATATTCAGTATATATATATATTAGAAAATTTTAAATATTTCATTCTAGAATCATAACACAAATTGATTTATCTATTTTTCAGTTGATAATTAAACTTTATAATTTTTTTTATAAAAAGTTTATGAGTAAGAAATTTTCAAATTAAATTTACTTTGACTATTTTAAAATATTAAATTTTTTAAAAATTACTTTTGGATTTTTTTTTAATCTTTGTGTGGCAAGTATACTATTTGTGTTGATATATTTTATTAATTTTTCTTGTTTGAGAATTTTTGGAATGGTTGATTTATATAAACTTTTTTAATTTGCCATTAATACTAACTTATGTAAAAAAGGAAAATTATTTATAAAATTATTTTAAAAATATTGTTAATGCACTTTTTTAAAAATTTAGCCAGTTCAACATTTTAAAGTGACTTTCAAGGTCATTTCCCCCTTTATTTAATTCAGAGTATTGTGTTAATATTTAAAGTACCTGTTTGAATTCTTTTTTGAGACTCAAGACAATTTTATAATTATAATTTTATGACCAGAATTTTCATTTCATATGAGAAATAGAAATTTTGATATGGTATATGATCATATGAGAATAGAAAAATTGGAATTTGCAACATATTGACTTTAAATTGCTGTAATGGTTGTGGTAGCCTAGTGGTCATGGTTTCAGATCATGGCTGGCAGTGTTCATTCAGTCTTGGGTTCGAGCCTTGGCCGCTAAAGACTCGCTGTGCGCTCACCGATGCACATTAAATCTGTTAGGGGCCAAAATCCTCCTGTTGGCGTGGCGTGGAAGTTGGGAGAGAGGGGTGCCAGCTCAGGTGTCGTCCTCATCACTTGACCAAGGTTCAAAATTACGAGGTCTGTCGTCAATAGCCCTTGTGTTGCTTCTAGTGCAACGTTAATAGAAACTAAACTAAAACTAATTAAATTTGCTGTATTAATATAAAAATGCAAATAATTCTTTCTCAAATATGTAGGATGAAAACGCCTTGAAAATGTTTTCCCCCCCTTTAAAGAAATTGAAAAAGTGACACTTAATGATTAAAGTAATCAAAATTTTAAAAATTGAAAATTAGAATTGTTTTAATACCATCATTCAAAAAATATTTTTTAGTTTTTTATAAATTTTCTCTAAATACAGTATAATTTGATTTTTGATTAAAAAATTTATGATTTTGTGTTAGGACAAATTTTCACATACAGTTAACATAGAAGATTTTATTGTAACCTTATAAAACCTCCTTTAGATATGCTGATGATGTACATTCATACATTTTGTTTATTCTTTGGGATAAAACAAAGTTTAGTTGTATAATATTTGCTTAGTTTATTTTTAATTTGAAACACTTTAAAATTTAAGATTAGATTATTGTATAAATAAGTGAATTGTTTTCCTTTTGTGTTGAATGTCAATTTTGTGCTTTCCTCTTACTTAAGAATTATTGTGCTGCAAAGACTCTATTCATCAGTGACTCAGACAAACGGAAGCATTTTATGCTATCAGTCAAAATGTTTTATGGCAATGGTGAAGATTTAGGTACTTTTCAAAGTAAAAGGATCAAGGTGATATCTAAACCATCCAAAAAGAAGCAATCTCTAAAAAATGCTGATCGTAAGTAGTTTTTCATCTTATGTTTCATTACGATTTTTATGAATTGATTATTTTGAATATTTCGGGATTATTAAAATTTAAAATTTATTTACCCAATTAAGTATGATCTGACTGACATTTTTTCAGGACAAGGATAGCTAGATTGGTTTAATTAAAATTTTGGGGAGGGAAAGTTTGTTTAAAAAAAAAAAAAAATTCACTTAGTATGGCTTGACCTCTTTCATACTCTTTTACCGATTTCAGGAGTGACAGATAGTACTTGATGAGATTTCCTTCAAGCATTGTTTAACAGAACATGTTCTCGCAACATTTCATTCAAAAGTAAAGTTTTCAGTATTGTAAGAAGTATCCTACTATGGAATGATATCTCTTTCAATGGGAAAGAATGTTTTAATTCCTTATAAGTATCTGTTACATTGGAAACTCTAAGGAAATTCCATGATTAATAGTAAAATGCTAAAGAGAAAAACTGGTTAACAAGTAAATAACTTGTAGGGGGGGGAGTCAGTCTTGTCTAAAATTAAATGCGTTAGTTGTATTATACTTTGAAAGATGGAAATACTTGTTTTCGAGTAATCTGCCAAACCTTGGAAGCTTGTTCCACAAAACTTTAGCTCAGCTTATGTTGTAAAACACAGGTATGAATAGTTATCTGTCACAGTTAAGTCATTCTCCCTCTCAATTTCAAGCTCAAGAGTGACTATGCTGGCAAATTAAATGTCTACGTATTCTTATGAATGTAATGAAAAGTAATTTTTCTTTTATATTTTCCCTTTTAATATTTTTTAAAAATTTGGCTTAATATTTATTAATTATTCATCATCTGATACAACAGTATGCTGTCATTAGTTACACAGAACAAATGATTATACAGAATAATTATGAAATAAATAATATCAAAGAAATTTTTAGTGTATTTATTATGTAAGAATATAAAGAAACAGATCTGTTTCTGAATTTTGATTTTGCACTGAAGTAGTTAAACATTCTCTTTGTTCAATAAAAGTTTTTTTTCTTTTCTTCATTACAGTGAAATAAGTTTACATGTATTCATAATGAATCAAAAGCTCCATATATATATATATATATATATTGGGGCTTGTGTTTTATAATGAATCGGTCTGTGTTCTAGGGCTTTGGATAGTAATGAACTGTTAATTATTCACACAGGACTGTTTAATGGGACAAATGACAAATACAATTGTGAATTTGTGAATTCTACAATATATCTACAGTGCCCTTGTACTTACTATATCTCTATATCTCTCCTATAATTCACCAGCTCTTGATAGCTCCTTCCAATCTTTCCTAAAAAGCCTTTCCACATTCTTGTGGCTTTTCAAGCTGTGTTTCACTCTTCCTGGACTTTGTTTCCATCCATCTAATTTTCCCAGCAGCGTCTCTCCACTGTCCCGTGCTAGTGTTGTCTCCACAGAAATAGTGCCATCTACTGATAGTGCCCACTTCAGCAAAATTAATTTCCGTTTCCTCTCTCTCTCTGTATATATATATATATATATATATAATGCTTTTGTCAAAAATCTTTATGTGGTAAAAGACATGTATTAGTATATAAAAGCACATATGTACTTCTATATTGTTTTTTACAGTTCCTGAGCTTCATTTTCATGCAAGCATTTTCTTGATTGTTCATTATTATTTTGTTTCTACTAACTACTTTTAATATTAATTGATAATAGGTATTCAAAGCTTTTGAAGGGATTTTTGAATTCTTTTTATGCCTTAATTCCTGGAGAAAAAAAAAATTTAATTGTAATTCTTTCAAAGTTAATGCCTTGTATGCTATATATTTTTCTTAATTTTCTTATAGACATTATGGATCATTTTATTATTATTTCCTATGAAACTGAAATCCGTATCTGTATTTTTCATAAAATGTAGATTTTCAACATTTTCTTTGTTTTAAGAAATATTGAAATCTTCTAAAGTAAAATATCAAAATAAACAGTTATTTTTACTGTTCTCTTATTGCTGAAAAATCTGTCATTCCTTGTGTCAGGTGATGGCAAGAAAAGATTTCTTTCTTAAAATTACCCTTAAAGATAGTCTTAAATTTAGACCCATTGTCTTGAATTTCAGATAAACCTATATATTGGATTGTTGTTTATAAAAACAATCAAATATATATAGGTTTATGTACTTGATCTCAAAGATTCTTTTCCTTCCATCCTTATAAATTTTTGTGACAAGTGAACGTTAGAAAAAAAAATCTTTTTACCCTCCCCCTCCTCCACCACCTTGTCAACTCCTTGTAAAAAGTACAATACTTACTTATGACAGAAAATGAGGGAAAATAGTTGTGTCAAAAATGATGACCCTGAAGAGTATTTGATTAGGTATTACAATAATTGGAAATGTTACTTCAGTTGGTTGGTAAATGAAAACTTGAAAATTAGTTGTGTTGAATTATTATAAACAAATAGTTAAATTAGCAGTAACATTTTAACTCGTAGCTTATTCATTTTGATTTCTTAACACTAGAAAGACAGCTGCCGTCATTTTGATGGTTTCACAATTTATATTATCTACAATGTTTTTAATTTTGTTCTATGACTAAAAAGACAGAAAGCTGTCATTTTGATTGCCAGTATGGAAAGGTAGTTGAAATTGATAATGCTAATCATAAACCATAATTAAAGTGAAATATATAATAAACTAATATTTGATTTTATAAAAAGTTGTTATTGGAACTAACCCCCCCCCCCACACACACACTCTTTGAATTTTTGCAATAATTGTAATTTACTTCTATTTTATATTTTTCTAATATAGTAAGAATTTAAAAGGAATATCTGATTTAGAAATCAAAGCAATTTTCCAGTGAAAGGTTTTTGTGACAGGCATGTCTAGTTATTATATTAATTTTGTAATTGGTCACTTAATCTTCAACTTGGCAGAATTTCCATATTTTATTGTTTAGTACAAATGTTTTTTTTAGATATAGTTAATGAACAAGAGTTAAAATTAGCTCCAACTTTTGAAAAATGAAATAAAGACGAGTGATTTGTTCAATGCATTATTAAATACGTATCATGTAGTCATTGGCATAGCAACACAATTAATGATGTTGAAGAAAATTTTGAAAGTGTTGCCAATAAAGTATCAGTTATGTTAGGTATTTAAGAATTATTTCTGCCAAAAAATAATAGTGTTTGTAATTGTATTGAAATAAATTGAAACTTATGAAATAGCACATAGCTGTGCTTTGAATTATTTGACTCTGATATAAACATTGGTGTGTTTTTTTATTGAAGTGAGAAAAAATTTTAAATGTCAAATATTAAAAGTACTTTTTTTGTATGAAAAGATATTAATTATTTGAATATACTAATTTTATCTGTTTCATTCTAATTAATGTTAATCATCTGTTTAATTCCAATATTATATATATATATATATATATATATAATATTGGAATAATGAATAACTTATATTTAGATTATTAAGAATAGCATGAAAATTCATAACAGTATTTACAATTCAACAGCATTTATATAATTTTGGATTAAAGAGAATTTCTTAAGGATGAAAGTGTTTGTCGTAGATTAGCAGTATTCTTGTCAGCATGTGGCTAATGATGTTTCGTTTAATATTTGAGTTCTGATTTCTCTAAGGACTTGTTATATACTAGGACTGACACATGTTAAATATGTTGGTCTTGTAAGTTCTTCCATTTGGATGGTTCTGGAAGTTTGGAGATTGGGGTGCCTGCTCAGGTATTCCCATAACTTGACCATGGTTTAAATTTATGAGATCTGTTGCCTATAGATATAGCCCTCACGTGACATTTATTGACAATCTCAAAGTTTATGTTTAACAAATACTGTTGAAACAGTAGTAGTGGAATTTGAAACTCAAAAGTGATTAAATACTCAATCTCTATCATGTATGACATTTAAAACCCCATAAGGTTGTGGATCCAAATCAACTCACCTAGAAATGGGCAAGTTGATTTCAGATAATACTTCAAAAAAAATCATATTAATCTACAGGAAAGTGGATAATTATATACTAATTGTAAATGTATAAAGTTAATCTTTATTAGAAAAGAATATATCATATTTTACAAAGTGTTTTCAAAGTGTTATAATTGAAAACTTTTAACTTAAATCCTAGCACTCAAAAAATTAAATCTGGTAACTGGTATGTGAAAAATAAAGCAATAACTTTTTAAGTGTTTTTTAGAAGACTAATAAGGAATTAGGTATAATATTAGTAGAAAAGCTTGCGTTGCTTGCTTAAATTCTGTTGTGTTTACATCTCTTTAATATCAAACATTATAGAATTAATATACATTGTAATTCAAGTATAATGTTATTGTAGATGTCATGATATATAAATAAAGAAATAGTATGTTTATATTATTTTTTAAAATTCTATTTCTAGTCTGCATTGCATCTGGAACAAAAGTTGCCCTTTTCAACAGATTGAGGTCTCAGACCGTGAGCACTAGATATCTGCATGTTGAAAATGGTAACTTTCATGCAAGTTCTACTCAGTGGGGTGCATTTACAATCCATTTATGTAAGTGTGAAATTACATCTTTTGTATTGTTTATACTGGAAAACTATGGAATTTCTGAAAATAATTCCAAACATATAATTTCTAACAATGTAATAATACTCGTAACGTTAGGGGGACCAAGAAGTAATTGAAATTTCTTCAATGAGCTCGTTAGTTTGTGTCAAAAGACACAGTTCCACAAACATGGGACTTTTGTTATTACATTCAAGTTTGGTTATAAATTTTATCTTTCATTTAAAAAATGTCAAGGTCAGCATACTTACGTCATTGTATGCTATTCTTGTTCGATGAAGGAATAAAGGCAAACAAAGCAGTGGAAAAAAATTAAAGATTCGTACAGGGATGTTCGGAAATCAAACAGGTGTTTTAGATGGTTTAAAAATTGTAATAAGAATGTCAAAGATGTCGTATGAAAAGGACGACATAAAACAATTAGATGATATCCTGAAGGTGATTTTGGATTCAGATCCTCGTCAAACATTTGAGGAATTATCAGTGAAAACTAGCTATCCATGGTCTACAGTCCAGAATTATCTTTATTACTTAGGAAAATTGTGCAGACTAGGAATTTGGGTTCCTCATGAATTAACAGAGAATACTCTGGATCAACAGTGTACCATCTACACATATCTTTTTTTTTCTCGGTATGAAACCAATCCGATTTTGCAGCGAATTGGACTTGAGATGAGAAGTGGGTTTTATACAATAATTCTGTACAAAAAAAAAAAAAAACGATGGCTTTATTCTAGAAAAGCACTTGTTCACTAATAATAAAGAATATCCTTGCTTGTGTGTGGTGAGATTTTTGAGAAATTGTGCACCATGAATTGTGCTTGAACCTGGTCAGACCATTACAGTAACAGTGTATTGTAAACAACTCGAGCAAATGAAATGATAGCTCATAAAAAAAGATCTGTTTTGCATAGTAACAAAAAAAAGGATCCTTCAATACGATAATGTGAGGCATCCCATTGCAAAACACAAGAAAAAATAAGGAAATTTGGATTAGAACTTTTACCTCATCTTCTGCATTCACCAGATTTCGCACCATTTAATTGTCACCTTTTCAGATCGTTAGAGCATACATTAAGAGTTAAAAAATTTAACAAAGTTGAAGGAAGAAAAACACACTTAGAAAAATGTTTCAATGAAAAATTTGAGAACTTTATTTTAAAAGGGAATGAAACAACTGCCTTTACTCAGGTAAAAAGTGTTAGAAAATGATGGAAATTATTTTGTTGATTTGTATTTAAGATTTCTTGAATAAATGTTTTCACCTGCAAAAAGAATTTTTTTGATTACTTTTCGGTCCCCCTAATATGTATGATTCATTTTTGTATTATAACATACTATTTGATGAAGAAATATTTTATTGAACTTTGTTTTATGGGTTATTTTTATTTTAATCCAAAAGTTTTGTGTACCTTCAACACATGTGTTTTGTCTATTTTTAATTATCAATTTTCTGATCAATATGATATTGTACTCTATGAATATCTTGTACATTAGTAAAATTGTTATGGAGCTTTTTTTGGGATGCATCCTAATGCCTTGTAGCAGTTTAAAATTTGAATTAATTTTTACTTCAGATCACTATGAAAACAAGTTAATATTTTGGAGACTGGTAATCTTAAATAAATTTTTAAACATTGATAAATCACAGCATGTCCAATTTTTAGTATTTGTAATTAGATATTTTTAGGCTTTATTGTTTCTATATTTTAATGGAAATAATTGAATTTATTACAATTTTGACGAAATGGATGAGAATAAGTTTGGGAAAAAAATGCTGAAAATGCTGTGGTTTTACAATTTTTGAATGCCTTTAAAAACACCTTATAGTTGCATTTTGACAGTATTTTTATATTCAGTAATATATATCATATTCTTTTTCACTTCCAAAATATTTTATGAAAACGTGTTATATACCTGTTGTGTCAAATTTTATTTTTAAAAACACTTTGACAAACTCTAAATGTATTTGTTTTTCTTTTAAAAGACCAAGCTTCATTCATAGACAAAAAAAAATTTATACTTTTTGTACTGTAATTGTCTTTTTCGGTTATCAAGTACAAATAAATAATTCATTATTTGTATGATCCTATTTATTCCTTTCTTATCTGAATGCAAGCTTTAAAATTTTTCTTTTGTATTTCTGACTAGAATTGATTACTTTTATAATTTTTTAACTTGATCTACATAAAGAGAGCTATAATTTATTCACTCTAAAAAAATTTCAGTGTATAAACATTCTAGAAGCTAATAAAGCAATAATTATTCAATATAGCAGAATTAAATGTTTTCGTAGGATGTCTAATTGGATAACAATTAAAATAATTAACAGATAGATGTAATGAATAAATACCTTTCTGATTATTCCTCTCATTTCATATTTTAATTTAGTAAATTCTACGAGACTTCATATCCATTTTTTAATTAAAATTTTGAATTATCAAAATCCCATTAATTTATTTGAAGTATTTCCTATCCTGTATCTTTTATCTTATTATTTATCATTTGTGTAATAGAGGGCTGATGCATGTTAAATTTGTTAAGGTTCGATGTTCCATTGGTATGGTATGGAAATTTTGAAAGGGGGTGGCAACTTTGGTGTCATCCTCATTACTTCAGTATGAAGTTCATCATTACTCTTATTGCTTCTATGTTTGACATTAATGAATAACCAGTCATTGCACTATTTCAAATACAGTTAAAATTTTCTCTTGCAAATGTTAGATCATAACATCACGTAAAAGAGTGGTTTTATATTTAGATATTTTTACTCTTTCTCTTATTTATATCTTGGTTTTTTAGTTATTTCTCCTTGTTATAATTTTTTTTAAACTTCAGATTCATTTTGTACTGGACTATCTTCTGCAAATGTCATTTTCATTGTGATCTTTGGTACAAGCAATTATAATTTTCAATAAATTTATCTAATTCATCAGTTAAACTGTTTGTATTATTTGAAAGAAAAATGTTTTCTCATTTTATTATTTACAGTTCTGTTAAATCTTTCCAATTATTAAACATCGAATTTCTCCTTTTTCAGGTATAAATAGATGAGTACTTTTTAATTAATTTTTGAGTTTCTTTAAGTTTATGATGCGGCACCTCCCTTAAATGATTGAATTGAGCAAAAACCTGCATTAATTCAAAATCCCCAATTGTTTCAGAAATATAAATGCTATCATAGATCATACAGTGTGTACATTTTAATTGTCTTAAAAGAGAAAGTGAGAGTAACTGGACATGAAATATATAAAACAGCAGACAAAGAAGACTAACTGAAATTTAATTGTTATTCATTAGAGCTCAATTAAGACATTCTGAATTATCAATACACTTGCATGTAACTGTTGAGGAAGGAGCAACAAGGGGAAGCAGATGGTTCAGAATTACTTGGAGCAAATCGTGAAAGGAATTGATTCATATTCTACTGTTGAAGCTAATCACAAATTGACAAAATTTCATTGTATCACTGAACCTACACATCAAAGGGACTAGAAAGTGAAAATCATAGGAGACAAACTTGACTAGTGAAGACATAGATTTTTGCTGGTTTCCTTCTGGTTCTCAGACTCAGTGGTCCTACTGCACTTTCAAACTAAAACTGAACTAAAAGACTACTCTTTTGATTATGGGACTGGTAATATATATATATAGGGAAAACTCGTGTCTCACCTATATATTATATTTATATGTAGGGAAAACTCATGTCTCACCTATATATATAGGAAAAACTCATGTCTCACCTATATATATATATATATATATATGGAAAACTTGTGTCTCACCAGATTGTGGAATTGTTACCAGAAAATAAGTTAATTCACTTTCCTGATTACATTCTCATTATACTGAAGATTTCTGTTTCTTTATCACTTTCAAGTTTTTTTTTACTTAAAATATCTTTCTGACAGCTTTACTTTTTCTTCTGTTAATATTTTTATGGGAATAGCCAAAACACATTTGTTAATGAAGAGTTAGTACAAATCAGTTAGTACTATCAGTATAAGATATCTCCTCTTAAATTTTCAAGGAATTGATTTATATTTCATATAAACATCATGCTCTTGTAAAAAGTCTTATTATTTAATTTTGAGGTACCCCCACTCTTTTTCCCCCATTTCATTTCATTTATACTACAATGCATTATGTATCTATTAAACTTTTATTTTTATTTTTCATCAACTTCTAGCAATTTTTTTCTTTGATTTCTAAATTCTGTTTCATTTTTACAAAACCTGCTCCAATTTTTTTTAAAAAAATGGTTTTATGGCTATCTCAGAATGTTTATATGAAGATTTGGTGAATTAGTACATTATATTCCAAATGTTATTAATTCACAAAATCGTAATTATTTTGAGAGATTTATATATATGCATGATCTTATTCTAAATTGGAATATTTAGAATATCATAATTGTAGACATTCATTTTGGTGTTGTAAGTAAATTATGACTTTTAGTTTCTAGATATCAAAACTTGAGTGATAATACAATTAATATTTTTAATAGTGTTATTAAATGGAATGAAATTATTTAATGTCAGAACAATCTAACTGATGAATTCCTTGTGAAATATATTGAAAAAATTACTGATTGTAAAACTATGATGTAGTTAAAACTTTCAGAATTTAATTCCATATATTTGAAATGGAGTATATGGCTAAAAGAATTTTTGAAATCTGAAATTGGGGGTTTAAAGACATCCACTTAAAAACATTTACTAATAAATGAAAGTAATATGTAATAAAGGGGCACAAAAATTATTTAAAATAAATTAATTGTATAGAAAATCTCTATAATGTTATTGAATAATATTGCAATAGTTAAACTTCATATTATAGGAGGGAATAGAAAATTTTAAAAAAATTAAGATATTTAACAAATTAAAAGCAATTACATTGTTCAAAAAATAATTTAACTTCACTGGAAGAAAAAGAAATTCAACATACTTAAAAGAACTGGATTGTAAAAAAAATATGTTTCTGAAAAATTAGATATTACATTATGAAAGGATAAAATTATTTTACACTATGCTTTGAGATGATTACATAAAAATTATAAAGTAATAATAATATTTCATAAAAAGTAATAATAGCTGTATTATAAAATCTTCAAGAGATTCAATTGTAAGGTTATTAAATTTAGATAAATTATTAGATTTAGATAAATGCATTAAAAAAACTAAATATTTGAATGATAATTAAAAAAATATGCTCATTAAAATATATTATTTAATTTTCATGATATTAAATATATAAAATATTTGTGTTTTACATCATTAAAAATATCTGAGTTAGTAAATGTTGGATGTGATAAATATGTTATAGAAGTAACTAGAATGATTAATAGTTTTGATCCTGACATTCTTATTTATCATTTTTAAAACGAGTAAAAGAATGTTATTGTTCTAATATTTCGCTATCAAATTCTGATTAAAAACACAAAGAAAATTTATTAAAGAAGTCAAAGAATGATGATTTACAGATTATGTGGAATGGTTGAATTTGAACTCATTGCCATAAAAATTTGCCCACCTAGAAGTAAGAGTGGCATTGTTACAAATCTTGGCATGAAGGCAGATGTATCAGGGAGATTTGTAAATGATTAGAAATGTAGCGTGGTAGCACATTGCGTAATGCCACCAGAGGGTGTTGAACTTCATACTCCTTGGATTATAAAATAAGTAAGCAGAGCTTGTTTGTGTGTATTTAATCTGTTGTAGAGGGACGCTTTTTAACTTGAGATGCTATTATGCTGCCATTGGAGACAATATGAGCAGCTGTCAGAGTTTGAGAGGGGAAGGATCATAGGATGATGTGGAAATCATGTGGACAGCTTTGCGAGTAGTTCGCTACCTAGGCTGTTCTAACTTTACTGTGAGGTGTTGAAACCAGTGGACAAGAGAGGGGTTTGTTATATGGCGACCAGGCTCAGGATGCCCTCAACAAACCATTGATCAAGAACACTATCACATCATGCAACATACTCACAAAGTGCCAACTAACTCATTGCCCACCATCCTTACACTGGCAGCACCTTTGCTATGGACCTCTGTGTCAGTCCATACTATCACAAGGCACCTGGCTGAAGGACAGTTGCTATCACTGCACCTATTCTGTGTCCTGCCATTGACACCCACTCACTGTCACCTCCATTTGGAGTGGAGTCACGTTCAAAGGGATTAGACTGCAACCAAATGAAATCTAGTCATCTTTAGATATGAATCCAGATTCAATTTGGGCAGTAATGAGAATTGTGTACATGTGTGGAGGCTCATGGTGAACATCTCAATCCTGTCTTCACTTTACAGCAGAACACTGCTCCTGCAACTGGTGTGATGGTATGGGTGCCATCATATGCAACACATGGTCACCCCTAATATTGATCCACGGCACCAAGACAACAAAGAGGTACGTTCTTAACATTCTTCAGCCACTTGAGTTGCCACTCATGGCAGAGCTCATAGGAGCCATTTTTTAACAGGACAATGCTTGTCCAAATACAGCAAGGGTTTCACAGGACTGCCTCTGCTACATTACCATTCTTTCCTGGCCTGTTTGATTTCCTGCACACAGCACTGCCTCTGCTACATTTCCTTCCTTCCCTGATCTGTTCGATACCCAGATTTGCCACTGATTGAGCTTATCTGGGATAATTTAGGATGGCATGTTGGGCAATCTATGGTTTTGGTCGAATTGAAGGCATGTTTACAGCAACTGTGGAATGAGATGTTGCAAGACATCAAATGGGACTCGTATGCCTCAATGCCGAGCCATATCACATGCATTCATTCCATAGGTAGCCCAATAGGGTACTAAAACATCCATTCATTTGTAATTTTCCCTACAATAAATTATCATTTTGCTTTGATTTTGTAATTGCCTACTTACATCAACATACTTATGCATATAAAATTTTGTTATATTCTGACAACTCTTTCTTGGTGTGCAAATTTTTATGGCAATGAGTGTAAGTTTATAAAAAATAATTTTCTCTTGTTACATATTTAAAAGAGCATCTTATTGGTTTACCTTTCTTTTTAATAAAAAGATGTTCTCTCTAGTTTTATTTTATTTTGTCCATTTATATGTTTTGCAATTAACTGCGATAGTTTTTATTTATAAAATATCCTCATAAAAATTTTTTAGAATTATAGATAAAAGTTATAATTTTTTCATACAAAGTACATTATTATTTGATTGTCTTTCAACACCTTTTCATTATTTTAAATTTGATACTGCTGTGACATATTTTACAATCTATAAGTCAATTAAATTAATTGTATTTAAAAAGTATAATAAGCAAATGGTCCCTGAAAGTGGCAGTCTTTTTCTCCCTAGTGGCTTTTAAAAATGTCACCTTTTTCTGATGGTGATATGGATAGCTCACTCACTTTTTAAAGAATTATCTGCAGCATATTAATGTAATAATTACACCAATTGCACTTATAAACAATTCAGTAAAGGATAAATATTACATATTTTAGTTTCTAAAATATTAAATTTTTAAACAATTATTTGCGGTATGTTAATGTAATATTTACACCAATTGCAACACTTGCACCTTTAAACAATTCAGTAAATTAAAGATTAGTTTGTAAAATGCTGAGTTTTTAAACAATTGTTTGTGGTATATTATTGTAATATTTACAGCAATTGTAACTCACACTTTTAAATAATTTAGTAAATGTTAAATATAAATATTAGTTTGTAAAATATTATATTAAAATATCTAAATAAATACATGCAATTTTAAGCTTTATAAAACATTTAATTTTTAAATTTACCAAAATTTCTTTCTGTGTGTGGTACACTTTAAAACCTGGAATCGCACAAAATGGAGCATTACAGTCTTTAAAACTCCCATCAATTGACACAAGAAAAATAACTAGATTAACAACTGGATTGGCAACATTTTCACTTATGTAAAAAATTTTAATGTTCCCTGTACCGCTATCTTTATGTTATCAAATTAACCAAATTTTACCAATAAATATCGTTTGTAACACGGACAACGCAGGACAAAACTCAGCACCCATTGGGGAAAAGTTTCACTACGCGAGTAAAGTTTGGCTGCCATCATTTGGGTCGAAAAACTTCAGATGAGTTGAACTCGTCAGTGCTCGTTATGATGCACTATTCAAATGATGAGCTAGTCTCGTTCATAACCATTGAAGGTTAAAGAAAGTTAACAATAGAAAAGGTATTTTATAATATTTGATTTTAAAAAAAATTGAATTTTGTATTTCAATTTAAAAAGAAAGAAAGGGAAATGTTTTGAAGGTGTATATAGTACTGTCTTTGGTGTCCAATAGTCTGTTTCATATACTACAAATGTCAGTCTTCCAATTAAGTTATAAAATTATTAAAAATTTCTGCAGTTTGTGAGATTTTTCTTAACTTTTATTAATCAACATAATTTATTTATAGATTTATTTATTGCAATATGATGCATATTAGAAATATGGTCTAAATAAAAGCAGTAAACAGGTGATAGAACATAATAAAAATGCTGTAATTAGAATAATTCTCTTTGTTTAATGCATAAATGTATTTTAAAGTAGAATCTAAACATGTAAAGTAGAATAAACTATGACATTCAAGGTATTGATTAATTGGTAAACTGTAATCTTTTCCATTTTGTACTGTAGAATTACTTTGTTCTTGTGCTTTATTCTTAGGATGAGCTAATCATTTTATTTATGTAGCATTAAAATTTATCCGTATTAGTTTTATTTAGCTAATGTGGTTTTTAGGGAAAACTTTCTTTTTACTGCATATCTCATCTGCAGGTGATTAGTGGTGCTTCAATATTCCTTTTCTACTACATACAAATAAAATAACTGGCAAACTGACTATGATCCTAATTTTCAAATTTTGCTACCCTTAGAATATGTGTAGCTCTGAAGGGACATTAATTTCTAAAGTTAATTTGATCAAACTTTGTTTCGTATTTAAGTATCTTGTAATTAATTTCTTGGAATTTTGAATCTCGTGGTGTGCATACATATTCTATTATAATATAAAAATGTGTTTTTGTTTAATCAGTTTTTTTAAAATTTTAATTTGAAAACATCCAATTCTTTTGATTTGATATTTTGTATAAAATACCTTTAACTCGAATGTTTGTATTCTTTGATTCTTTTTAAAAAATTTGCCCCAAAAGTTTATTCCCATATCACAAAAATCTTAATTAACTTTGAAATATCAAAAAATGTCTTTAAATTACGTTTAGCATTAAAGGTATATTCATTTAATAAACATGAAAATGAGAGTACAAACTTTATACACTGTGTATGATATTAATAAAATGAATTTCAGTTTCATTTTAGTTCTTTTTGAGTTTTTAAAAATGATACATATACATTCTTCCACTTCTACTTCTATACCTTTCTATAAATCTAAAAATTAAAATAGTTTTTATTAAAAAGTATTTATTCTCTCTGTACAATTAAATTATGGAATTAGTAGATTTTCATATTCTGTTTACTTCAGTGGATGATAATGAATCGGAATCTGAGGAGTTTACTGTAAGAGATGGCTACATTCATTATGGTTCTACTGTCAAACTTGTATGTTCTGTTACTGGAATGGCCCTACCGAGGCTGGTAAGTAATTAACTCTTGTATTTACTAATTATATTAATCTTATTCATAAAATGCTTTAAGTATGTGATTTCCAAAAACTCACTTGAAAGCAAACAATAGAGTATTGAAACAAATTTTTAAGTAACTTTTAAAGATCAGTCTTTGTTAATGATATGCATTATGTTGTTTCTCAAATCTAATGTTCTAGTGAAAGGGGAAATAATCTGTCGTTAGATGAGGTAGGTGTATGTTTTCTACAAATTAACATTTTAAAATTTTTTGGAAAAGGCAATTAATATGAAACAAAGCTATGATACACATAACAAACAGCTGTTGTTACGGAATAACTTTTATATTTATATATCATGTAATTAAGAATTTTTTCTTCTGAAAATCATATTGAGGAATGTATCCTTTTTCTAACTTTTAAATTTTCAATGATAATCAAAAACATTATTTAAATAAAATGAATTTTATTACTCAGTGAAAAGTTTTTATATTACTTTTTAGTGACAATTTAGAATCTTATAAATAATGATAACAGTTTAATTGGTGTGGCAACTTGAGAGATATTTTTAGGTACATTTAGTATTTCATTTTAAAGAATAAATTTAGTGTAGTATGGTTTTTGTTTTCTGAATCGAGAAAAATTAATTTGGGTGAAAATGCAATTCAAGTAACTGAATGTTGAAAATATTATTTGGAAGCAATAAAAATATTGTTAAATCCTCCTCCCCCTTTTTTATTATTATATAGGAACTTATCCTTTATTTTTGTACTTTTGGGGAGAAAAATGGTATAAAAATGTTTTTTCTTCATCTCCCCCCCCCCTTCTTTGAATTGTGGTACATTTTTATAATTATATAATTCATTGATTTGGCTGAATGGCAGTTATAAAAAAAATCTGCTTAATTCTATTATTGTATTTTAAATTTTTGATGCATATTTTTGCATTAAATATCATACTGAATTTGTTCTTATAATTTTAAGTTACTGCCTGATAATTTTTTGTATTTTTAAAGTTGCAGAAAATGCAAGGTAAATATTTAACTCCAGTAAATCAACTCCTTTCTGAACATAGCTTTTAATTTATTTTACTGCATTATTGTTAATAAAGCAGTTTTTAAAAGCAACATGTAAAAAAAAAATTGAATTTGTTTTTTTTTTTCTTATCCACTTGCTTATCCATTTGTCTTAAATATAAATTCACAAGTTTTTGAACTTCCAATTCAAATTGTATAGGAACAATTTTCAATTGTTGTCAGAAGTTAAAAGTATAATTAGATGTATCATTCTTAAGTTAAAATAGCTATTAATGAATATATTTTTAATGAGGCTTTTTGTTTTGTTGGTCATTTGAATTGCTCAAAAACATTCACTTAACATCCAATTATTTTCAAAAAATTCAAAAATATAACGTATCATTTTTACAAATATGTTGAAAGATTTTATGGCATTTACACGAATTTTATTTTCAGAAATATTTCTCATATGTGGAGAAATGTGATTCCTTTAAGTTGGTTAGTAATAAATTCTTAGTTGTAATATTTTTCATGTGTTATGATTAACAAGTTCTGCAACTCTGAAGGTACAAGAAGAATGTAAGTGAACTTCATATAATTTGCATGGACTCATTCTGTCTCATATTCTTTGGCCTCCTTTTGCCTTTTGTGAGTCAAAATTGTCACAGGACACTAATTTAAATTTCCAGATCTAGTGTATGAGTTATATACACTTTAAGACTTACGAGAATCATATACACTCAAGAGTTTTCTGAATGGACAAAATTCAGTTAATATGATGTACATATACAGAAAAGGAAACTTTTGGGTTGGTAGAGGAATTGAATGGTTTGTTCAAGAGATGCAGCTATATATAGAGAATCCGTCTGTAAGTTATTGTCCTCTGGTTTAATCCAAGCTGTTATCTGGTTTGTCTTTTATCTGGCTGAGGCAGTTAAGGAAATTAAAAATTTAGAAAATTAGAATTTAAAAATTAAAATAGATTAAAGCTATTAATTTGTAGTTACCACATCAAAAATGTTTCTGATATTGTTATCTATTTGTGGTGGTGGGGGGAATGTTTAGTGAAAGTGAAATTACCTCTAAAATATTTACTATTAATTTTTTTCAAGAATATGTAGCCATTTGATCTGATGAGAAATGTTGATGCATCATAGCTCTTGACCTTTTAGTAGAGCTTGGAGCTCTAGGATCATACATGAGAATATTTCTTCACAATTAGTTATGAATCTGGGGTAATCTATTAAATAATTTGTATTTTTAAATAAACTGCAGCAGTGGTTTGATTTTGAAATCATGCAGAATTTCATTTTTGACATATCAAGGAGTGTTTATAATTTTCTATTAATGAACATTTTAAAGGACATACAGTCTCCTCAATTGCTACATAATTTCAATGCTGGGATGGGGAAAACTTATAGGGTAATTGAACTGAAAATTGCTTTAATAGAGCAGAAGCGTGTGCGTAATTATAATTTATTCTTATTGAAAATTAGTTTGTTGAGTAATTCATGCCAGTTGTCTTGTAAAATGCTTGATAGATGTTTGGGACATAAGTTAATTTTGTATCAATAATTTACTCCATAGATATTTGTATTGATCTATCTGAGGAATTGAATGGTCAAAAATAAGGAGTTTATGTGTACTATCATTGCACTGCTTGTCTAGCAAATATCTTTATTCTTATTCTTTCTTTAAAAAAAAGTTCGATACTTGGAATAAACTATGGGTTATTTAATTGAATGAATTTGTATCGAAGTATGCAGAATATGTTTTTGCTCTTAAAAATCCTCAACTTGTATAGCAAACAATCTAGCAAATGTTTGTTTATAGATGTAAAAGTGCTGTCATAATTATTTGATAAAAAAAATGATAAGATACTAATCTTCATTTCTGATATATTATTTCTAGGTGTATTTATCCATTTATGATTTTTTCTGTTCATGTTGATATAAAATGAAAATTAAATATGAAGCAACATTGCAGCAAAATTAAACTTTGTCAAGATAGGCTGCTTTATATTCCCCATGAATTTATAGTGATTAATTTATTAACGTGGTAAATTTACATCTTACTTATAATTTTAATTGTTATGTAGAAAAGATGTATAGTAAAGGGGAATAAGATAGTGAAAATTTATATTTTATATTATATGAATTTATTATCGCTATTTAAATATTTCAGAATTTTATAATCACTAAATCACTTCCAATATATTTCAAATATTGGAATTCAAACCAAATATGTATATTATTTATTTCAATTAGACCAAGTTCTCAAATTTTGATTTCAATGCTCTTCACATATTTACAGTATTTATTTTGCATGGTTATCATCAGAATAGTTGTGATATTTTAAAATAAGGTCAACTCAATGGAGCATTTGATGTTACTTTGTTGTTCATGTATGTTTTCTTTCTGTGAATTTTGTGTGGTGTTCTGCATTATCTGAACAAAAAGTAGAAATTGCTAAGTGTTAGTGGGAGAATTTTCTTTTAATTATATCAAAATTTTTTAAATTCATATGACCATACTAAATTACCTGCTAGTCCTTTCTTATAAAAAAAAAAAGTTTTATCTTGGTAGCACTGGTCATGCAAAGTATTTTTTGATTCTTATTAATTTAAATAATGAATATTCTCTTAGTTTTTACAAAATTTTCATGTAAAAATTAGTGAATGGTATATGAGAATACTACGATTATTATGATAATGTTTGTATTGTAAATCAAATGAAGAAATTTCTTTAGTTTATTTACCACACAGGGAACAATCATGTAAGTAAAGTAATGTGTTTTTATTTTTAAAAAATTGACTTACAATTTTATCAACACTGGGAAATCAAAATTGAAAAATATATTAATGTAGATTATCAAATAATTAAAATTCAGAAGCAAAGTTTAATGAGAAGGTGAAATGTCAGCATTCCAAATTCATGTGTTTGTAATTTTGGATGGATTTAATTTTCTTTCTTACTTTGTAAAAGGAATTTAATTTTCAAAGAAGTTGAACTAAATATATCATTTTAAACATACATTGGGAGGGGGGAACTTATGGGCATAATTATTACTTTTACTGCAGTTTTTTATTATTGATTAGTTTGGTATATTATCTATATTAAAGAATAATGTTATGTTTAGTGATGTCATCCAGTTCTTTATATAATTAATATCCATTCCAAATCTCTTTTGCAAAGTTTTTGTCCTAACAGTAATTAACGTTAATTCCTAATTTTGGAAATATTCAAAACGCTTGTGATGCAAACAATGAGTTAAGATTTATAATTACTGTATTTTTTTTCCTTCTAAGTATTAATTTTTTGTTACTAGTACATAATTTTAAGCTGTGAAAATAAGGGAGGGGGGGAAAGCATATTTTCTGCAAGAGGAATTGAATGAATAATCATTTCAATTGATGATGTAATTTGAAATTAATGCTTGCTCCACAATCTCTGCAATATATATAAGTGATACAATTGTAAATGTTTTTGATTATATTTCATTTTATTGATAAGTTAAATCTTTTTAGTATTTGTCTTTTAAAAATGTTGATTGAGCTTATTTACATTCTAATGATTTCTTTTTCATGTTTTAGATTATTAGAAAAGTTGATAAGCAGACTGCTTTATTAGATGCAGATGATCCTGTATCTCAATTGCACAAATGTGCCTTCTATATGAAAGATACGGAGCGGATGTACTTGTGCCTGTCTCAAGAAAGAATTATTCAGTTTCAAGTTAGTTCTTTTTTATTGAATTGCATTTTGTTCAATGACATATTGAATTTATTTTTATGTTTAGAGATTTAAGTATTTTTAAAATTAATATCTGGAATTAACACATTGTCGTTTTCTTAATATTATTTTCTCTGTCATTTATTAAATATCTTAATTATTGATTTACAATTGATTTTATTCACCTGTAGGCTACACCATGTCCAAAAGAGCCTAATAAGGAAATGATAAATGATGGTGCATCTTGGACTATCATTAGTACTGATAAAGCAGAATACACTTTTTATGAAGGGATGGGGCCAGTAAGATCTCCTGTAACTCCAGTTCCTATTGTTCACAGCCTAAATGTAAGAAAACCTTGTAAAATTTCACTTGATAGTATTGAAAATGTGTAGTGTAACACGTCTGCTTGCTCTGGTTTATGTAATTTGACTTATGTAAAAAAAGAAAGGGAAAATGTACTTGTTATACTACCACATTATTTCTGATACATATGTGAAATTTAGCTAGCTCTTTGGAAATATAAGTCAGATTATTCTATATAAGTTAGAATTATATATGCTTTCATACTAACTGGTTTTATTAATTAGTTATAATTGGAAACAATACCTATAAATATGGTATGAAAAGTACTAAAAGCAATTAAAACAAAAACTTGTCACTTTTTAACAAGATTGTTAAGTTTTTTTTCTCCTCATGAACTAGCTTTTAAGGATTGTTATTGCTCTAAAGAATTGAGCAGTATTCAGTTATATCTGTAATGGGACAAATAAAGTATTTTAATATTATGTATGAACATCAAAAATGAAACCTTAATTCAAAAAATTATCAGACTTTATTTTAAATTAACTTCCTGAGATTATTAAATATATTATTTGTGCTATCATAGAAAACCTAGCAAGTGTACTTTCTGTATGTCCAGGAATGTTGTAAAACTTCATTGGAAATAAATAAAATACACTTCCTGCACTTTCAGATCAAACTTCTATTCTTAATCATGCTGATGCCTAAACAATAATAATTATATAAAACAAACTCTTAATAAAATATTCCTTCTTGCCTATTAACTCTCTTATAAGTGAGTGGTGATTTAAGCACACAGGTTAATCTGCTTTTATTTTTGCACCTTTAATGTTGTTGTTAAGTGTAATAATTTAATTGGAAAAATCTTATAGGAGCTTATTTTAATAACTTTAATTAATGTGAAGTTCTATTACATTTACTTTAAGTAAATATATTGGATTTATTTACATGTTAAACATTGTTACATCTTACATAGTATTAAAGTGTAAAAGAAAAATTTAACATGTGTGAGTGAGTGAGAGTAAGCACTTGTCAGGGTATTATATTGATCTTTTTACGAAATGAGAATTTATTCCTCATTAAAACATGTATAAATTTATAAAATCCTCATTTAAGTTTAAACTCAGAATTACTAAATTCCTGAAATTAGCTATAAGATTTGCAGTTTAGTCATACCATGGAACTTAGATATGAGGTTTGTAGAAGATAATTGATATTTTTTGTGATGTTATTCAAATTATTGTAATGTGATTTTAAAATACATGCAGTTTTTAATAGTTATTTCTGTTTTTTAAAAAATCTAATAGAGCTTGTATGTAATCTTTTAAAAAATGTGACATGCACTGTTTAAATATTTCCTTCTTTTGGTTCAAATTATGCAAGTTCCTGGACTCATTTGCATTTGTTGCTCTTAAATTTGAGATGAGCATCATTATAAAATTTAAGTTATTAAAACTTTCTTGTGTATTTTTAATGCTTGTAAATATCAATTTTCAGTGAAATAAAATGTGCATTTTTTAAAACACATATCTTATTGACTTACACCTTTTTTTTCTAAATAAAAGGTTAAAGGTTTAGTATTGTTTCCAAGGGAGAAATAGAAGATTTTGCTATGCATCAGAATTATTTCAATGGCCCATTTAAGCAAGTGTTTAAAATATTAGTCTGGGTTAGGCTTATATTAACTTTTAGATACTTTAACTTGAGAATCAAGCTAAAAATCTAAAATTTTTAATATTCATATATTTTATATAAAACTCTTACTCCCATTTTTTTCAGTGCATTATTTAAAAACTAATGGTCCTTATTTAATTTTTTTCTTTGAATTTTTTATTGCATTTCATTCCATTTAAATTATTTGTAAATTTTTAAAGCTGTTTGATAATATAGTTTTTAAATCTTTTATTACAGTTGAATGGAGGTGGAGATGTTGCAATGTTAGAATTATCAGGAGAGAGTTTCACACCAAATTTGAGAGTGTGGTTTGGAGAAGTAGAAGCTGAAACAATGTACAGGTAAATTTCAAATATTTTATACTGTAAACGGTTGTTGTGTTTTCTATTTAAATATATGTATATCTGGCATTAATGAAAAATGGTTAATGCTGTCTGAAACTAAAACATTTGAATACATAATTTCTTATTGTAAGATTTAAAAATATTTCCTTTCTCCCCCCCCCCATTCTTTTTCAGAGTTATATGTATTCAATTAGTAAATCACATTACTATATTTTAAAAAATGAAATTGGTCCTACTGCTGAGAAGGTAGTAACTTCTGAGAGCCAAAAATATATAATGCTGGGATGTGAAAAACAGCTTTTAATTGGCCTAGAAGAAATTGTGCAACCAACATTATTTATTGCTTTAATAAGTAAAATTACTTTAAATAATGGAATAACTGTAAAGTAACATTTACTGATCTACTAATATAATTAAAGGAATTCAAACTAGACCTGATTATGCTACTCAAAATGTAATTAAAATAACTTGCATGTAACCAAAAAGTTAAATATACACGATATTTTTCAGCTTAAATTTGAAAATGTCGTCAGGAATAAGAAATGCTTTAAAAATTTAGTGGTGTTTTCCCACTCCCCTTCCATTTCTGAATAATAAGATTGTGGTAACTTGACTGTTAAATAGGCTGTTCTAGTCTTTTATTTATTTATTTGGTGGAAAATCTAAAATAATGAAACAGAAAATTGCATCATTCTGCTTTTGTGCCTATTAATAATGAGTTGTAAAAATTACAACCATTCATTTTTAGCAGGGAAAATGAATAGGGAAAATTTAATGCATTTGTTATTTTTTTGAAAAAAAGGAGGCTTTTAATTTAATTTTGAAAGCATGTTATAAAATTGTAGTTTAATCCAAATTAGATGTAATAACAATTTATCCATACATTTATGTAGATGTCAAGAAAGCATTTTGTGTGTTGTTCCTGATATTTCAGCTTTTCGAGAAGGATGGCAGTTTGTCCGGCAGCCTACCCAGGTATTAGTTTTTTTTTTTTTTTTTGCTGTTGTTATACTAGAGATATTCATAAAGCAGGTGTTAAGGTGTTATGTTAGATGTTAAATCAAGTGTTCATTAGCAAATTGGTGGATGGCTCTGGTAGTTCATCAACCAGCCAATTATATATATGCATGAGTAATATCCTATTGTGCTTAGCTTATAAAATTTATTCCTTTATGTTACGATTGTTTATTTTTACACATTTTCAAACTTTTTGCTATCTGCCATTATTTTTTCTCTTCAGCTCAGTTTTTTCTGCTGACAGCAATGGGAAAAGTTTTTAATGAAAGTTGTAAAATATGTTGCCAATAAGTTTAAAAATTTTAGCCTTGATTGTTCTTCTTCAGGCTTATCAATTAAGATTGGTTTTATCTAATTCGTAGGTGTTAGCTGTTGCAGCTAGCTTTTTTTTTTTTTTTTTCTTTTTCCTCTCAATATGTAATGAACTAGTGATCCAATTTTTACTTTTCAATTTGCGCATCAATAACTTGCACCTTCCTCAAATTGAAAGCACCATCATTTTCATTTCTTCATGTGGCATTGAGCTCAGCAATTCTTTAATGAAAATTTTAGGTCTGAAAATCCCTCAGGTATTTCTCATGAACAATGTGAAATGAGAACAATGTTGATTGACTGCCTGAAATTATTTCCATTCTTTCACTGTCCTCTTGGAAATTCCATTCCCTAACTTTTTATTCTTCCACTGAGCAATATGTTTTAAGTGCTCGTGCGGAAATCGTGTTGAAATTGTGTTCTTGGAATACCAAATCGTGTCAAAATGCAATGGATTTTTGCATAATTAACTACCTTTTAACCAGCAATTCCTCATTGCAAGATTCCTTGTGTTTTCACTCTCACTCCTTCATTTTGCTTGCATCAACTTAATTTTGGAAAAACCATAATTTATGTATCTTTTTTTACTCTTAATTTTGATGAGAGGATTAAGTAATTTTAAATTAGGTTCCTCAAAATTGCTTACTGATTATAGTATGTATAGTAAAATAGAATTTAATTGTATAAATTCATACAAAAGGAATGAAAAATCTGCATTTTGTGAGATTTATGTAATTTTGACTGACATATCACATGTTGCTTGATATATTGTCAGTCTTCCCTTGAGGGACTCATGACCATGTGGTACTCTAGTATTGTTTTTTTTTCTCCTTTCCCATGGAGTTTGTCGTCTTTGATAAACATGGGTGATGCAGCTCCTGCATATTCTTGTGATTTTTTTTAAAACCCTCAGCAACCATTTTTTACTTTTTTCAATTTTTTTCTAATGTCTAAATCACAGACACACATTGTTAGGCACATCATAGCTAGATTTGGCTTTTGCTATAAAAACCTCTTATTTCAACCACTCATTCTTATGGATATTTAAATTAAAATTAAACTTTTTACTGTCCACTTGAGTCACAAAATCCTGAACCTGTTTTGTGAAGTCATTTTGTAAGATATTTATAAATTCGACTTGAAGCTTTTCTGCTTGCTGGATTGAACAATTTTATATTAAAAATTCTCTCTCAAGCATAGATTGGATACCATAACTAGTGTCAACTTTTGAAAATTTATTGACTTAAATAAAACAGCAACTTGAAACCATATCATGAAGAAGAGTTATCCAAGTTATCAGTGTATCTTTCAGATGAATTTTTGAATGTGTGTAGCAAAATTTGTACTACTAATAATATAACCTATGCAAAATACTAGTTGCTTCACCCTCTGCATTTTTGTACTCCTATTAAAACATCCTTATTATGAAATGTATGTTTTTTCTAACAAAACTTTTTCAAAGCAGCATTTCAACAACAACAAGAACCATTCCACAAATGATTTTTTCTACTTGTGTCTTTTTTAAATTAAGCATCTGTGTGTGAATATTTTTTTTTTTTTTATTGATAATATCTTTATTGAGAAATCATTTTATGTGTGTTTTCTTAAAGAAAATTTTAGAGAAGGTGCTTATTTTTTCAATATAAATTACAGAAATGCTATAAATGAGTTTTTTGTCCATATGAATTTTAAAAAATATATATATTCACGTGCCTTAAAATTTAGCTTCTTGGTGTTTGTGGTAGTTTTTTTTTTTTTTTTAATCAAGTCGGAACAAAAGAAAATTTTTTTGGTTAAATTTTTAATAAAAATGTCATTTAAATGAATTTTTCCCATTTTAATTTTGGTTTTTTGTGTTTTTGGTATTTTTTTTTTTTTTTTTTAATCAAGTCGGAACAAAAGAAAATTTTTGTGAGTAAATTTCTCATCAAAATGTCATTGAAATGAAGTTTTCCCAGGGTAATTTTAAAAATATTTGTATATTCAGTTCTCTTATAAAAAAAAATTTAAATGTAGATTGCACTTTATTTATAAAATGTATAATACATAATTCCACACTTTATAATTTTCAAAATGAGTAAGTATGTATTTGTTCCTGATTTTGAAGGCTATAAATCCATAAATCTGCCTCAAATCTATCAGAATGCATATTTTGATTCAATTATATTTTGATTTTTGTTCTACATTAATATTTACTTATAATTAAAGTATATATATATATATTTATTGTCTTGTAATTTATTAGTGTGAAATGAGGCTAATTTTTAAAATTAAATATTACTTTAGAAAACAAATATTTGAGATTTAAATTTTTACATCTCTAAGGATAATTTACATTATAATAATATTTGCAATAATTTGTGTGAAGCTCACTTTAACTATTTTAATGCAGTAAATACTTGTAGTTCTATTTAAATAACAAATAAATAATTATTTTTAAAATTTCATTTGAGGGTTTAGATGTGAAAAAGACAATGTTTCATTGATCAAATATCTTATTTCAGAACTTCATTCAGCTTTTGAATACTTCTCAACCAGTCATTTGTATTGTTGATTACACATATCTGTGTTTTTATCACATTTAGTTTTTTAAAATAATTAATTGAATTTGTTTTAGCAGACTTCCTCATTTGTTATTTTATCTACATCTTTTTGAAAGGTAAATTTGTTACAGCTTTGATAAAAGGCGAAGAAAATCATAAAATAGTTTTCATTAACTTAATTGTATGTATTTAAATATATGAATGTTTATTGAGCATGCTTATTTGTAATTCAGTTGTGAAAAAACAGTGTGTGGTAAAGGATTTATTGCTATGTGTTGTAGTACTAATTATGAATTGATGGAAAATATATTGATTTGTTGGTATTCTGATTTTAAACCATAGAAAGAAATTTGATAAGTAAAAAATAAAAATTATTTGTAATTTTTTTTTTTTTTTTTTTTTTTGCATCTGTGTTCTTATGGGGAATTTCTATATATCTTTGTTAACTGTTTATGTGATTATAAGCATTCTACTATTACTTTATTTTAGGTTCCTGTATCTTTGGTACGTAGTGATGGCATAATTTATGCTACTGGTTTGACCTTTACTTATACTCCTGAACCTGGTCCTAGACCTCACTGTCCACAAATAGAAGAAGTATTGAGACCTCCTGTATTGCATAGTCATATGGGAGAAAGCATTGATCACTCACAGGGATCTGTTTTAATGCCTTCTCAAAGTTATCATGAACACAACCTATGATCAGTTGTATTATATTTTTGACAGAACTTGTACAAATTTTATTTTATATACATAACTGTGCTTAAAAATTAGATCACTATTTTGAATATTGTATAGATCATGAAGGCATGGTATGTATTTTCTGATATCAATTTTTTTTATTGTTCTGAATCTATGTTGAGTATGATGAGAAAAGGGTTTAGCTGTATTAAGAGTGCCAATTATTTTATTAAAATAAATTATACTCTTTAAATACTTAAAACAAAACTTCAGAGTAAGTTTGAATGTATAATGTGCCTTTAAAGTATTAGAATTGTTAATATACTGCTGTTTTTAAATTTTTTGTATAAATTAATGCAATGTTCTGCTCTTCCTTTTTAATAAATTTTTCTCAAAGAAGTGTGGAATATAAGCATTAAAAGGTACATATTTTTTATTTGATGTATTAAACTTTATACAGAGAAAATGGTTTCAAATTTTATGTTATTTTATTGGATTATTATTGAATTAAATCTTTTATTGTTACTAAATTAAAACTATATGTGAGATTAATAATTTTTTTGCTTTCACTTCATGAGTAATTTTAGTTATTTTGTTGTTGTTATTGTTTTTATTATTTATGCAATCAGCTACTTTTTATTAAAAAAATTAAGGAAAATGTTCCTTTGAATACTCAACTATAATGTACTAGTTAGTATGCAAGATGTTGCATTTGAAATGTATAAAAACATAATAGTATATTATATTTTTTGTGCAAATATATGTAATATTCATCATGTGCATTTTTAATAATGATGAATTGAAAGTGCATATAAGTAAATTTTATTATGTACATTGTGATATCTTTTAGTGCATCAAGGATGTATTATATCATATTTTTTATACCTACTGTAGCTTAATTAAGCTATGTGTGATTATGTAGATAAATGTTTTTTCTTACTTATTAATGTAAAAAGATGAAATGTGCAGTTTAAAGTTTTGTTGAGTTTTTCTCATTGCATTTTATTCTTGATGATTAAGTCAGTTTAGCAAAATAATAATGCTTGAGATTTTATTAAAAATTTCTTTCTTTCTTTTTTTTTATTGTTCAATTAATAGCAAACTTCTGTACAAAATGTGAAGAAAACTACTTATGTGTGTATAAAAATGGAATTTCTGAATCTGGACTAAATTAATAGTAATGGCTATAGTAAAACCAACTCACACCATAATAATTATAATTATTGAATAGATATTAACTAGTAATTCAGCATGGAAAATCACTTTTTACAAATTTTTAACCAGGCATGCAATAACTTTCTATTTTAAAACTGAAAGCTTCATTTTATCTTAATTAGATTTTGTAGTCAATTTTTATAATTTGCACTGATAATCAAATTATAGAATTTATATGTATATTTTGCTAATAGTTTGTTTTTATCAGTTCAGACCTTTGAGTGACTTAAAAGAAAATTAAAAATTTAAATAAAAATAAAATATATTACAGTTATAAAATTAGGACACTGTATTAAAAAAAATTGCTATTTATAATCTTATGTTTTGAACTTACATACAAGTTATGTTTTACCTCCAAGTCCTATGTTTTCTTAAATTCTACCTCCCATTATAAAAAACTTAGATGTTCATTTGCTTAATGAGGTTAAATTTAAGGAAAAGAAAGCCATATGTGTATTGTGGACTGATTTTTAATATCATTATAAAGAAGTAATGAGTGAAAAAAGTTACCCCTGGAAATTTTCTGAACCAATTCCATATATATTTGTTGTAAAAAATTATCTTATTAAATATTTAACACTTGCATTTCAGCTTTTGCTTGTGAGAGAACACTTAAGTTAGAAAATAGTTTAAGACATTTTTTATGTATTTCAGCCTATAATATTTTCATATTTTTATACATTTGTGGCAAAGAGGATTCTTAAAGAGATTTGAATGAAGTTTCACAAAACAATTCCTACTTTATATGAGAATTGAAATAAGTTTATTTTGCTCTGTTTATTTTTAAACATCTCTTTATATCTGCTCCATTTTTTCTGGAATCGTTGAATTCATATGTAATGTTATTTAGAACAAAAATAAGTATGCTGTGTTTGTGTGTATTTAGTTAAGTTGTAGCAGCATTTCTTGTCATTTTTGTACAAATACAGCTGAATCAAATAAAGATTTTTACCTTTGTACTCCTGTAATAATATTTCTTTATTCAGGCATTATGTTTTTATATTTAGTTTTTTGTTAATACTTTTACTATAGCTCATTACTCTGCTTTAATATAATTTTAATCTAACCATACCCCCCCCCCCCACTAAAAATCTGGAAAGGCAAGTAATATTTCATTACTGTGCACTAAGTAATAAGTTCAGAGTTTTATGGAAGTGTAAAAAATGAAGATAATGATGCATTATATACTGTTCAGGAAATTATTGGAATAATTTTACTTTCTTTGAACATGGTTAAGGTTTAACAAGGGAAAATTTTCAAATAATCAAAGCTTTTATATGCAAAATTGAAAGAAAAGAAAGAATATTTTTCTATAAAAACAAATGAATGCAAATTCATTAGGTGATTCCCCCCCCCCTCCTTTTTTTTTTAAAATGAACTTATCAAAATTTATGAAGCAAAAATTACTAGGCTATTGATAAAATTATTTGCATTATGTAAAAGATGAGTGTAATTTTTATCTTATATTTATGTTGTACTATATTTTTAAATGGACAATTAATCTGAATCGATTTTTGGGATTCCACCAAGTACTGTAATGTGGAATAACGGTGGTTCTCAATACTTATATGGTGCCTAAAATTTTTCAAGTTTCAAGTATATTATGTGACCAAGACATCCTAGTGATATTTTCTTTCCCATTGGGGTTTACTGTCTTTGGTAAACACGGGTGATGCACCCCCAGTTACTATGGGGATCCTTCTCTATTTTCGACCCTCCTTGTCAACCAATTTCTATCTTTTTTTCAATTTTTTCACATCTAGACTACAGTTAAATCTTGTTTGGTGCAGCATAGCCACATCTGGCTTTTACGCCAATAACTTTTCACTCACTCAAGTACATTATGTGAAAAGGAATGTGAAGCAACAGCTTAGGGATATCATCCTCATGATCTAATTAGTTCAAAATTATTACTTCCTTGCACCAATAGTCTGTAATTTAACTCTAATATGATATTTAACAAATCAAAAATTGCTTCAAAGCATTGGAAAAAGGTAGAAACTGTATATTTTAATAAAACAAAAACACCTTTTGTAAATGAATACCTAAGTGTTTTAGAGCATATAGTATTATTAATATAAGGTTCTATCTAGCTAGAAGCATGATTAATGAAGACATTTTAAAGTGATATATTAACCAATTCCATAATAGGACTTGGGATTTCTTTTTCTGGGTGAAGGATTGGGGTGTATCAATCAAACATGAATCACTTATCAAAAATGTTTTTTCCTGAATTATGTCGCTAGTGATATCTTTGAGAAAACCTAGACTGTCATACAATGCAGTCTGTATTTTCAATTGAGCCTTGATTCATTGGGGAAGGTGCTCCCGAGTGTCCTTCCTGCCATGTCCCTTACACGATTCATCACATTTTAATGTGTGTCTGTTTTTAATCATCATCGTATTTTTTTTCAAACTTCAGTTTTAAACCTTTCTAACTTGGTGGGGGAAACCCTCCACCATAACTTGTTTGCTTTTTTAAAACACATTGACCTTTTACACCAAATTTGAATTTTAAACTTTTAACCTGTATTACTACCTTCTTTGTGTTTCCTATTTTAGAAATTATATATTTTAATTAATTTTAACAAATGTTTGGCACAGCATGGCCTACTTATGGCTCTTGCGCCATTAAAACCTACAGTCACTCACTCATAATCCAATAGTAATTAAATGTGTATTGCAAATAATAACATTTAAATGAAAGCACTGTCGCATTTTTTTTTTTTTTTTTTTTTTTTTTTAGTTGCAAACATCCTCTGCTAAATTAGTTAGAGAGTCATGTCTTATATTGCAAAAATTAAAAGAGATTGCTTGATGCAACTGCAGGTTAATTTAAGTTGATTTTTGCACATGAATAAAAAATAGTTATTTAAAACATATTGATTTTAGATTTGTGTGTGTGCTGAATTTAGTGAACATGGAAAGCAGAAATAAAAATTAATAAAAATTTCTACTCTTTAAAAAAGTTATATTTACAAGGATATTTAGTATTACTTATTCTCTTTTTTTAAAAAAATTTCTTCAAATTTATTGCTATAATGAAAACTTAAGCCATAGCATTTTTTTTTATTAAATGTTTCTATTACAAATTTTAAAATTGGAAGAATTGTGGTTTTTTTTTTTTAAGTAAATTCTCAGAAGAGAATATCTACTGATCAAAATTCTTAAATATTACCCGATATTTATAAAAAAAAATAATAACATCAGCTCTTCATAAAGAGCTTTCTATTTCGAAAATTGATATTGTTAAGTCGATTTTTTTGGAGGATTTAAATCTGGATTCATAAGGGGGGGGGATAAGGAAGACTGAAATGAGTAGATAAGATTTTTTTCAGTTTTAAAATAAAAAATAAAATGTCTGTTCATTCCAATTCTTCATATTTTTTCCAAAGTTAATGTAAGAAATGCATGGATAAGCAAGGTTTATATATTTCATCAAATAGTTATGAGTCAATAATCAAAAGGTGACGAGCGAAAATTATTGTTTTTGGAGAAAAGATATGAAATGCATTGCATCAGTAAGAATGCATGCCATCTGTTTCAAAAAAAAATTTTTTTTTAGACGTGAACACTCAGTTATCTTACCCTGAATGAGATTATATTTTACAAATTAAATAATAGAAGTATCTTTTCTTAAAAACATATTGCACATGTGTAAAAATAACTAATAAAATGATTTTATGATTTCTATACAGTAATCTGAATCTACTGTTTAGGAAGAATTTGGAATGGTATAACGTTTTATGGTCTGAGAGAAAAATGAAAATATCTCTTCATACAATAATATATTTTCTTCTGTACATTAATAACGGTTAAGTGGTGATAATTTTGAACCCATAGCTAATGTTGTTAATCCGAGTTCATGCAGTTTTGAATCGCATGTTTTTTTCTCACATTCCAAGTAGGATATTTTTTTTTTAAATTTAAAGTTGATAATCTCTTTGAACTATGAAAATCGAATTTGTGGAAGTTTATTAATTATTTGTGTATTAACCGGTGGAATATGCATAAATTAATTGGGGGGGGGGGCCGGCATATCACCATTGCCATGAAAGAAGCAATTCCTTAAGTTCAGAATTACTACTTGATAAAAACTAAATACGCTGTAGCAATCTCATTTTCTCCTATTTAAAACTGTTCAAGGATTGAAATATAATTTATTATCAAATAGTGAAAATTACAAAAATAAAGATCATTTAAGAAAAAGGATGAAGATATCATGGCAAAAAATCCTGCTTACAAGAATAGGTGGAATCCAACATTATTGAAACATTTATAAAAAATCATTTAATGATTGAAAAAAGAAACATGTCACAATTTAAAAAAATGGTTAAAAAGGTACCAGTATAATGAAATGAGAAACTATACATATTTGTTTTTACAAAGTTATATTTACTCTTGCTTTTTGAAAAATATTTAAGACTTCTTTACTTACAGATATATTTTTATATATGTATAATGAACAGAGTCGATTTAAACGTATTTCAGAAGTATTATTCCTGAAATAGTAGTTTTCAGAAGTATTGTTTCGTAAGTTTCTTCTACAAAGCATGAATCAAAAGATACAGCAACCATAACAGATTCATTTCTCTCTATCTTTCGCGTAAGAGATACTTTTTTCAATTCTTTCATGGAAGAAGGGCACAGTTCTAATTTACTATCCTGAAAAACACTATTTCTTTTAGAATTCATGATCGAATAAAATTTTTCAACGACTCTGACGCAATCACGAATATCTTTAATTTGGTATGTGTCTAAAACAATCCACTTCAGGGAATGAGAAACGCAGTGTACGTATCGTGCCCCAATTGGAGTTTTTCGATAGAGCACCGTTGAATGCTCCAGACATGGCAGCATTACCATCATACCCTTTGCTTCTTAGACATCCTAAATCGAAATCTAACAATTCTAAAGTTTTCAAAATTATGTTTGCTAAATTTTCTCAAAAAATTTCAACTTGTAGGGATCTGTGTTCTTTCCTTTTACTACAAATCTTACACATAAAGAAAAAAGACTTGCTCTATCAAAGAAATATCTGTGGTTTCATCCTCTATAATAGAAAAACATTTGCTTCAATTTACTTTTTCAATCAATTTTTTGAAAATTATTTTTTTTGCAAACAGATATAATTTCATTTTTTTATATATTTTAGGCGATATATACGATGCGTTTTTAGCAGATGATTTTATGCGCTTTTTCAGCATTTCATCTGCATCAATTCAGAATTTAAGAAATTGACGGAAATTCCCATTGGGATGGTTATGTTTCTGGATTTCAGTTGTTCCGTTAATTTGGCCATAATTTCTTTGGCTTATAAAAGGAAGTCCATTTATGCCAGAGAAAACTACAGGTTTTTTTTACTATTTTTTTTTTTATTATTATAAGAAGACTACGTTTTTTTTTTTTTTTTTACTTTCTTTTACCTGCTGAACTCTGGCAGTAAAACTGTCGGCTGTTTGCAAAGCATGTATGTGATATTTTTTTCCTTGGTGCTCAAGGATGTTTATCTTAACTTGTTGATTTGTGCCACAAACGAAAATACTGATTAACTAATTGTTCAAATGGTTGACTGGTTTGATTTGCCTGCATATATTCCTTGCAAAAACTGCACAATACTTACTGTAATTTCCATCTTCAATTTTGGAGTAAGTGAGCTATAGATATTCTAACAGAAAATTATATCGTAATTTCCTCATCACTTTTTCAATATCAAATGAACTTGGAAACATATATGTTGCTTTTGGCATTCAAAATTTTTTCCAGAAATGTAAATTTTTACTTCGTCCGTTAGCTTACAATTGACGTTATTTGATACGTAATATTTTTCAAATTGCGATGAATTTTTTATATCAACATGGGTAATTTCTGAAGAATAATGAATTCTTGATCACTGTATTTATGTTTCCGATTCAGATAAGTGATTTTCAATTCCTTCATTTATCTGCTTCAAATTGTCACTTTGAATTTTTTCATTAGAGTTAGAATAATTTAAAAGCGACTGCAGTTTTCTCTTACTCGCTGTCGACTCGGAAAAATTAAGAAAAAGATTCAAGCCAATTTAGTTATAAAATTATAAATTTAACAATTTGAGAAAAAGAAAATGGATCAACCCAGATTTCCTCACTACTGTTCATTTATGAAAGCCTAGACTACCGCTCGCGTACAGTACGATTCAACTCCCCAAAGGGACCTGCATTAAGACTATTTTATGCGCTCGTGGATAACGGGAAGAAAAGAAGGCCTTTTGTAAATCTTTCCCATGAAACAGTTGGGAAGAGGAGAGGGAGCATCTTCTATAGGGATACACTTTCCTCGCTTCGTTTACAGCAGGGATGGCCAACCCGCAGCATACATGCCACAGTGTGGCACGGTATAGTTCTTACAGTGGCACGCAGATACTTCTTGAAAAATTACAATAAATGTAAAAATTAATGATGTCGTCTCAAGGAACTTTGAGAAAATCCGTAAAAACTCTACTCTTACGTTACTGAATCAATCTTCCCGGAGAAAGGTACTGACTAACACTAGTACAACGATGTGCTAGTGCGGTCACGGGATGAGACTAATGGGTTTAGTTGCCTTACCGCTTTGATATGTTGTCATTTAGTCCGAGAGCGAGTTCGACACTCTGTTTCCATGGCTCAGTTGATTTTAAACAGCTTAAAAAGACGTTAGGCTTTTGAAAAAATTTCTTAAATTTTGTTGTCGCCGGTTGTTTTAAATTTTTATTTTTACTATGCCCATGAGTAAACCTCTGACATCGAAAAGAAAATCTGATGAGGATACTGCAATTATTGATTTTAATACTGTATGGAAAGAGCACTTTTTGTTTTTTTGTTGACAAAATACTTCCAAACCTGTTTGTTTGATATGTGGAAGCTGTGTAGCAGTGCCGAAATAATTTAACATGGACCGACATTTCAAATAATTGTCTAGCTATTTCAACAGCAAATATCCTGTTGTTCATAGTTGCGAATGGATTTCATCTATATAAAAAGAAAACAATAACCGGCCTACAGTCCATGTTCCAAAAGAGAAGCGATGAAATGGAAATTATGGTGAAGGCTTCTTATGAAATTTCTTTGTTATTGGCTCCCAATAAAAAGTATTGGTGGTAATAAAGAGTAGTGAATGTTTAATTATTATTTAGGATGAAATGTTTCAAGTTCGTTTTTTAAAATTTAAATTCGTTTTTTTTTTAAACATTTTAGAGCATCTATAATAGTATATTAAAAGAATTATCCTGAAATATTTCAATTTCGGCAAAAAAATCTTCCAGGGTGCATATGTTCCTTTGGGTACACCACTGGTATTAACTAAATAAAATGAAATATTTTCATGTGTTTCTGAGGAGACTTGAAACAGCAGAATTATTCGAATAATCGATACTGCTATTAACAGTAAATGTTACTAGTTATGTTATGGAGTACATATGACCCTTAATAATAATATTAATAGCAGAATAAGTATTATCAATAGTGATTTTTATGTTCAAAGAAGCATCAATTAGAATTGAAGATGAAATAAATGTGAATTTGCTTTCTATCATAAAATAACTAATATGTTTACACTTTTTAATAAAATAGTTTATAGCAAAACTCTTTGTTTATAATGTTCTAAATGTGAAACCGGTTGGAAAATGACTACGAAATATCAAGAAGTACTGGATTCCATGTTTTTACTATGTAATAAAATACGCTTTTGTGTAAAAGAAATCACTTATATTGTATAATTACGTCAATTACACAATTAGCATCTGCATACAAATCCAAATGAGGAAAATGAAGGGACTAATGGAGAACTTCTTGAGCAATCAGAAAATTGAATATATTCATATTTTTTTTATCTTTAAAAGAACGAATAATTTGTTTTATTAATACTATGCTTTTCAAAATGCAATTAAATTTTTTATTTGATTAATGTGGTAATTATGTCCTGAACTTGCAGATTTTTTGTCACATACTAGTCTCAGCTTAATATTTAACTTAAGTTTGATAGTAAAAAAGAGAATATATAATTAAAATTACTGTGCTAATTTTCACAGATATATGAGCCGTTTTGTTAATGATGTAAGTCTATTTCAGAAAAAATGAGTTAATGATAATTTTGGTGAGATATCGCTAGCCCAATTTTATATTTAAAATCACATATTCTATGGAACACGATTAATTCATAAATTAGTCCAGCGCATTATCATTTGCTTATATTCGATATTGATTTAACCACGACAATCCTTCAATATATTATGATAAGAAAAAAATAGACTTATAAACTACTTTAAAAGAAAAGCGGCTCACATGATATTCGTGTGTCAGTAAAGTTTGGTTTGGATTGGTTTTATTAACGTCACACTAGAAGCAACATGAAGGCTATTGGCGACAGATCTCGTTATTTTGAACATCGGTCAAGTGACTAGGACAACACCTGAGCTGGCACCCCCTCTCCAAACTTCTACACCACGCCAACGGGAGGACTTTTTGGGCCCCGACAGATTTAACGTGTGTCAGTAAAGATTAATTCCTAAAAATCCGGCATTCTGAATAATACAGATACTGCCGTTAAACGGAACTCAGTTTTTAAGTCCTTTCTTGGTAAGAAAGAGTAGAGAGTGAGGTACCAGCCCGGATGCTCAAAATTAGGAGGCCCGTTGTCAGTAGACCTCGTTCAGAGTGCTTGATAAATAAATTAAAAGCTAATTTATTTTAATAATCATAAAGTTAATGGAAAAATGCAAAAAAAAAAAAAAAAAAAAAATACACAAAGATAGCATTCAAAAGCTCAGCGCAATATGAAAAATACTATTGAATATTGGCCTATAAGACTGCAGTGGCTTACGAACGAAATATCACAATCATAGATATTTTAAAATGATCGCTTTTTTATACATCGAAATCAATGGCTTAGGTAAGAAAGTTCGAAATATTAGAATTCCAATTTATAGAAACTGTTTCTTTATATGTTAATATTGGTAATTGTATTGCACAAAAACACACCAATAGGTCTTATCTTTCTTATCCCCCTCCTCTAAAGTAAACCTTGTAATGTTACTAATAATACATTTTCCACCTAAATCTAATTTTTTTAGATAAAAATGGCACAGTTATCGAAATTATTCATTTTCCTTGTCCTTTCAATAAATGTGTTTTTGAATTGCTAAAAAGAACGAATTCTGAATTCACACTTGTAAGTATGGAAAGTTCTAGACTATGATAATTTATAGAAAAGGGAAGAAATAAATATTATTTGTGTAACTGGAAGAAAAACTTTCTCGTCTTAAAGGTGAGAAAACTAGGGAATGAACAAATAAAGATGAAACATTTAAGAAATTGATTTTTGTATTTAATCTTTTATTTTAAGCTGAAATTAGTAATTAAAAAGCGTAAACAACTCTTGGCTGTTTATCACAGGTAACCAAATATTTTTAGTGGTACGACATTTGAAAAAGATAATTATTTAAGTGATGGAGGTAATCAAAAAGGTAAGAACTTATTGAAAAAATGTAATTGGAAGTTAATGCATTATTCAATAAAATATTTATTTTAGGGATTGATGCATCAGGTGCATTCGGATAATTGATTACCTTAGCGAACTATCTTTATTTTAGATCCATCAACAAATGTTTTCCTTTTTCATCCTTTTTTCTGTCTCGACTACAGTTAGAGCAAATGCTTGGCTTGGTATAGACAGATTTGGTTCTTGTGACATATACGCTAACATTCTTTCACACGCTGGGATAATTCATATGAAAATTTTTTGACAGTGTAATCAGTTATGATGAAAATAAAAAGGCAACACTTGACACGATATAATGAAGGATATATTCTTTGTTTTGAAGGAAAAAATTCGAGTTGATTTGGAGTTTTTTTTAAATGATCTGAGCCATTCTAGAAAAATTAATCTTTTGTTTTATACTATTCTTTTTTTTTTTTTTTGTTTTATACTATTCTTTCATTTGCGGGTAATTTTTCTATTTATGATTCTACTGTGTATTTCAATTTAGGGTTCAGCTGAAGGGAAGGTGATATTTCTTAAGGGTTGTACTCTTTTTTGTAACAGTATTTTGCTTGTATTCAGGGCTGTATTATTCTTATTTTTCCTATAAGATTCAGCAAAAACATGAATAATAAAAAGCAGAAACAAGTGCTGAGTAACTTACCAATGAGACTCATGTCTCATTGATAAGTTACTCAGCAACTGTTTCTACTTTATGTTTTCGAATGCGATTTTCTTATAAATTACTGGAGGAGGGAGCTCCGCAAAAGGCTAATACAGTTTTGCACTTATTTCTTTTGTTATTAAAGAAGGGAGTTAGGATAATTTATTGCGCGCAACTAACATTAAATTTTATGTTTGGAAATCTCGAATAAAGTTTCAGAGTTTAGTAAAATCTTCCTATCTGTCACTAATATCTTGGAGACATTTTTTTATCCCGTTGCTACTTGAATGTTTTTACGGATTCTTTTTGAGTTAATTGATGGTTAATGAAATACCGTGATCCTAGAAGCCGCGTTTTAAAAGACGATGGGTGGAGAGAGAGGAGTAGGATAACGAAGAGGAGCTGCAGAACCTGTTCTGTAATTCTCGTGCTCAGGATGCTAATGTTTCATAACCCCGGACACTAACTGAAAGAGAAAGTTTTTCAGTCAAGGTTGGATGACGGAAGCTTAGCGGTTGAGTCTTGTTAGTCAGTACTACGATTCGCGCGTGGGTTCGTAAAAAAGGAAACAAACTTCAAAGCGGAACGAATATCTCGGTTTGGCAAAACTACCTTAGCGTTTCTTTCTTCT
Organism: Nephila pilipes; assembly: GCA_019974015.1. NCBI lineage: Eukaryota > Metazoa > Arthropoda > Arachnida > Araneae > Nephilidae > Nephila > Nephila pilipes. Next base: position 855,467 of record BMAW01113393.1, read on the forward strand.
TCATTATCTTCTCAGTTAGGGATAAATGACGATACTTCGCTAGTCTCTTTGTTTTGCCAATTGATCTGGGAAACTAGTGTTTTTTGAACTGTTGTGGTGCTATTTCCGTTCTCTCTGTAGTCTCAACCTGAAAAACAAATTCTCTGTTGACGGATTTCTTAAAGCTATTTCAGAATTACGCATTGCAATTTTTGGAGGGGGAAAAAATGTGAGAAGAATAATTTTAAAAACGTTGGTCGAAACGCCCATAAATGGATTAAATTTATCTAATTTTGGACAATGCTTGAAGTAATAATTGAAAAGGGTCAAATTTAAGGGAAAGAAAATTTTCAGACTTTTCCAACAATGAATGCGGATCACATGTTGGGGTTTCTGTGGCTGTTGGCGTTATTTACATGTACCAGAGAGGTACCACTCGGTAAGTTTTCCTAAAACATTGTTTAATAATTAGATTAAAAAAATGCAGTTTCGTATAATTACTGAATTAAAATTAGTTATTTTACGTATAGTAATGTTATTTATAAAGTTAGATTTTGTGTTTGTGTGTGCTTCATTTGAGAAGTTATTGTTAGATGAAGTTTTTCAAAACTAAAAAAAAAAAAAAAAAAAAAAAAAAGATTATTAAAATATTATTGTGAATTAAAACTATGGTATTTATTATTTCTTGTTTATTTGCCATAAATATGTCATACAAATTTGTTTTTATTTCCGGCTATCGTTCTTATACTACGTTACAAAATTGTTCCTAACATCAAAAATAAAAAAAATGTTTGCAATATTAGAATTGTTGAAGTTTATCAGATCACTTTTTCTCTGTTCGTTAGTAAAAGTAAAACCAATTTGCATAATAAAAGCTCTATTACCATACCAAATTGAAATTTTGATAGTGTGATAACGCATTCTGATTATTTTTACAAAACTTCAGGTGAATAATTAACGTATTATGAGATTTTTTACAAAACTTCATTGATTGAATACCTCGTTTACCAGCCTCATATTCGCAAAGTTGAAGTAATACTGGAGGCTTATAAGATTAACAAGTTAATCCTCATATATCTTTAATGCTTAAAGATCAGTATACGAAATGCTACTATCTCTTTAAATGTTTAAAGACGCGAACAATTATGTTATACATTTTCCAAAACGAAACCCCTCATTCGTTAATTTTTCACTTGTAATACTGTAGGATTGCATGTTTGGGTTTTCTTAAAATTGGATCAATAAACCACAAGAACGAATGTTTATATGTATATTTTTTTAAAAAAACAATAATTGATAGGGGAAGCATTATATTTGAGACCATTGCTGTAGTTATTATCTAAAAACAATCTAAATTGATAGTATGTTTCCTGCATTGTATTACTTTACCATTTCTTACATTCATAATGATTGATTAATGGTTTGAACGAATGTACATCATGAGTCTTACGTTTTATACGTCATGTTTCTTTTGATAACTTTTTTCTTATAATTACTTAGTTTATCTACATTATAAGAAAGAAAGAAATGCTTTTTTTTATTATTATGGTAATGCATGTATCT
>BMAW01113393.1:857108-980394 GCA_019974015.1 Nephila pilipes
ATATATATATATATATATATATATATATATATATATATATATATATGCATTAGATTCTTTTCATGTTATAAGCTCTTATGTAAGTAATAGATTCCATTATCAAACTCATTTGGGAGTGAGACCAATATCCTGTTTTTTTAGAACCTATTCCCCCATGTATTCCTTCAAAAGTCTATTCCACTTTCATATTACTCATTATTCATTTCATATTAAAAATCAGATCTCAGTGATGAAATTATTTGAAATATCCTTATTTTTGATGTTAATGTTCTGAAAATAAAATTTTATTTCCATTTTGTGCCAATTTTTTTGAGATGCTTAATTGCATTTAAAATTAAAAGCAGCGAGATGTGTTTGTGTGATCTTTTACCTATTATAACAAACTTAAACATTCATATTCTTCATGGAATTAAGATACTCAACGAATTGAAAATATTTTGTTAAATTCCGAGTTTTATTTCATATTTTCTCACGAATTATTTCAAAAACATTTAAAATTTAATAATAATTTTTTAGAATGCGCACGACATTAATATAGATTGTGCAAAATTTTGTACAAATGCTTCAATGTTTACTTTTAACTGTACATTCGATGAATAATATAAAAAACATTTAAAAACTATGGATCTTAACTCAAAGTAGAAAAAAAAGAATGAATATTCTGTTCTATTTTAAATACGAATCTGAAAAATAATTCAAAATTAAAATAGTAATGCATATATTTATTGATTAAAGTATTTTTTACAATTTCACTTACAAGAGAGAAATATAAACTTATAAAAATGTTTTCAATAGTAGACTTAAGTCACGGTAAAGTTTATACTTTAAAGTTGTTAATTACAATTTATTATTTCGTCAATGCATTGAAATAAGAGATATTTATGAACCATCTTTTGAAATTTTGCATCGTAGCAAAAAATTGTTAATAAACACGGAGAAAATATTTATACTGAAGGGGAAAAGTTCAATTTACTGAAAAGAATGTAGTTTTTATTACTCTACTTTAAAATCTTATTTATTTCTATAAAATTCAGAGGCAATATAAAAAAGCAACTTAAGAAGCAATATAATATTACCTTCTAAAATATAGCTTATGTTTCAATAATATCTTAGAACTTATTTGAACAAGGTTTTCAATTTTAGTATTTTCTGTAAATGGGTCCAACTTCAAAGGAAAAATCTATATTTTGGTTTATAAGCTCTAGTATGTATATTTTCCCATTTTACTATGATAAAATATGTTAGCAATTACACCCCCCCCATATATATATATATATATATATATATATATATATATATATATATATATATATATATATATATATATATATATATATTTAGAGAGAGAGAGAGAGAGGCAACAAATTATTAATAACAAAGTTGAATGAAATATAATCATTAAAATGCCAGTTGCAAAAATAACTGTTCTAATTTAATAATATATAGAATATCAACTATACAACATGAATGATACAAAGCCATATTAAAGGTAATAACATGGCTGCGCTAATAGTTTATACTTGTTGTTTCTTATTAAGTGTTATTGAACAAAAGGACAAAAAAAAATCACCTTTACGCTGTTTTCCAATTGCTTGTTTGCTTCAATGTAAATGAAATATCTTATTCACTGGTTCTAAGTATTACTGTAGTATAATTACTATCAGAATTATAGCTAAGCTTTTGCAATTTCAGAATTGCATGAAGGTATAATTTTTTAGCTAGACAAAAATTTCGTGAAAATTTAAAAATTAAATACTCAACTATATTAAGAGGATTTGTAATTAACTAAACTAGCGCTTTCTAATTTCACTTATTTCTAACTTATTGCAAAATATGAATGCTATTACAGCGATAGCTGAGCTTTCGTTATCTCAGAATTACATGTAGCTATAATATCTTATCTAAACAAATATTTCGTAGAAATTCAAAAATGATCTCTATCAACATTAGCACATATATTTCGAAAAATTTATAATTATCTGAATTAAATACTTCAGTAGGAAATACGTTAGCTGAAATATCTTTCAAAATAATTAATTTAGAAGACTATGGTATGTTTATCCGAGAAAAACATGCTAATAAACATCAAGCATTAAGAAAAAACGTCGTAAAGTTTAATGTCTTTATGTGCAGTAATCCCTCCATTTTATGCGGGTAATTAGTTCCACGAAAACACAGTGTAAATGGAACAATAGAAAGAAATTTAAAATAAGGATCCAATTTACATTCTCTGGCTGTTATTGGAGGAGAAAAGTTCTAATTAAATGCTTTTTAAAATCTTAATGGCAAGAAAAAGTACTCTTTTTGTTGTAACTATCATTTATTCTGATAATTAAATGTTATTTATTCAAAATTTCTCTAACTAAATGAGTAAATCGCTTACTGTCGTGTTTGTTGATGTCAATAAATTCATGGATCTCACAATTTTTTTTTACAATGCTTCAAATATTCTCTACTCAACAGCATTGAGTTAAAACGATCATAAAAATTGTATTGAGAAATACCCTAATGTGTGTTTCCCATCATGCTTCGTGATGTCTGGGTAGATCAGACGCGTTAATCTATGTAAATGATGATCACGTTTATGTGATTTTACTGTATTTTAAGCAGAAAGAGAAAAAGAATCCTTATAAAATTTATCAATTCACTTACAAAAATTATCAATACAGTGATATAAATTTTTTTTAAAAAAAAAAAAAAATTCTCTCCTGATAATAAAAAGAAACGAATTTAATTATTTTAATATGATCTCAAGCATAATCAATAATTATACAATAATTTGATATTAAGGAGGTAACAAAGAGGTTGAAAAAATGCAATTTCCTTTAGTTGTTTAAATGGACAGAAAGTTTTACCCCCTTCCCCCATTCTGATACGTTTGCTAATCTGTAGGAAGCGAAAGAAATAGAAAGTCGAAGGTTTGTAACTTTACGGAGTATCATTCCTACAGTTAGGAAATACCTCCACATAAGAACTGTTGACTTTAAGAACTTAATTTATGCTTTTTCATAATTAATAAAGGGAGGAAAAGATAAAACTACTGAGGAAGGGGTCAACTTGCTACCCTTTGTTCATAGTTTCCTACCTAGGTAGGAAAGAAAATAAAGCGGGGTACCACGACGCTCACCGAGAGAGAAATCTGCTCTCCCGTAGACAACCTCTAAGCAGAACAGCCGAACTCGCAGTGTGGGGAAAGGAGAATGGAATATTCTGATTGGTCGAACGTTCCTGTGATAGTAAGAGAAGGTTTAAAGATTAAAGTTAAACAAATTCACTATAGAATGGAAATTGACAAATCAAAATGATTCATACTATCATTTTAATCATAAACTTTAAATTAAATTCTGTGCGGTTTATTGTTTGAGTAGTTTTACAAGATTTCGTAAGAGACGCGAGAAAGTTTCGTTATGGGGATGAGTGATTCGCGGGAAGGAAGTCAAAATAAGAGATATTTTGATAAGGAGCAGAATGAATTTGGAAGAGATATTAATTACAAGCCTGGACATTGAGAAAAATTTTGAGAAAATATTTTAAAATTTTAATTCAAAAATTTTTAATTTTAAAACTTAAAAAAGTTATACAATGAACAGCGCACAGCATTTACCCTCTCGAGTGCTGACCGCAGCAATCGGGATTCACTTTGGAGATAAGAAGAGAGCCAGTAGTTGGCATACCACACTATGTTTTCTTACTATATACACTTCTAAAAATCCAAAGTTAATACTGAGGCTGAGAAGCAGTTGAACAAATGTTCGTTTAGAGAGCGTGGATGTTTCGAAGAAGAGCTTCGATATTTGTCGTAACTTGGCTGCATGATCTATAATGCACTTTGATTTCTAGCAAGTTTATGGAAACAATTTAAATATTACTTTTTAATATAGGACAGGATAAAAGGTTTAATTTTTAGGTCTCATTAAATGACTTCACCGCTTACAAACCAGGAGCGTTGACATGTTTCCTGAGATATTTACTTATTACAATGTGAATATTCCTCAGGGGTTGCATGGTAGATAGTCCCAGATTTGGGAAGCATATGTCATGACACGTCTGACTGAAACAAATAGAATCAACTGTTCTGTTCGATCTATGCATGATTACCCTTCAGTATACGCTCTTGTAAATAGAGTATGTTTATCAACACTGGGGTCGGGGATTCCAGACTGCGAAGAAGATCAATGTTTTTTTACCTTCAACATCGTCCGTGTAAAGAGAATAAACATCTTATATGGTCGACTTAATTTTACCTATTATTATTATGGCAATAATTTACTAAACAGAATACTGCTTAGGAATTGTTAACATCTTATCATCATTTTGTGTTTATTTATAAAAATCAAAGCTATGTAAATCTCTTATTTCACATAATGTGTTCATCATTACTAAACAAGGTAATGGGTAAAAAACTGCTCGAAGAATTTATTTTTGTAAACTCGTTCATTGACAAAAGAGGATGATTAAAGAGAAAAAAAGATATTAATAATTCATCTTTAATTTTTTGATTTATTCTCCATCTGTATCGGACAGAAAAAAAGTGAATTCTTCGAATTGCAATGTTGAACGTAAATAAAATACACATAGTTATACATGAAAAACATAAAATATACATACTCTATACACGTGAAATTTACACGACAGGAAGATGCTATGATGTGCAAATGATTAGCTTTTCGACTCATTTATGCAAAGCAGGCTCCGGCAATGACACCTGCAATGTGTTTATATGAAGCAATTGTACAAAAGATTTCTTATGCACAAATTGCATTTGAACGGTGGAAAGTTGTTATGATACCTCGTGTAAGAAGGAGAGAAATGCTTACCAGTACGTTTCTGACTTTGATAGAAGTCGAATTGTAGCTTACCGGGATTGCGGTTTATCGTATCGCAGTATTGCTGCTAGCGTCGGCTGAGATCTCATGAATGTCTGAATATGGAATCTATAGGTTCAGGATGATCTTACTGAACTTCGAGCTGGATATCAGCTGCCCGCTATTATTAACTGCAGAGAAGACAGACATGTTATCCGCAAGCCCTTAATGAATAGTATAGTCACGTCACGAGCCCTAATTCAAGAATTGGGATCATTTGCAATAAGTGTTTGCACGAACAGTTCGATTACATTTGCAGAAGCACGGACTGTCAGCTCGGCGACCATGGTTTCGGCAATCGTTGACGTTGCATGACACCCAGGAGCGCCTTCAATGGTGTGATCAACGACGAATCTGGACGCAGAAATGGCGTGACGTTGCATTTTCAGAAGAATTCAGGTTCTATTTACAGTATCATGATGGTCGTATCCGCGTTTGGAGGCATCGTGGAAAACGCTCACTGCCATCATGCATTCGACATTGTCATACTGGTCCATCACCTGGAATGATAGTATGAGGTGCCATTAGATATACATCTCTGTCACCTCTTGTTTGCATTGACAGCACTTTGAACAGTGGCTATTACATTTTGGGTGTGTTAAAGCTCGTGGCTTTAATCTTTCTTCGAGCCCTCTGAAACACTACTTTTCAACAGGATAATACACTACTGCATGTTGCTGCCCTATCCAACATTTTCTCCAGATCTTTCACCAATAGAAAACGTCTGGTCAATAGCTGCCGAGCGATTGACTCGTCACCGTACGCTAGTCACTACAGTCGATAAATTGTGGCATCTTATTGAAGCTGCAAGGACAGTTGTACCTAAACATGCCTTTCAATCTCTGTCTGACTCAATGCCCAGGCGTTTTAGAGCTTCCATTGCTACTTGAGGAGATTATTTTGGGTACTGAATTCTTAGGATCTATGCTTCCAAATATATTGAAAATTTAATCACTTGTAATAATAATATATTTGTCCAAAAAATAAAATTTTGTTATTTGCATTTATTTCTGGTGTTACAATTTTAATGACCAGTAGTGTATTTAAGCAGTTTATTAAAGGGATAATTTCTCCTTTTATATAAATATGTATTTTCGATAGTAAATACGTAGATATTTGTTTTGTCATTGTAGAATTTTATTAGCCGAGGTGATTTTTGAAATTTTAAACTGCAAGAAATGCAAATGAAAAATAAATAAATGATAAAATACTGAGAAAAGATATCGACTTAAATCATGTATTTTCAAATGCTACGAACTAGTTATAAATATTAGTAATATATGGCAAAAGTATCACTATATATATATATTATTTATCGGCTTTCATTATCAATGATATACAACATTAAACACTAAGATGAGTTATTTTGAATGGCATTAAAATATTTAAATTTCATTCGCATCATCATCTTTGATTCTTGATCGATTTGTAAACAACTTATTAAAATTTCAAAAAGAAATTTAAGAATGAAAAAAAGGAAGAAAGTAAGGACAACAATTTCCCTTGAAATAGTTTTAAAAGTTTGTATAACTAATATGCGAAGAAAAAAAGAAAAAATCCATTTTAAATATAATGTATAAGGCTTATAATTAACCCCCTGGATAGTTTATATTTATTGTAAGAAGAAATAAATTGGGTTTCAGTGGCTCGTTACCTAGGCCTTTATTTTTAGAGATAATAGGCTAACCTACAAAAACATATAAAATAGTTATTCAAAAAATTTTGGAGTGAAATCCATCTCAATATATTACTAATTGGTCAATATTTACTATTATCATTAAATAATAAAGTCGTATTTTACAAACAAGTTCTTCAGCCAGTAATAACTTACACTACCCCTTCCCTCCTCCTTGAGGTACAGGATCCCAAATCCATATGAATACAAAATAAAATTTTTAGAATAACAACTTGCTTCTTAGTACATTTAGAATAACATTATTCATAATGACCCTAACATAAAAATATAAAAAAAGATACTTTCTTTACCAAATTTTAGAAATATATTCTTATCACAATAGAAAACCGCTTTAATCTAATAATCAGAACTCAGAACTTTTTCTCCAATACAAATTCAAATTTACAATTCTACAACTAAACGGTTACTGCTTCTACAGCCCTCGTAAATTTAAATTAAAAATATTCCTAATCTAATTAAATAAAATTAATTCTCTTTTGCACTCAATTTGGACAATTGAGCTAATACTAGCCTTCTCGGTTTTATGCATAAAAGCAGCATTTTGTTATAGTGATTTTTATTTATCCTTAAAAGCAATTCAAACCCCTTTTGGTACCATTTAATTTTTCTTTGGTTAGACTTCTTTTTTCCCTAAGTTTTCTGAACATAAGTACAGTAGTAGTAACATAATTTAGTGTTAGTAAATATAATCTTTCAACGGTAAATTTTATCTTCAATTCTTAGAATAAACGAAACAATAAAGACAGATAGTACTGTCTGTCAATTGAAAAGACAACTCCACAAAGCGGAAGTTTTGACAGAAAGCTTCGTTGGCGAGATGTAGAAGTTAGCAGAGTGGAATGCCAGCTCAGGTGTCACCTCTTCACTTGGACGTGACTGAAAATTACGAGATTCATTCCCAATATCCCTCGCGTTTCTTCCAAATGCGAAATATTAAACAATCAACTAACAGAAAGCTGTGAGAAAATGTTTAAGGTATCGTGTGCAGCTTTCATATTATAAATAACAACTGTGCATCTAAATTAAACAGATTGCGTGATTAAAATGAGTTTTATATTACTCACTTCAAGCACGCAACTTGTGTATTTTGTTTATTTCTTTTTTATAAATCGTTCTATACAAAATGACATAATTAATAATTTTTTGCACGGAACCTATTATTGAAGGAAATGGTTCCAAACATGGAATACTATTATTTACCATATTAAAGTAAAAACAAACCCATTATAAATATATATATCAATAAAATTCATTTTTATCCATTTGATTTCTTTCTTGGTAAATTTTGCTTATATAACTCATGTTCTGACGTCTTGGGGATCTTGTGGTATATTTGTGTTGACTTGGAAAACTTTTGCACAACGTTATATTGAAACCATCTCGTCTAATTTTGCACATCTAGTATATATATATATATGTGTGAGAGTTAGTAGAGAGAGAGAGAGAGAATAATATACATTCAGCCTTTTCACAGCTTCAGTATAGTTAGAAATGAGTCACTTTAAAAACTTGTCTGTTCCAAACTTCGATATCTATGGATATTAGATATTCGATGTTAATCTATATTTTTGTAAAATAACATTTCAGTTTTTTAAGCAATTTTGTATTAAATTAAGCAATTTTGTACATTTCCTGCACTGTTAACACATTGTAAGCTTTTATTTACTTATATATATATATATATATATATATATATATATATATATATATATATATATAATATGTGTGTGTCACATACATAAAACATAAAAATACAACGTGTAAAGAAATTACGAACTATGAAGCTTTTATATATATAGCCCTTGAATATCTCCAGTAATATTGCAACACGAGAATAACGTTGCTATGGTTAACTTCGCAAGTATGTAAATGTCAAATTCATAGTTAAAACATATAGATTCCATTGCAATTTTCGCTTAGTTTTAAAGAAATTATTTGAAGTAAAAGTTTTACTTTCGCTTAATTCTATTTGTTCACTTAAGAATTTAAATTATTTTTAATAATTAATAAAAAGTGTGGCCATTAAATAACGAGACTGACTCTGCAAAATATTTTATTTTGATCTCATACATATTTACTTATTATCACGTTCAATATACATCCTTCCTCTATCCATACAATGCTCCATGCGAATCCTTCATTGCTCGAAACAGTGTTAGAAGTCTTCATTCAACTTCTTCACGACGGGAGTCGTTTTCCCTTTCACAGCTTCCACGACTCAAATCTTGTTCATTTTAATGCAGATTTCACCTTAGTAAATAAATAAAAGTCACATGGCTCAAGATCCTGCGGATAAGGTGGATGATCTAACACTGGGATGCTGTACTTATCTGGAGTCTTCTTGACAGACGATGTGGAATGGGCCGGCCCATTGTCTTAGAGGAAATATTTTCCGAACGAATTCTTTGTCAATTCCTACAGTCTTAGTAATAGCACGATTATTTAACCGTAGTCCAGGTCAAATCGAATTACCAATTTTTTCGATATTGTCACCCGTTTTCTGACGGGGAAGGTCGACCCGGGCGTGAATGATCGGCCATCTTGAAAACGCTTGAATCACTCAAAAACAGTGCACGTGATAAACGTTCATTGCCATATACTTCTTTCAATAAATTATAAGTTTCAGTAGTGAAATAGTTTCATGGAAATTTCAAAATAATTCGTTGCTCAGTTATCATTTATCAGGCGAAACACACACACAACCAACCCTCTAATGCGAAAGAAGGCTACGGCTATACGAATTCGTTTACAGAAACGAGAGGTACTGCATTCGAAAGAGAAGGCTTCCCGCTAAACAGCTGTCGGTAGCTAGCGTTTGACGTATGCGTACTCCTTCTGTAACAGTGTCAGTCTCGTTATTTAATAGTCACATATCTTTTTATCATGTAAGTTACAAGTGAAGATATTTATTTCATTTGTGGGATACATTCAATCTGATTTGGAGCATTATATCCTTTACACTTTTGTACGGGCAATCGATATTTTCGAAAAATTGAATTAAAAACACTTGCGAAGCAGAGTATGTAAAATACGTTTAATGTTATCCAGTATAAAAACATAAATTTTTACTTATTTTAAAATGTAAAGAAAATCAATGAAAAACGAATCCGAAATACCTTTTTCCTACATTTTTAGATATTTATAATTATAAGGACAATCAGGATTTTGTTCTTTTATTTACTATACGAGAGGATAATTACAGATTGATATGTAATTATCTTAACTGAGAATCTAATTTGATTCATATATAAGTTCCGAAATTCCCTCCATCGCCCACTAGTTAAAATGCTCGAAGAAAATAATTTATGAGAGTTGAAGTGCGAAAAATGTAGTTTTTACATGGAAATGAATGGTAATCCACCTGTATAGCTAAAGAAATTTGAAGATCTAAAACTGCTGTAAAATATGATCAATTCTGGAATGATTGGTTTGGTACAAAAGAGATCTGGTGCAAAATCAGAGCTGTCTCACAAAGGTCGAAGATACATTATCCGTTTTGTTGCTTTACGGAAAATGTCCATTTCTGTGGAATTGCTCGTAATTTTAATGGAAACGTTTTGAGTCAACACTTGCAGATATTTTTTTTTTATTGATGTACGTTGTAAGAGGCTACTAAAATGGGTATCCAGTGTTAGGGGGTATAGTCAGGTACCCTGTCCCTTGGGGTTTATATCAGGGGGCTGGTCCTTCAGGCTAGGGTTGGGAGTGGGGCTAATAAACCACCCCGGAAAACACTTCTTGTTACGAAAAATCCGAAGAAAAAAAATGCCAAGCCGTCTTATAGAATAGGACAGCATGGAATGGAATTCTGAGGAAGGCCAGGGCCCATTTGGGGTTGTTGCACCTGTGAAGAAGTATTAACATCAAATGAAACCAAGAGACATTGTGTTAAAGTGGATTACGGACAATGAGGACTGAAAAAATGTTATACTTTTGGATGAGAAACGTTCTAATCTTGATTGACCAAATGATTTTAACTTATCGGCATGATCTCAGGAAAGAGAAAAATATCAGATGGAGCAAAAGCGAATCTTTGATGTACTGGGGAATAGTTTCAGCTAAAGGCGTAAAATGGATTTAATAGTTGTAGTTAATAATAAAAACACTGATAAGTACCGACGAATTTTTGACGTGCAACTCTGCATGTTATATGTGTTCACCTTTAAGGGTAATAATTTTATTTTTCAACAAGATGGAGCTTCTGTCTTACTTCAACAATAGCTGAAAAGGCCGAAGGAAGAAACATCAGTATTTTGTGATGTGTGTCAGCTAACTCCCCCCCCCCCAGACCTAAACAATATAGAAAATGTATCAGCTTATCTTGTTAGAAAGTGAATACCCATGGGAGGTAGTGTTATTAATTTGAAGAGCTTAAAGATAACATCTATGCAGCTTAGGATGGTATTGAATCAGAATATTAAAAAAAAAAAAAAAAAAAAAAGCTTGTTGCTTCAGAATGGCTTCTTTCCTTACTATAAAGGGAAGCACCACAAAACATTAACTAAAAAAACTGTGAAAAGTGATGAAAAATTAACTGTCCTTATAATTGTGAACTTGTTAAAAAACTATATTTGACTGTATTCTTATTTCATCAAAAAGAAAAAAAGTTTATAAATATTGTCCATACATGTAACTTTAATTAATAAAGATTGTATCTATTTCAATAATACTTGTATATTATTAATAATTTTATTAAAATAAAATATCTACTTTTCTTAGAATTATGAGAACCAGAGTATGATCAATGCTCACTGCATTCGTTGTTCTTCAAAAACTTCGGAAATATATCCTTACCAGTTACAAACTGGATGTAATTATTTTATATAAGGTATAGATATGTGTAGGAGGGTGCGTGTTAACACACATTAGAGATAGTTGTTTATTGCCCTTTAATGTGGGACGAGTTGTCTGAAAAAAAAAAACACCTATCAAATCCATGCAGCAATTGAAGAAATGTCCTAAATGCATTTTCTTCAATTTGACAATATTCAGGAAAAGAAATTAATTAAAAATTGTATGAAGATTTTTTCGATAATTGAGGTTAACGATTGTGAGTGTCTCTGGCTGTTTATTAATGTCGCACAGAGAAACCACACGAGGGCTATTGGAGACGTAACTTCGAACCACGGTCAAGTGATGATATGAGCTGGCATCTCCCTCTCCAAAAATCCATATCACACCAACAGGAGGACTTGGGATATCCACATATTTAACGTGTGTCTTTAATGGCATCAGGGCTCGAACCCATGACTGGAGAAAAATTGCAGGCTGCGAGTTCACGGCCATGACCACTAGACTACCTCGGTCACAACTGAGGTTATTAGTTCTATATTTCAATAGCTATTATCGATTTTATCTCTGCAGATAATTTGTGTAAATTCTTTAAATGAAGTATTTACCAATGATACACGTAGTGTAAATATATTGTAAATAAAATTTAAAATCTTTTGATTTTTTTTTAAAAAAATAAAACTCTTATTTCCTTGAAGGAAACCTCTGCATTTTTTGAATTTATATTATATGTATTTTTTTTTCCTTTGCGAATAATATGATTAACTCTTTAACACTAAAAAAGGTGAACAGTTTCATAATTTTCTTATATTTTAATTCTGTTGTTCTTAATGCATATGAAGTGGTGTAGTATTCACATTGCAACAGTTAAGCGGAACATTACCAGCAGAAAATTTATATACGTTTAGGAAAACCAAATTATTTTAGAAAATAGCCCTTAAGGATTAGTTTAGGATAAAATGTATAATTTGTATTTATTCCATAACAGAATCGATATCTCCAGAATTTCAAGCTTAAAGGAATATATTAGATGCATATATAACTAATGTATTTCAAAAAGTGTAAATTCCAAATGACAAAATTCTAGATCACCTCATAGCTAGTATTACAAAGTTATAAAACACTTCTGAATGAAAGAATAAAAAGTAGTTTATGTATTCAATAATCACTGTAGCGATATTTTTTTATTTTTTTTATTTTATTATTTTTCAAATTTAGAGATTGCCAGTTAGGTAAGAACTGAAAAAGCGAAGTTAAAGCCCGCTGCGTTAAGTTTAGGGGGAAAGGTGAAAGTTAAATAATTCAAAGAGTAAAAACAGGTTTAGGCACATCTTGCATTCCTTCTTTTTTTGCAGGGTTGATTAAAACAAGCATGGTAACAATAAATTCCTTTGGCGATCATTTTCTCATTTCTTCCGCTTCTAAGGGCCTCTGGCATTTCGTTTGAGTTATTCAGCCTTTATTATGGTAAAAGACATCCCTTACGAAACAGCATAATAGTTATTTTAACTTACCAAACGATCACCAGCATTTTTTTTTTTTTTTTTATCGCAGCAGATATTCAGACAACCTTATGCAAAGAAGTTATTTGGAATTTAACATAAACAGATTCTTAATACACAAAGAAAGAACGTAAATTTATATTTTAAGATGCTTTCACTCTTTAATTATGATTTATCGATGTATTATTTTGCCTTCCCATGCATTGTCACAATATAATTCCATGACATGAATGTCAATATGATAGACAGAAGTGTTCTGAAAGTAGTCACATTTTTTTAAACTTTTTTATTAGTTGATTATTGACTACTAATTTTTTTATGAAAATGATCGGTTTACACGATCTCTTTCAATCAGAACTGATTTTTTTTCATTTGTATGTGGATATTGTATTGTATTATTTTACGGTTTATTTATTTTTTATAATAAAGATTTATTATATACCGATATTGATTTTAGTAATTTTCAATCATAATTTAAATAATCTTAACTGCTATTTTTGACATATACAGTAGACAAAATAAGCATTAGAACAATGTAAAACTCGTAGTTTTTAAGGCAATAAAATAACGAATTCGGCATTGAAAATTTGTATTATACAGCATTTTTACATAACTAATATATAGGGTATAAATAGGGTATAATATATAAAATTTCGGATTCAGCATGATGTTCAATAACTCATTAAATAATGATGATAGATTTCACAATTACATAAATAACATAAATTGTTAGATAGACTCAAAAAGTTTCATGGCCCTTGTCAATATCCTCTCAATCACGGGGGGCCGGTACATAGCATCAAATGTTATTTTTGAGTGAGTGAATGATAAAGTTTATGGTGCAGGAATCAAAACTAAAGCTATGCTGCGCCAAACATTTGTTTAAACCAGGCCTATCCAACCCAAAAGACTCTGTGGTCCGCTTTGCAAACGCATTTTATTCCGGTGGGCCACATTTTTATATATCCACTTTCACTTCTCGAATCGCGGGAGACGACTCATCCTTCCGAGTTTCATTAGAGAAATCAAGAACATTCTGTAATAAATTAAGGGAAATTATATTTTATTGAGTTAAATATATTTGTTCAAAATATTATTTGAAAAATCTGCCCTGATGTTACAATACAGTGCTGATGCTAAATTCTTTGCGATCAAAAAACACCGAACAGTCAGTCTCTGGAACCATATGCTTCAGGGTCAAATATATTAGGCTTGTTGCAGACTGACTGGTTGCTGCTATTTCACATGATCTGCTCGTTGCATTCCTTCCCCGTGTCTAGTATTGCACACCAAAGCTGAATTGTATATCCTGTGCGTAATACACACTCAAGCTGAAGAAAAAATGCTACTTTAGTTAAGCCAATGTACAGATATATTCCCATTGTAATGGGATATAACACGAACAATTCTTGGAGGAAAGTTCTTTGATACTTTTATATACAATAAAAGTTTAAATTTTTCTTCAGATGACCCAGCTGCGCGTTCCACAGATTGACACCGAGTGGTCCACATGTGGCCCGCGGCTGGCCACCCCTGGTTTAAACTGCAGTATGGAAAGGAAGAAAAAGGTAAAATTTGGTTGACAAAAAGGAGTGTTTAAAATCGAGAAGGATTGTTAGAGTATCCCGAGGAAAGGGGCATCTCCTGTGTTTACCAAAGACAATAAACACCTCTGAAAAGAAAAAGATCGCTAGGTTACCAAGAAGCCTGATTCCTGTACGCATATATCCAAACTCTAAACGACACAGAACGCAAATGGTTCGGCAAGAACTGCTTTGGTGGGCAGACAGCAAACACGTGCGTCCGATCATGTCTCTTCTTACTTATGTTTTGAATGATTAAAATTGCCGCAAGTGTTTCTGCTGTGGCGTATGTGTAAATTTAGTCTTTGAAATAAATGGATGAGAGAAAGCTATATGTCTCAAAGTCCTCTCTTTTAAATCAAATCAAATACATAGATGAGCTAAACTACCCCTTTTTTGTTTTATTTAAAAAAACAAATAAAAATATGCGTTTTCAAATTAATAAGACTGTTGCTATGTGAAACATTCGAAGTTATAAAATTTTATTAAAAATCAAATAGTAATTAATTGAAAGGGCCAGAAGACTTTTTATTTAAATCGTTAGTAATTTCTGGATAATAGAGATGATTGTTTTACTGTATAGTGCATGTTTATGAATTATTTCAATGTAAGAGAGATATCTTCCCTCAAAGAACTGGGGGAAAATTATGTATCTTATACAGAATATATTTTCTGAAGAAATAGTAAAGAACATTTAGTCATAGAAAAATAATTTGAACAACAAATTATTTCTTATCACATTTAACAATCGTGTATGTTGTTGATGAACTAAAAGACTAAAGAAAATTTCAATGGTATTTCATATCAAGTCCTCCACCCTCCTTCTCTTAAGGCTTACGTTGGAGATTCAAAAAGTACCTGTTTTGACGACAGGTGATGTTGCAGTTACCATTGAGCACTACTTTCTGTTACACAGAGCCAAAACAAATCTGATAATGATTCATAAGTTAGTTCTGATTTGACAGCCATTTCACGCCAAAAAATTTTGTAACATGGACTATTCGCGATTTATTACCCTGCAACTAACATCTGGGGTTTCTTTTCGATTTTGAATTTAAGTTCTTTACTTTTTCCCAACCAAATGGGACGGGCTGTAAAATTAGTAAACTTCGGAAGTGGAGTGAATAAAAGTAATCAAGTTGTATAAAAGCGACAGAGAATTTATTCGGCATATCTTAAGTAATAGTAAAAAGAAAAATGTTAGTGTGATATGCGGAGAAGTATGTGGCGTATATAGCAGATCAATATACGCCACATGTATATAGCAGTATACGCCACATGTATATAGCAGTATCTGACTCAATACTGTCAGAGCAATTTGAAAGAAGAACTTGCCTCCAATTCTGGTAAGGGCATTATTTGATAAATTATAGAACTTGTTAATACTCATGGAGAAGGAAGGTATAATTAGGGAGAGGAGTAAATAAAGATTTTTGAAAATAAGATTATTGGTCTGTGCTTGAACTTAAGTTGAAATTCTATATTTTAATTTCAACTTAAAACCTTAAGATGACAGACGAGACGGGTAATAGGAGTAGTCACATTTTATTGCTGTCGCGTCGAGTTGTCGTCGTCAGAGTTACTTAGATTCCTCGTTATACACCGGAAACTAAAAAAAAATCAAAACAATGAGTATATCAGGGAATCTGTTCCAAAGAAAGCGAAGACCAGTTGAAAAGTTATGCTGACGCGTCATGAATTTCTCAGAAAAAAGAAAAAATATCAATGGACAATACTATAGTGCAGCGGTTTTCAAACTTTTTAAAATTCAAGACAATTTTTTTGAACTAAGGTTTTTTTCACGGCACCCTACCCTTTGTAAAAGCATGATTAATCATAAATAAGAGGGGGAAAAAATGTGAGAATTCGATGCGCCCCTGTGAAGACATCGTAGCATCGCATGGTACTGCGGCGCACACTTTCGGAACCTCTACTATGGTGTGAGTTGCGCTATATTCATTTCCCATTCATAACACGGGGGATTTGGGAACCGCCTTTGTGATTCGAATTTCTAATTCTCTCATTATAAAAAGTTCTTTCAAAATTTTGCCAAACATATGCTTTTCAATATTTCTTAAACGAGACCTTATTTCATACAATTGTTTTATTCTTATTTGATGTATTTTCTTCTAAAATTTAAATATTGATTAATATCTTTTATTCTAAATTTATTTCTTATACTATAACGCGAATTAATTTTTAAGATTAGATATCAAGTTCCCGTCCCTTTTGAATGCTTTTTTTTCTTTAAAGAAGGAAATTTTTTTTTTTTTTTTTTTTTTTTTGATATTTCAAGATCACACATTTCAAAAGCTAATATATTTTTAATCTAGATTATAAGCTATTTCATATATTTAAGTGGCCATGGTAACCTAGTGGTCATGGTTACGGACTCGCTGCTGGCGGTTTTCGTCGAGTCGTGGGCTCGAGCCTCGATGCCACTAGCAGCCCTTCGTGTAGCCAAGGCTGATGATGTTAAATCTGCCAGGGCCTAAAGTCCTCTCGTTGGTGTGGTGTGGAAGTTAGAAGAGGGGGTGCCAGCTCAGATGTCGTTCTCGTCACTTGACCGAGGTTCAAAATTACGAGGTCTATCGTTAATTGCTCTTGTATCGCTTCTAGTGCGACGTTAAAAAAACCATTCTAATCCAATCTTCTATTTAAGAGGTTTTCCAGTTATAGAAAGCGAGGTGCATTCACAAATTTGACAATCTGGTGGAATTACCTGTAGCCCTGGGGTTATTCCTCTGGCTACCATATAATGCGTTATACACTCATGGACAAAAAAATTAGCGCACAAAGAAAAGGCGTCAAAATGAAACGAAATTTTATATACGTAATGACTACTTCGATATAAGTAAATGATTAGAAAATCAAAGAAAAAGGATCATTTATTTCAGAGAAAAAGGCAAAAGAACGGAGGATTTAATACCTTGTTGAACCCCCTGTAGCGCGAATGCAGAATGCGATACGATCGGGCATTGAGGCATACAAGTTCTGTATGATGTCTTGAGACATTTCGTTCCATATTTGCTGTAACCTTGCCTCTAATTCGTTCAAACTCGTAGGATGCCCAACTCGCCATCCCAAATGATCCCAGATAGGCTCGATTGAGACAAATCTGGGGATCGGGTAGGCCAAGGAAGGGTAGTTACAGTGCGGAGACAGTCTTGTGACACCCTTACCGTGTGAGGCCGAGCATTGTCTTGTTGAAAAATGGCTCCTGGGAGCCGTTGTATGAGTGGCAACACATGTGGTTGCAGGATGTCATGGACATACCACTGGGCTGTCATGGTGCCACGGATCAATACTAAGGGTGACCGTGTATTGTAGGCAATGGCACCCCATATCATCACACCAGCTGTGGGAGTGGTGTGTTGCTGTAAAGAAAAGGCAGGATTGAGGCGTTCACCACGGGGTCTTCACACACGAACACGATTGTCATCACTGCTGTGATTGAACCTGGATTCGTTGCTAAAGACGACCTGGCTCCATTCCGCTGCAGCCCAGTTTCCTCGTGCGCGGCACCACTCCAATCGGAGGCGTCGATGGGTGGGCGTCAAGGGCAGCACATGCAATGGGCGCCGCGATCCCAAATGTCCTTCAGCTAGGCACCTTCGTATGGTTCGAGAAGACACAGGGGGCCCTAGTGAAGGTGCTATCTGTGCCTCGATGGCGGCCGATGAAGCAGTTGGCTGTACGCGGGCATTTCTTACGATGTGGCGTTCTTCTCGACGACTGGTCTGTCAAGAGCGTCCTGAGCCCGGTCTTCGTGTAAATGACATCTCTCGGATCCACTGGTCCCAACACCTCCTCACAACACAATCAGAGCGGCCTAATTGACGAACTACTCGCCTAGCTGACCACCCAGCTTCCATCGTGCCGATGATACTCCCCCTCTCAAACTGCGACAGCTGCTCATATTGTCTTCGAAAACGGAGTAATGGCTTGTCTACCTCAGCTCTTCCTTTGTAAACGATTCAGCACACTCAAACAAGCTTTGGTTACCTGTTTTATATTCCACAAAAAACGACGTTGAATGCCCTCTACCGGCTATACGTAATGCGCAATCACGCTGCATTTCTAATCATTTGCATATCTCCCTGACATGTACCTTCATGCCAAGTTTCGTTACGATCCCGCAATTATTTCTTGGTGCACAAATATTTTTGTCCATGAGTATATTTTCATACCGCTTTGGTTTAACAGGGCGAAATTAGCGAAGGACAAAAAGAAATGTAACTACAGAGATTCCTGTAACGTCGTTTGTTTTGAATACAGAAGGGATATGAAGGACCGATTTTTTAAAATTCTTTTTTATACGAAGAAGCGAATAAATTTTGTTTACCTAATGGCCCATTCTCACTGCTGAATGTTTTTAAGATAACTTGAAATCACAAGCTTTATTTTAAAAATATCAACAAGACAAATTGCTATTTTTGGCTGTTTACTTCTTCAGACTTCTTACGCGTATTCTTAATCAATATACACTTTTCTATTTTAAGGACAGAAATGTACGTGGTGTCGAAATCACAAGTGTTATATTTAAAATAATCAACAAGAGAAATTGCTTTTTTCGTCTTTTACTTCTTCAGACTTCTTACGCGTATCATACAGTTTTCTATTTTAAGGACAAACATGTTCTTGGTGCTCGTTCGAAGGGGAAAAAATTGAGTTATTGAACATATTTGAATCAAAAGACATGAACGTATTTTTAAAACTATAGATATAAATATATTTTAACAACAAATTATTTGTGATGATTTTTCTTTAAGACAATTAATGCATTCTTAAATCTAGTATATGCTGAGAAATTTTAATGAATACCTCGAATTATTTCCACTTGGATGCTACTGTTTGCAAAGTTATTATTTCGTGATAAAATATTTCATGATTTCAAACGAAATGTGAATTTTTGATCTAATTTTCCAGGGGAAGTATTCCTATTTCTGTAAAAATTTCTTGATTTATTTTAGATTTGTAGTAATAGCTTAAGAATTGCTTAACAATTGTTATTGAATGTAATGCACAAGAAGTAAAATTTTTAGTTCACAGATCAGTGATATTTAAAAAAAAAAAAGAAAAAAAAAAACTTTAACTTTTAATTGGATTTAAATTAGACTGAATGAGAAAAGAGCTATTGGAGGGTATATATTTATTTATATTTGAACTGAAATTATATTTTTTGGGTATGAATTAAGGTCATTATATTTTAAGTAACAAAATATAGTTAATTTAAATTTCTGCTACAACGAAATTTTTAAACTATTATAAAATACTTAAATTCATAACTTTCACACAAATAAAAAGAAATATATGTTATTTTTTAAAAGAAAACACACACATTTTTAAAAAACGTATGCCATTTTTTTAAAGTCATTTTGAAAATTTACTTTTCAGCCCAATAGCTCTATTATAGCGAAGCATTCTGAAATAAAGATTTAAATCCTAATAATATTTGCATTTCTATTACATATTTGTTGATAATATGTCCTCTAAGTAATTTTTTCGTATTCTGATCTCTTTGACATTTCGAGATTCAAACACGATCTTAGTTTTTTTTTAGTTTAATTTTTATTAACGTCGCACTAGAAGAAACACGAGGGCTATTGGCGACAGACCTCGTAATTTTGAACCACGGTCAAGTGACGAGGACAATACCTGAGCTGGCAACCCCCTCTCCTAACATCCACGCCTACGGGAAGACTTTGGGCCCCGAACAAATTTAATGTGCATCAGACCCGGCTACACGACGGGTCTTTGGCGGCCAAGGATCGAAATCGCGACTGAACGAAAACCGTCTACCGCTAGTCCACGACTTTGACCACTAGGCTACTGCGGCCCACTCAAACACGATCTAATAAGCTATATAATATTAATTATGAATTTTGAAGGGCCAGATATAATTATTTTTACCATCAAATTTCTAGTATGTAGCAATGAAATAAGTGTTCTTTAATCCAACACGTTCGGGACCACAGCAATGACGGATAAGCGATTTTGCCGGATTATCGAGTGTTCGTATAGTTTTAATGTGTTTACCAAAGATAAATTACTCTAGATGCATATTAAAATGGTTAAAACACGAATTTAATGTGTTTATGCACGTTATGAACATGGGCCGACGATATAAATATCCGACAAAATATTTCGTCTTATTTCTAGCAATTACAAAATTAAATTCAATCATTGAACGTTAATTTAATTAAATACTCTTGAATTAATAAAAAATCACAGCGCAAGAAAAAAAATATTCAGAACAATTATAGTTAAAACAAGTTGCGACAATCTACCCTTGTTGCCATGTATTTTTTAGTTTTACTAGCACTTGAAAAACAAATGCTGAGAATCGAGAACTTTAGCAATCCAGTATTCCTTAAACGTCTTACAATAGAAATATTTACAGTTCAACTATTAGCTCATTGTTGTTTGAGTTATTATTCTACGATGATTTCATAAGTGAAGCCCCCCCCCCTTTTTTTTTTAATTCATTCTATCGATTCGATTCGATTTTTATTTGAAAGACTTACTAGAAACATTATATTGTTGCTTAAAATTGGAATTCCAAACATTTACAATTTGACACAATAGTTTAAATTTTTGAGCAATGTCATTTGAGCTTTTCCATTTTTAATTCATTAATTAACTAGATTTCGAATACCGATGGAATATTCTTTACGTTTCGGTACCATCATTTTAACAGTACTATAATACGTATAACGGAAAATTAATAATATTAAATAAAAAAAAAGTTCTATGCAAAGTTTTGCAAAGAACAGATTTAGCCACCCAAGGTGCGTTTTTTTTTTTTTTTTTAAATTATTATTAAGTTATTCAATTAAATATAAGAGCAAAATACGGAGAAATGGACAATAGTAAACTTTTCCGGTATTAAAATTAAAGGAAACGATAAATCATTAAATTGAATATATTTAAGTTAAATGTAATTAAAATTGAAGCGAGCGATGAAAAAAATTAAAAAGTGATCTGGTACACCAAAAGTGATCCAACTAAAACCCCTAGCCCCTTAGGTGGTTGAAAAGAAAATAAAACTTATTTTCTTGTGAAATAATTAGTCTTGTCAGATTACTTATGAATGCTCAAACCTGAAATATTCATAATAGAAATTAAAGATATAAATTTCCCAGACTCTTAATAATAAGTCAAAGAAGTTCACTTGTGTGTGTGTGCGCGCACACACACAGTAAAATTATCCAAACCTTTTTATAAAAAAACTAAAGCACTTGAGCTGCAAACAACAGCTCAATTCGTTGTCAATAGACTTTTGAGTGCTGGTGTACAAATATGATGCAAAACATAGGCAAGAAATCAACGCAATCCGATGAAGGAGAGGGCACTAAAGGGAAATTAATTTTATTGTGCTTTTATTATATCTTTTAATTTTCTTTCATCTTTTAAAAGTTAGAAAACTTATGTAAGTTTATAATAAGATTTATACTGATTATATTTACATACTTGTACTGTATTTTTATATTTGTACTTACTAATACATCAAAAACTATTGGTGTAAGCGGAAGTAGGGAACTAATTACTAATAAAGTTTTTTAAATAAAAGTTTTATATTGCAATTTGACTTGATAAGTGTTTAATTAATGCAGCCTTTTTTTTTTTTATTCTGAAGGTATTTCTTTTAATCGCTTAAAAGGAAATTTAATCAAGACCGAAAACGTGGAGTTCTATTGCTTTTAGTTGATACTCGAATTTGCTTGTTTATTTTAAAAAGTAATTAAAATATTTTTGCATTTTACTGACCAAAAGAGTAAACAAGAATAGCCAATTTTTGTGAATACTAAGCTATGTGTACCACAAATATTTTGTCAAGAGCTTTCTGATGAGTATGACATGCCGTTAAAAATTAAATTAATTGAATACTCCTTTTTCGCATTGTTTAAATTACTCTTTTCAAATGTATTTACGTATGATGATTTATAACTGAATAGAAAAATTTTTTAAAGCAAATTGCTCAAACTTTCTAAAATATGAACTATTAAGAAAAAGAGAAAAAAAAAATTTAACTCCCGAGGTCCTTTAATCTAAATATTTTTTTAAGAAATATAAATAATGAACTCTCTTAATTCATCTTCAGAGTTTTATTTTTGACATATCGAAGCATTTGAGGTTCTAAACAAGGAGGAATCTAGCAATTTCTTGTTCTCAAGGTCTCCCGAGGGGTTCCGCAAGGGAGTCAAGTATGCCCTCAGGTTGTACAAAAATACGGAATCATTTCAAAATACCTCAAACTGGTTCATAGATTGGCTATCTTTCGTGATATGACGCCAGTTGATGGAGAATTGGTCTGTTTTCCCTGTCTGAAAATGAAAAGGGCGTATATCATTCTTTATCATGGGCCTTTTTGAGGCCATAAACCTTTTTTTGAGGCCCTTCAGCTATGGAATTATGTCGAAATCGATAGGCATCCGGTCCTAGGAGCTTTGAAAAACTGGGCTTATACTGTTAACGGTTACCATCTGCTGTCTACAGTTTATCTAGTTGCACAGTTGGAACTTTTATCAGCTCTCCAACCGAGCTGGAAAGAAGCAGACGTTCTGTTTCTTTCTTGCTGGGGGAGAGCAGATACAATACGCGATTTGTATCTTTCTCTCTAAGGAGGTACTTAGAGAATGGAGAGTGATTTTATTTCAGTTATTAACTCTAATTAAATAATCAAGTATAAATATTGGCCGTGAAAGCTGTGGAGAAATTAATTGGTGAGTTTCAAAATTTTGTGATTTTTCTCTTACTTTTGGAAAATCAACTCGATTTGATGTTGCTCGACTTTAACACTTTTCTCATGAGTAATAATTTAGAGAGATCTCTTAGAATATATAGTGAATAAATATCTGAGAAATATTTGGTGTGTTAATATTTGGTCTGTGTGATGGTGTATTTTTATGTAAAAGAAAATACACAAAAAGAAATATTCCTTAAAAAGAAATACATTCCTTAAAATGTGATAATCTATTCCAAAAAAATAATTAAAAACAACCACAATTTATATGGTTATTAAAATTCTTTATTTATATTTAAATGATAAATAAGTAAGTGATTGGTCTAAATTATCATTTTTACACATTCATAAATTTAAAAAAGTAATTTCAAAATTCGTTGGAGATTATTGTGATGTAGAAAATTTCCTTTTGTTGGCTAACAAGAAAATATTTCGAGGCTCATAATGTAATCTATTTTGATAATAAGTTTTTGTTCATAGAATGCAATTTTGCAAATAAACAAATAAATTAAATAAAAACTATAAACTTTAAAACATAGCTATTATATAAATGTTCGTTTGACATTTCATTCAGAATTATTATTTAAAGTCTTTGAGAATCTATATTTCTGTGCGAATATTTAATTCTTATTTTTATATGAAGAGCAGAAGAATTCTTTTGTTGGTGGATGTGGCTTCATGTTTATTTACGAAAATTTGTCGCAAATTTCTTTCCTAAATTTGAGAAATTCTTACATCTTATAAAAGTAATTTTTGTAACTTGTAATTTAAGAGTCATTTAAAAAATACTTACAGCGAAGATTTAGATTGAGCTATTCCAAAAAGGCAACTTTATCAAATTTTCCTATAGAGAAAATCATCGTTTAAAAATTGTTTTCAACTGAAAAATTCCATCCTATTGAATATCCTGATATAAGTGTAAATACATTGTTAATCTTATAAAACTTAATTTTACCAATGCAATGGTAAAGAGTTTTTTTAAAATTTATTTAGTACTATTAGTATCCTTATTAATTTTTGGAAAAATCTTAAATTATAAAAATGTGAGTGGTTAATTAATTTAACTTCTCACGTTATTTCTGCAAGAGAGAGAAAGAAATAAGAGTATCTTTTAATACGCATTTTTTTATATTTTTAAACCAATAATAATGTGCTGTTTGAAAAAATAAAATAGTTTAGATACTGATGAAAAAAAAAAGGCTCCTTTAATGCAATTTATTCATGATATATGTAATTATGTTAGTCAAAATAATCATAATTATTTGGTTTATAGATTAAAAACCTTTTTTTTTTTTTTTTTTTTTTTTTTGATAAAACATTCAATACAGTATGCTCTTCGATTTCAATACATTTGGAAACCGTTTTTTATTTAAAAAAAAAAAATTAAAAATATTTTTTTTATTTGCAACCGTTTGCTTCTTACGTATATGGAGAACCACTGTATCAATAATATTACTTAGAAAAATTGTTCTAAACAGTAAAAATTCAGTAGTCATTTTCGCTTACTTTTGTATTTCAAATGTTTTGAAATCTGTTATTTCCTGCTATATTTAATGAATCTGTAAATATTTCATTCTTATTTTTGTACGTGAAGAATTGACGAATTCTCGTGTATCGGATCAAATGATTGAAACATTCGTGTTTATTTACAAGATTTGTGATCGTACGTTTCTTTCGAAAAATTAAGAAATTCTCATGCCTTCTAAAAGTAAATTTTGTGGCACAGCGCAACATAACATAATATAATATAAGCGTTATTAGAAAATAGATACAACGAAGAGTTAGTTAGAATTGTGCCAAAAAGGTAGCTTTATTTACATTTTGGAGCAGAAAAGCCCGATACTGTCTTAAATTTCTCCGTTCTGGTAGTAGACAGGAAAACATCGATTTTTTTTTTAAGGGAACGAAGATCGTGAAGGTCACCTTACGTGAAATGATTATCACCGTGAAAAAAGTTTGAAGAGAGAAAAAGCAATAAAGAAAAAGTAAGTAATGATACTTGAAGGGAAGGAACAGCGATGGTCATGAAAGAAATACCACACACAAACACACACTGCCACACTTGTCAACTGATAAATAACTGTCTCAAATGTAGTCTAATGACACTGAAGCTTCCTACAAAGAAGATTTTTACAATGTATATTCGAAACTGTTGGAGCGTAACTGTTTTTCTTTCGTTTCCTTTACTTTTTTCCCTTCTTTTTTTTCTTTTGCTTTTTTTGGCAATTCAGTGTCATGAATGGCGCAATGAAAAAATGTGGCTTTCTTAGAAACCTTTCATTGATTCCTTTAATGTTATGTCTATAACATGTAAAATCCATCTGATATAAAAATCGTAACATTTTTCTGACAACGCAAGCGGAAATAAATTATAATGATTTTTATTGAAAGGGAAAGGTATGATAACATAACAGCAAAGAGCTGTAGCGAACTGGAACTGTTTTCAAGAATTACATTTCGGATGTTCCATTGTGTTTTTAAGGCATTGTTCTTTATATATAATGTGCTATATATAATAGTAAAGTAAATCTAAAACCATTAATTCTTCCGCATTTACTCATCGGAAATCTGTACTTCAAACGTGTGCAACTATGTTTTGTAAACATTTGAAAACATTCTTTTCCAATGAATACATAATTATATGTTCAAAAGTGACCAAATTCGTGTTAGTAAAAATACTTATAAGTACTTTTTTTTACATCTGGTTAAGAAATGAATACAATTATTAAATTTTAAAATTAATTGTTAAAAATTCATCTTTTCCCACACACATATCAGCATGCATGTGTTTCGATCTCGAACAGTATTAAGAAAACAAACTTATAAAAGTTAATTCAAAAACAAATAAAAATTGTTTACAATAAGTCAACATGAATATTGAATTGTGGTGTCTTTTTTGTAAAGATATAAAATTAACATTGATATGATCCATATGCAGACTTGAAATATTCTGTACAGTTCTACACTGAACACCGCAAATGTTATACGAATTTACAATGCTAATTTAAGAGTATATAAAAAGTTAATGAATTAAAATAATACTTAAGATCGTTATTAAAAGATCAATTTATCTTCATGAAGTTTTCATATGATTATTATGTCAAGTAGTTTGATAAAAATAATGAAATTGATTTTTTCAGTTTTTAATACTCATTACTGGGAACTATATATATATATATATATATATATATATTAGTGTTAGTACTTTTCCCCCATCATATAGGCAAAAGGTAGGATAAAAATTCCGAAATGTTGTAAATTCATAGCTTACTTAAAGAATTTAGAAGTAATGCTGCCTGCATTCTACTGCGCATTTTAGTTTCCTATCTTTATCATACTGTAAATGACACGGAATTAGAGGGAAAAGGATTGAATATATTTTTCAGAATAGTTTTTTCTATATTTAAAGAAAAGTATCAAATTTAAACTCCAAATTGAATTTAAAAAGTAATGGATTAATGTCGAGTACTAATAAGTAAGTGAAAAAAAAATGAACCAATACAAAAAATAAATAAATAAACCAGCAGGAACATGCACATTTTATTCACACAAATCACTTTAAAATGACAACTGTCAAATGCTAAAATATATCTACTTTTTTAACTGATTGCAATTTTTGTGTCTTGTTTCATAAAGCAGAACGTCGATGGATCCCTCTAATGTAACGTTTGAATACATTCAAATGCAAGTCGAGCTATTATTTCTTTGAAATAAAGAAAAACTTTTTTTAGTCCACTCACAAAGAACTGATATTAGGCTTCAATAACACTTAATTGAAAGTAAATTTAGAGGCTATCAAATGCTTTACAATTTGGAGGGAAAAAAATTTCCCCGGAAAATGTAATCCTAATTAGCATATTGATTTTTTTATATTATCTATCTCCTAATGTCTCTCTTTTTAAAATTTGAAATGAATACATAAAACAGTATCAACAGAAAGCCGTGAATATTTTGGTGAAAAGGAATATTCATGTATATGTCGATAAACTAACATACTAGTTTCCATTATTTATTTAAATTTCACGATTTATAATCAAATGCACTTTCTTTTATTTACAGATCAGCCCATAGAAGGCCAGAAAGATTCTAACAAGACATCAGATTTCTCAGAAGATATAGACTGGGATGCATTTAAAGATTCTCGCGATAAGCAGTATGACGGTTCTGATTCACAAGAAAATAGTGCACACAGAGGAAACCATTCCAGGATGCTTTTGAAAACATCCACAACTTTAAATTACGATGATTGGTGGTTTTTTACTACAAGAAGACCAATTTTATCATACAAAGATTTTCCTGGAAAGCCAGGAGGTAATCATATTCATTCATTGAAAGATTTTTATTATTTTAAGAAACAATATCCATTTCCAGAGTAGTCTTTAATAAGAGATGCAAGTTTTTTCTTAGTTAAATTTATTCCCAAACAGCTGATGTATATTTGTACATAAAATTCAGAGTAATTATGCTTTTAATGTAATTGAACTAATGAGAGTAAAGTGGGTCAAAAGTCATTTTTCAATTTAAAATGCGAATAACTATTAGAAAAATTGTTTCCCCCCGTTTTTCTTGGCATATGATATAGACCTTAGTTAAACTTTTTGAGATACCAAGATTGACGAAAGTTTCCCGCGTATGGCTCGCTGCGAAGGGAATCTTGCTCGTTAGCAAAAAATCATTGCCGAAGAACTCGGAACGTCGACTTGACGCCGTTCTCAAGAACTTAAAATCAGTCTTCACGTGCCTTAGATATCTCTGTTCCAGACTTTTTCTCTGCGGATGCCTCAAAGGTCGAGTTTTCACTAATAATCCTAGAAACCATTGCTCAACTCAAGACCGATATTCGTCAAAAAATTCAAAGAATACAATGAGAGTATTGCAAGCTATTACGAAAAATGTGATGAAAATAGCCCTTATTGTGAATTGAACAAAGGTGCTCCTTTGAGAGATATGGTTTTCATGCCTAGTTAAAAAGAAATCCAAACACGCACACACACAATGTATAATATCATTTATGTAAATAAATATATTTTCTATTATAAACTATTAAAAATTACAATAATCTAATAGGACTGTAATTTTCTGTGCATTCTGTGGTAAGGAAACATTAATTATATGTTTTAAAATGAGAATTTCTGAAATAAATTCAATCATTCCTTAGTTTAATCTTCAATCTAAACAACTTATATATTTATATATTTGTATGCCGGTGGTAAAGATCATTATGTCCATTTTTTAAAAATAGTAATCAGTAAAATTTTAAAAAGCAATAAGGTTTAAAAAAAACTATAATTTAAAAATCAGTAGTCTAAAGAATAAAATGTAGAAAGATTAATTGAAAAATATATTCTATTTCTAATAAAATATCTGTAAATAAAGAAGAAAAAAAAAAACCTTTTAAGTTGCTTATGATACATTTTCTTCATTATTTAATTCTACAGTCATCTTAAATTTTAATTAAATAGTCAGTAGGTTCAAAACTCCAATTGAAGATTTGCAAGAGCAAAACTTAACACTTCATTAGCTACTAAAGAATATGTAAGTTCGTTCTCTCTAAAATCCCTCAAAACTCAGTCAATTTCAATTTATATTCTAATCATAAAGTGTTCGTTCACTCGTTCTGATTCAAGCCCTTGTAGACTACAGATGATTCGAATCTAATTTATTTAACTAGAAATCGCTTCAATTCTAACGATAAATTGTAATGGCTCAGTCCAATTAATAAATATCTGTCAACCTGTCGTTACCCTCTATCTCCTTTCTCTTTCCTTTCAATTCTATTTCTCTTACATACCACTATCTCTAATACCATTCGCTATACTTATTTTACCTTCATTTAATATACCTAATCATATTTCATTTGGGTTTGGAAGAAATTGTAATTTTATGCATTTTAAATTACCAAAAGTAAATTAGATTAGTGAAAATATGCTCTCCTATAAAATTTCAAAAATAGTCATAGTACCCTTTTCTCCTAGCATGTAGACATGAGTATATAAAATACAAAGTAACTAAACATTTTAAATTTATATAACTGAACTAATAAGTGCTTGCGTATTACTCATTATTCTAGATATTTTAAACTAAGAAATAATAATAATCGACAATAAATCAGCGTAACATTTTTTGACCCAAAATTTAACAATACATCACGGAAATTTAACCATCAGATTAAATTACGCTTAATGATCATTCATAGCTTTGAGTACCTAAAATGTATTTTTGTCCTTCTAGAATGTGTGTGATACAAATTTCTATAGAATTTTGGATTCATTAGATCTCTTTTTTGGTTTATTCAATCCCATAATTTTAATTCATTTTTTATTATAATAGTTTTCATTTTTTTCCCTTCTCTGCAGTAGCAACATGGAAAGAAATATCTCCAGCTTCTTCAGACAATAGGAAAAGTCGGAAAATAAATCCAACAGCTGCAGGAATATCAAGTTCTTCTTGGAGACTTTTGTCAGACGTTCAAAATACGATTTCCTTCAGTTTCATCGGGATTATATTTTTCCTGCATAATTTTCTCTATTCATGATTGGATCTAGAGGGATACATCTTCAGTAGTTTTATAGCATTTTATACATGTATATTTTTTTTACTTACATATATACTTAGTTCATTCATTTTAACTAAAATTGTATTTTAATAAATGTATGGGAATGACGGCGTTTTTTATTATTTTTAGTCGTTGTCGTATTTTAAACTCGTAGTTAGATTACGTTCTATGGGGAATATCAGAAGAAAAGTCTCATTTCATTGGATTGCCCAAATTTCATATTTAAAAGATTATTATTGTCGCATTTTAAAAGTTTGTTATCAAAATTTCTATTCAGACTCGCTCCATTCTGATATAATCTTCCGGTTGTGGTTGATAAGTGGTCATGGTCGCGAACTAACGGCAGGTGTTGCTTACGTTGAGTCGTAGGTTCGAGACCTGATATCATTAGTTACCCGTTGTGTAGTGGGGTTGATGCACGTTAATTTTGCTGAAGCTCAGAAAATCATTAAATCTGATGAGGCTTTGTCGTCACCAATAGCCTTCGTGTTACTTCTAGGTGTGATGTTTATAAGCAATCGATCAGTCAAATTGAAATAATCTTGAGTAATTCTTAATAGATTCCAATACTCAAATCACGTGATCTAAAATAAAATTGACTGTGGTTAAAAACAGGACACAAATCAATATTTGAATTTATTAAATTCTTTTGAAACTGATATCATACCTCAAGAAACTCTCAGGCTGAAAAATCTTATATTGCGTGAATTAAAATACGGCAACGAAATATTTTTTGTTATATTTAATATTCGTTCTTCATTTAAATATCAGTATCTGTTCTATACCAGATATGGGGAACTCTTTTATAGTGAAAGGTCGCAGATAAGGAACTTCTGTTAGATGAGTTTTAAAAGCATATTACTTAAAAAAAATATCTTTAAATGGGTTTATTAACTTCAAAAAAAAGGAAGTCTCCCTAAATATACTCAAATGGTAATAATATTTATCCATTGGAGAAATTAGCGTGTATTTTCTAGTCGTTGTAGAATGAAATCGTAAGCATTTCAGAATCAAAATTGATTTTAAACCAAGTGTCTTTAACATGCAAAATAAAAAAAAAAAGATGTTCTGATGATTTAACAACGTTTTAGTTGTGACTTAAATTTAATTTGAATTATTTTGATGAATTAAAAACATAATGATTCGATTCAAAGGCTTTGTGCAATATATAGGTGCATTCAAAAAGTCGCATTATAGCCTTGAGGCTATAAGGTTTTCCATCTCTGTCTAGTAGTTTTTATTAAGCACTCCCGAATAAGTTTTGAGAGAAAATCGTTCTATAGTTTCTTTGGGTGTTTGACGAGCAGAACTGTTTTCTTAACGAAGTATGAATTAAAGCAATCCTCTTTTTTTTAATAAAAAAATTACATTAGAAAATTAAGCTTTTTTACTTTTCTCTCATATGTGTAATTTGGTCGAAGATCAGAAAAAATAAGTAAGCGCTTTTCATAAAAAATAAAAACGATTTTCTTTGGGTTATTTAAATGGTTTTTTAGATTATTAATAATCGTGATGTGGATATATACTCATACGTTTCTGTGGCCGTCTGTGCATGTGTGTGTGCAATTGAATTTTTTTCTTTATATATATATATATATTTATATTTATATATATATATACATATATATCGCTCATTGAGCTAACTGTGGTAAAAATAGCTTTATCCAAAAGATGCATAGTAGTTTGCTTTTAAACGACTGAAGTTACAACTGTGCTTTTCATGTTTATTCACTGCTATTTGCTCTTAATTTCATGTATATCTTAATTTAATACTAAATAAAATTTAAGGTTTTTCTTAATTTTTGGGAGTACTTAGAAGGTAGATTTGCAAAGTGTTATGTATTTTTGCTATGAGTATTTGTTTTTGAATTCGTAATTTGTGTATGTTACGTCATTGAAAACTGTTTCTTTTCAATTTGTATCGCTCTATGAGCTAACTCTGTGGTAAAAATAACTTTATCCGAATAATATTTAGAGTGGTTTCATTTAAATTATTCAAACTATTATTTTACGCTTTTCTCTCTCTGTGTGGGGCTTTATTTCTAAAATATATATAATTTTCTATAATATATATAATTTTTCATGTATAAATATATAAATCGATCCTTTTATATCTGACTTAATTTTAGAGTTGGGCTTTGGTACGTTATGTACTCTTAATTTTGGTTCAATTTCAGGTTTCGATTTTTTTTTCTTCTCCTTAAACTTTTTATATTAGTTAAATTTGTGCTTTTTTTGAGAATTTTCTTATTTTTATTTTAATTGTTACGTGTCTTTTAAAACAACTAAAATGTAATAAATGTAGCATTTCGGTAATAGTGACAGTATAATTCTTTGTAGATACTTAACTAGTATCTCCTAAACGCAGTAATTATGGTGTTACGAATATTGTGAGCCCTTTTTAAAAATTCTTTTTATATTTTAATGTGTGCTGTTTCAAGTTTTGTTAACTAAAGCTTTTATATGTACATTTTGAATAAAACCAACCATCGACACCGTATGGCACGCGTACCATTAAATAGTACTCAAGGAATTTTTTAGGGAGGAGGAGGCGCATACCAAGAAAAAAACTATTTAATTAAAACTGTTTGACATTTTGAGCTCTTTTTATTCATACAATTTTATTTGTGAGTCTAAAACTTTTTCCAATGCTAAAAGAAACGTCATATGTATGTACATACACACATACATACTCATACACACTCACACACACACACATATATATATATATGTGTGTGTGTGTATTCTTCCTTTTTTTAAATTTGAAAATGACTCATGAAAAAAAAAAAGAAAAGAAAAGGATGAAAGTAATTTTCTTTTAATACAACTGATAACATTATTTTAACTTTTTTTTAACCCCCACTCTTTTTTATATTCGAGCCGATTTATCAGCATAAATTAGCTTCTGCATTTAAGGAACAATTCCTTTGAATCTGATTTTTATTAGCAATCATTTACCTTTATTTAATCATAAATACAAAATCTATTATTTTATAATTATGAGGTTAAAAGTCAAGATATTTTCAGACCGTTGAGTCAGCATCAAATGTTTCAGTGACATGTGAAGCATTCAAAGAGTTTAAAGGAAAATATTCTTAAAGAAAAGTAAACTAATAAACACTTAAAGAAAATTAAACTAATAAACACTTAAAGAGATGACACGACCTCGGAAATAAATTTATAGCTCAGATTGTGGCAGGCGTGAACATATTGATTGCCGAGTTCTGAATTAGTGTTTCCTTAAAGTTTTGTGTCATTAAACTTATTCGTCAGAACATTAACAAGTATTTTTTAAACATATGGATTGTAGTTTTTTTTTAAGTAGCTTAGAGGAGTTTCAGTACTTATGTTCATATAAATACTTGCTAAAATTATATATTATTTAATTATTTCAGGGTATTATTTCACTTCTATTGTTACTACCAACAAAATTTGTTTTGGAAAGCAATAACATTCTCCTCCCCCGAAAATATGTGTGGGTATTATATCTTAAGGAATAATTATCTAGGCATCTATTCATGTAAAAGTAAATAAGCATCTAGTAATTTTTATTAATTCGCTTGTTATTATTGATTTTCAGATTTTTGACATGTAACCTAGCAGCAAATACATGTGCAAAGTCAACACACTCTCTAAAAACTTTTTGAATGAAAGTATATTATTTTACTGATACTTTAGTATTAAGTAATTGTTTGGTAGTTAATCAATTTTTTTTGACTTGGTTGAATATTGGTTTAATAACAATAAGAATTTTGTGTTTGTAATTATGAACTGCCATAACTAGGTTTGTTTTGTAAAATAGCTTATTACGTAATTGTTCAATCATTACTATTGTAAAGTTATTTAATTGTTCAAAATGGAAATAAATTACTGAAAACAAGATATGTCTTTTTCTTTTAGATATCACAAAAAACATTTTTAAATAAACATGTTCAGTCTTATTACATTACATTATCTGCTAGAATAACGTGACCTTGCGTCTTGTTTTTAGGTAACCTATTCCGTAGTCGGTAAGAAGATATCCGGAACGCCGAAATGTCACGTTTTCATAGAGAGCAGCTCACTGCAATAATTTCAAAATAATAATAAAATAAAAATAAAAAACCTGATGCAAAAAAGACAGCTTTCCGTAACCGTCATGCTGATGACGGAAAGCTGGGCTCTGTAAAATAAAGAACATTTGGAGCAGTGATGGTTCTGTGAAGCATAAGAAATAAATGAATGGGAGAAATTTACCAAAATTCTTGAGTGGGAAGGAGTTCAAGATGCAATATTTGTATCGATTGAAAAGGGATTTACAATTTCTAATCAAAACAAAACACAAAGAAGTATTTAATAATTTATAGCTACATTACTCCGTAAAATTGAACACTGGGAATATTTAAGACGTAAGTCGTTGGGTTGAATTATTCAAACACTATAACTCCAATAATCCAATTCATACGAACTTTCGTACAATTATAGAATACATTTCATTTTTGCTCGGCTCTAATGCTCCTTTGAAACTCTTACGTATAAGTTGTGGGACGAGGAGAAAAACATATTTACAGGTTGCAATTCTTAAGCAATGTTATATTTCAAAGCAAATTTTAAGAAATCTTTCCATGAATTATGAACTTATGTGAAATCGAGATCAAATATCCTAAAACTAATTTGTTCATCAGAAAAATGTAAGATGCATATATTATTTATTTTTGCGTGCATATAACTCTTCTTTTCATTAATAATAATAATAAAACAATGCAAAAATATTTTTAATAGCATATTATTACCTAAAAATTAGAAAATGATTAAGAGATACTGAGAAAAAAAGTAATTGGTCACATTAATTATGAATCATGACAAAAGTAAATACATGTTAATTAATTGGCATCTAAATATGTCATATTCTAATACAATAAAGGTACTACATATCACCTTCCCTTTCACACAAATATTTCTCTCTTTCTTATTTAACAAAATTCCAAGTAATTTCTTTATAAGTTCCTTTTCATAGTAAAATTTTAGGTTTCCCAAAATGAGGGTGGTTCAAAAAGTACCTATTTTTGACTGCAAATGATGTTTTAAAGACAATTTGGAACTACTATTGCTTGCTGAAATCTGTTAAATGGCACCAAAACAAATTTGATCCTGATTCATAGGTTAGTTTTGATTGGCCAACCATTTATTGTCGAGTTGTCATCCTTGAGGAGTGAAACCTAGATTCATCATTATGCATAGGAAACCAAGAAAACCATTGAAACAATGGGTTGCTCCTGATGAACCTGCTCGAAAGAAAGCGAAGATGATCTTATAGGCCGGAAAAGTTATTGCGACGATATGTTGAGATGCGAAGCGAGTCATAAACATGAACTTTTAGGGGGGGGGGGGAAATATTTTATTTTACTATAGTAAAAGAAAATTATTCCGTTAATTCCCCATTTCCCATTCCTAATATTCAATTTTCCATTCGTAATACGAGTACTTTTTAAACCACCCATCTATATTGTAAGAATTGATGTTTCGGATAATCGTTTTTATGATATGATATGATATGAGTGTACTTCGCTTATACAAAAATTAGAATATGATTGAATGTAACGGAAGGAAGCGTATATTTAAAAATTTTCATGTTAATTTAAGTATAAGAAACAAGCATAAATAATTTTTTTACTTACATGTATTTCTTTTGATTTTTTCTTTAAATTATTGTGCTAAAAATACTAGAAAAAACTTTAAAAGATGCTTTGTTGTATACAGTGTACTTTTAAAAAGAATATTTTCGTGTTTTTTTTAAGATTTAGGAGACTTCTATGAATTATAATTATGCATAATTATAACATAGCAATGTGTCAAATAATGGTCCTTTATCTGTGCAGATTAAGTGAATATGGTGCAAAAATAGAAGTAAAAATATTTATTTAAGATATCTCAAAAATGTTCTTGTAAATGTAATTATTTTTAAAGTTTTTAGTTATAAATATGCAAAAAAAAAAAAAATCTTAAATTATATTCAGCATAAATTTTAAAAATGGACATATACTCTTTAAAAACATTTTATGCTGCGTTATGTGTTAGATTTTTGTGTGACTAATCTATCGATATTTATTTTTTAATTTACGGAAATAAAAAATTCTTGAATTACTTAAGATTGAGAATGGAAGTAATTGGATAAATTTTTAAGCAGTTTTCAAATATTGTTAATGAAGTATGATGGATGAAATTAAATGAATTTTAGTAAACATTAAACAAAGCCACACGCACTGAAACACGAGAAAAGCCAGTGAAATGACAGAAGTCTAATTTTCTCAAAGAAACTCAAATACTCATTAAGCTGACTTTTTTATATTCTTATCTCATTCTTAGAGGGTCCATACCACACTTGTTATCAGAGAGCTCTTTGATTATCTCTGTGCACCCTAAACATCAACGGAAGCATTGCTTCCCTTGATATTTAGATGATTTTTGATTATATTCCGGTGACATTCATGATCAACGTTGATTATATTCCATTGATATTCATGATCTGAATATCAACATTCCGTTGATATTCATAATATTAGTAGATGATTTGTTCAGTTAGTAATGCTTCCCTTCAACGAAAATATTACTAACTGAATAAATCATTCATTGTTATGTTTCCTATAAATGAGATGAAATTACCGTTTAAACAATTATTAGTCCATTCAAACGAGTTTATCTCTCATTTTTTTCAATGCGATAGATAAATAAGATCATAGAATCCGCTTGATATTATAGAAGCATTCGTTCAAATCATATCATTCTAATGAAAAATGTTTCAGTTTTTCAGAGAGAGAGAGAGCATTAATAACACTTTTTAAAGATATGCATTATTTTGTTGTTGTTTAAATTGAAAATAAATGAATTTGTGCTTTTTTTTTAGTGAAATATCTAAATGCATAAAAAATTCACACTGTATATATAAAGAGAGAATCAATAATTTACTAGCAGAGCTTAATTTAAATCGTCTTAAAATGCTATGCTTAGCTCAAAAATAATTGAAATTGTAATTGAAAATTCACGTATTATATTTATGATACATAAATTTTAGAAACATTGGAATGAATTGAGATTCAAAAATTAAAAAGAACTGCCTAAAACTTATATCCCTTTATGTACTTCATTCCTAAGCAGCCAACATATATAATAGCTGCATTCCCCTGAAATTTTATTCTTACAAAGAATCAATTAAAGTTACTTTAATTAAAAACTATTTATCCCTTTTATATATTTTTAAAACGTAAAATAATTACCTTAAAAATAGAACATTCTATTCAAATTAGGCAAATAAAATTTTTTGTAAAAATAAATGACTGAATAACAAAACTTCTACAAGAAACGTGCTTTTAGAAACAATTTTTCTGTTTTTATTTTAGTGAGATATCGCATTTTTGTGAAAGATCGGTAGACATGTTTCATAACCAAATTATTAAAACATAATATTGTAAATTATATCATTAATTTGTTCAAATTGAGATGATTCAATAGAAGATAGAAAATGTTAATTAGTATTAGTCCTGTCCCTCCCCCCCCCACAAAAAAAAAAAAAAAAAAGAAGAAGAAGAATGTTATGTCAGTTCCTGACATAACAGTTGTGAAAAGTGACAAATTTTTTCTATGCATATTTATTTGAGCAAACATGAAACAGAGACAGGATTCTAACACACTTCATGGCATATTTTCTTGAAACCATTAACACAGTAATGCGACGTTATGTCTATACCTACTTATCGCTTGAGGTATTATTCTTCTCTACATGGATTACTTTAAAAATCCGAACTCTATTTTCAGTAGTTTGGAAAAGAAAAAGTCAAGTGACAGAAAGCTAATTTTTTTAAAATGACCTTATTAATTTCCACTCTAGAAATAGAAACGAACTTGTGACCTGATGCCTGAAACGATGCCGATCAGACTACCTTTTTTTCCCGTCAAAACTCTCATGTTCACTCACTGAAACGGTGTTCTTTGGTTAATGATGTTGACTGTCTGGACCATCCGTTTTTTTAATGTAGTAATTTGTAAGCTTGAGTTGGTTGATTTCAGAGACGAATTCGTATTCAGAACTGAAATATTTTATAAGGAACTTAATATTTTTGCAAAGCTGTTTTAAGATAGTTCATTTATGAAATGATGTGCTGCCCAGAATACTAAATAAATTCTGAAAATATGAATACAAAAAAATGATGTCTAAATGTAGGATTTTGGAAGCTGAAATTAATAGAATGCGTCACATATTTCTCTTAATTATTCTGTCAGAATTTCAAAATACAATGACTAACTTACTTACATCAAAATATGCAATCTGTGATTAAATGAAATTTTCAAAATTTGGTATACATTTTCCAGTCTGATAATTTTCTCTTTCAGTAGCATTTGAGCAGATTTTCTTGAGTTGGAAATTTGTATTAATTGTTAAATGAAATTTTGCAAAATCGTTTCCAAGAAAAGTATCTTTAAGGTGCGTGAAAATTTACAAATATTTACACTTACTTCGAAAAGAAAGATGATATCGCTTTCCTTCCCAATCAAGCAATCTCTGACAGCATTAAATAAAGAAGTGTGGAAAGAAGTTATTACATATTTTAGTCATATTACAAAGGTAGCGTTAGCATAGTGTCAAAAAAAGGGCACTTACGATCTTACTGATACTTTTAATACTGATTAGACACCATAATTGTACGTTTCGCACACCACACCAGTTGTATTCCCATTATAACTCGAAGATTAAAATAAAAATGATGAAAAACGCAGAAAAACATTTAGTGAACTTAAAAGAAGATATACTTCAAAATATTTAATTAATTAAATGGCTAAACAGTTTAACTTCGACTTCCACATGTTCCCCATTATTACGCTTAGAAGTTTAGCAGATTTTCTACAATTAGAATGAAATTTTTTTGTGTGTGTGTGGGGGGGAGACTTTGATCCTTATAACATAGATGAAGTGCACACAAGAATTAGTTTTTTTTTCTGTTTTTAAATCACTAAACTGTTAGTTATCTTTCTAATGCAGACCATCTCCCCTTCACCTTAGACATAAAAAGTTGTTTTCCTGTCCGTTGTCATTGACCTTCACATTGACAGGAACTTTTTTTACTCAGTGATTAATTACTTACAAGTTTTTTAAGGCCAAAAACTTCAGTTTTTAGCATTGCCTCAGAAAAAATAAAATTGGAATAGGCTCGTAGATGGTTGACAGAATGCTCCAGAGCAATTTGGAGGGGGAAAAAAACTAAGAAACAAGAATAAGATTTCTTTTAAGGAGTACAATTATGTCGACGTTTTCGATGATGCATTTGCTGAACTAAAAGTGCTTCCGGCTAGATTTTAGAAAATATGTTTCTTCCAGGCGTTTTAAAACTAATGGACCTTTTTAAATCGGTAATTGTCTTGAGGGTAATCTAGTTATTTACTAAAGCACATGCGTTGTAAGTACTATTCCTAACACATTAAACATTTTTTTTTTATTTTGGTTCGCTGAATAATTTATTTGCTGGCGAGATGCTTGAAGTTGCACATCAGAGATCCAGAATTACTATAATTTAAAACAGGTCTAGCCAACACGCGACCCTCGGGCCGCATGTGGCCTACCCGGTATCAACTTGCGGCCCGAGGAGTTGGATTATCTGAACAAAAATTTAAACTTTTATTGAACATTAAAGTACCAAGGAATATTCCACCATGATTCAGTTCGTATCATATCACATTACTATGGTAATATTTTTGTGCACTGACTCAATTATCACCACAATTTTTGTTCTATATTCTTAATCAAAAACAATTACAAAATTGAGTTATTTTTAAAAAGCACGCAGGCCGTCTTGCATGAGTGGGAGATACACAATGTTCACCAGTGATTACCAACTTGTTTAAAGCTGCTGCACCCCTAAGGAACGAAAAAAAATGTCATCGTCCTTTTTGTGAAAATCCCTTAATCTAGCATATTGAAAAAGGGGGAAGGTTAATGAATTATAAGAGGCAAAATGTTTAAGTAACTTTCTTCAATAGATTTTCTCAGCAAGTTTGTGTGGTTTAACTCTATACATTTGCCCTGGCTGTTTATTGTATTCTATTTATTAAAATTAAAATGACTTAAGCGGAAAAAGGGGGACTAGGGAACATGTTTGAAATTTTTTTTATTCTTAATTAGATATAATTAAAAAAATGCAAAAAATCTTTTTACCCTAAAAGAGTAGTATATGTGAAACAATCAAATATCTATATCGGTCAGTGCCAGTTTCTTAACATTCGGTTCAGTATTTTTAGTGAGATGAAGGCACAAGTCCCCTCTTTGCACGATTTGAAATCGATTTATTTTTTTGTAACTAGGACAGTTACAGAGCTGATTCTTCTCTCGACGAGGTAAGATGAAGGGTAAACAATTAAAAAAAAATTGACGATTGTCCATAGTCCAAGGTAGAGACGACTGATTACCTTGAAGTTAAAATTCTGTGAGATGATTACCATTCTGAAAGATGGCTTTCAAAGTTTTATCAGCTGAAAGTTCCACCAATTCATCCTGAGTCTGATCCTCCGTTGACTCAATATTCATAAAAGGGCTCATGATCCATTGAAGAGTTTCTAGGTACAAAGTATCATAGTAAGTAGTAATTATAGTGTAAGGAATGAGACTTAACCGGTTCCAGACAAGTAGCGTAAGTTTGTTTTCTTGCTGATACACATGGTGTAAACAGGATAATCAATTTATTAAATTTATTTAAGAGTTTTAAAATTAAGTTTGAATGACAAAACATAATCATTTACCCCTTCCTCCTGCCGCCCAAAGCATAGCCATGTCTCCTTACCCCCAAAACAAGTTCACCGCCCTTCAGTATCCTCCTACTGCACCAGGGGGGGGGGGTTCCGCCTCTATTAAGAGCCAGTGATATACACATAACGAACAAGTATTTGGTATTCCGTTTCGGAAATTATATTTGGAAATTCAACATTCCTCGATCTATAGTGTTAAAAGTGTGACAAGAATTTATAATTTCAGGCATTATCTCCTACCATGAACAATGCAGTGGCCAACCACGTCTATTTAATTATTGAGACCAGCGACGTCTGCGTAGAGTAATAGCCAGAGTTACTAGACACCGCAATCAATGTGGAACATACGACAGACGTGTTCGTCAAGACAGTGGAATGAAATTTGGTGTTGATGAGATATTGCAGCAGAAAGTCGACTCGGGTGTCTTTACTAACAACACCTCACCGGCTGCAGTGCTTCTGCTGGGCTCGTGAACATATTGATTGTATTCTAGATGACTGAAAAAATGTTGCTTAGTCAGAGGAGTCATGATTCTAGTTAGTAAGAGCTGATGATAGGGTTCGAGTCTGGCGCAGTCCACAAGAGCCCTGGACTTAAGTTACCAACAAAGTATTGTTCACAGATCATGGTGACTATTTTTACATGGCATGGACTAGGTCCCCTGGTCAAACTAAATCAATCATTGACTGGAAATTGTTATATTCAGCTACTTGGAGATCATTTGAAAACGTTCATGGACTTAATGTAACCAAACAATGATGAAATTTTCCATAATGATAATGCTCCGTATCACTGGACCAAAATCATAAGAGATTGGTTTGAGGAGCATTCAGAACAGTTTCAGCGAATTATCTGGTTGTCTAAATCAACAGACATGAGTCCCATCGAACATGTCTGGACATGATCAAAAGTACGCGCACAAAAGTTCGTGCACAAAATCCTGCACCTGCAACACTTTCACAAATATGGACGGCTGCAGAAGCAACATGATCGAATATTTCTTCAAGGGACTGCCGTCAAATTATTGGGTCAATATCGCGTCGAATTACTGCACTTTGCCGGACAAAAGGAGGTCCCCATTATCGCTTTTGGTATTTCAGTGTTCATTATCTTTTAAAAATTAATCAGAAAATTTTAAGCCCTCTATACTTAAAATTAAAGTATTCTACGCTGTATGATATATAAATAATTTCACTTCCAATAAATAAAAAATATTATTCAATGTTTCGTAAAATTATTAATTTTTAACTTCTTTTATGAATTTACAGAATTTTGTATTTCTTTAAATTTCAATTAGATATTTTTTTTTTTATTTGCTAAGAATCAAAAAGATTCAAAAGAAATCTATTGTTAATTGATAATGTCTTCCAGTATTTAGTTTCAATTACACAGGTTCCACAAAAGACGACAAGATGGAAATAAGATTATGTAAACCGCGCGCTCGCGCGAATAATTACGGGATCGTGTTGAAGCCGTCTGTTATCGTGACGACAGCTGACAATGCTTGTGCTCATTGAAACAAAGTGCACGTTTGTTGCACGTGGAAAATATGTATGACACGTTTCATATGTTTATATATTCAAAATCAGTAAGTTGTTTTAGATTCAAAAAAATATTCTACTTCATTCAAAAGGAATATTTAAAAAAAAAAACAAAAA
Source organism: Nephila pilipes (assembly GCA_019974015.1). Taxonomy (NCBI): domain Eukaryota; kingdom Metazoa; phylum Arthropoda; class Arachnida; order Araneae; family Nephilidae; genus Nephila; species Nephila pilipes. Next base: position 899,277 of record BMAW01113393.1, read on the forward strand.
AAACATACAGCCAGTTTTTTTAAAAATGTTTTTAACAAAATGCCATTCTGAAAGGGTAATGCATATTATCCTTTTATTATTTAATGATATCATGTATTTTTCTTCGCCCCCCCCCCTCAAGTATTTATATTCATTTATATTTTTATGAGAATGCTTAAATCAAAAAATTAAATTTGTATGATTTATACATAACAACATCTCAAAGTGCTCTCGTTTTCGAGTAGAGAGCCCCATTACTTCAATACCTATAATTAATTCTCGACAAGGGTAACAGATACAGCGAAAAGTTCAAAAGTATTTAACACTCTATAGAAGCATTTATACTCTATTTTAATGTTTAAAAAAATATTTGTATAAATAATGAATGCATAATTCATTAAAATTATCAGACCACCCTTGGCATTAATAAGACAAGTGATTTTTTTTTGTTTTGTTTCAGTGCGTAATATGCGGCTCGTATCATATCATTCTTTCTCTCCTGCTGTAGCAATATTTCCAGTTTTTGTATTCTTTGCAATACACCATAAATACTTAATCTGATTTAGGTTTAGAGACCATGTAGGTCATTATAAAAGATCTACTTATTTTTTCAAAACATTGCATAATTTGTATTTATTTATAAAAATACTTGCATGCACTGTTTTGTTAAAATTCTACCTTTTTATATTTATATCGTTAAATATCACAGAAAGTCAGCTTATATATTTTGTGCTCTGTTCCACGCATTCTTCATTTTAAAATATTGTAACCATACTACCAGCGTATCTAGAGCCTTAAATCGCAAAATAGTAATCCTTCCTTACGCGGATAATTGGTTCCACTTCAACAAGTCGTACAGGAAACCACTAGAAAGAAACCCAACAAGTCGTATAGCATCTTATACTGTCGTTTTAATCATTTATTTTGTGTTCGATCGGGCGAATTGTGGATTCATTTGGATTATACAACCAAATTGATTTTCGCAACATAGTTAATTTTCTCGCATTTTTCTGATGACTCTGAATAATTCTAAGTTTGGTATTTAAACTTATCTGGACTTTAGATTTTTTTTTCTTAAATACTTTTTAATTGTAACTTTTGATGATATCATGGTTTATTAATCTCTCGAATTTTTTTTTTACCGTTCTGCAGATGTTAACATCTGCAAATAAGTTTACATGATTATTTTTTACGAAATAAATTAAATTAGGGAATCTCCGAATTAAAATATTCACATAACGCATCTTAGTAACATCTGGGCTGCAGTAAGTTCAAGAGTTTTTGTAAATTGAGATAAATTCCAACATTTCCTTCCAGCTTCCTTCCAACATTTTACAGATGTTATCACATACTGAGGATTACATACTTCGCCCATTCATTATCTCATTTTTGAAATATGAGATTCTAAGATAAATTAAAAGAATTAAAGGTAATGGATGATATGCTGCATGGTATGCATGTTTATGTAATAATATCATTAAAAAATATTAAATTTATGGCTAAATAAAATGAACCAAAGAGTACTGAAAAGTTTGGTTTATTGGACCAAAAAATATGCGACAAATTATTTGTATATAGTTAAATGTATGTGCTTCAGAGTTCAATCGTAGTACAATCTTTTTTGCTGCTCTCAGAAATGTACGGCTTTGTTTGAGACTAGAATTTTCAAAATAATCTTATTAAGATTTTACTTACTGTTTTTGCAAACATTTATGTTCTGATCTGTTAGCAATTGGCTCGAGTGAAGGTGGTTTTTTATTTCCTTCTTCTTCTTTTTTTTCTGATATTTTCAAGATTCTGTCAATGATTTCCTATTTTCATACTTCGATTTATTCCTTTTTCTTCCACTTTTTTGTACGTGATTATGTTATTCAGTTTCTTCGAAATATTCAGTAACATGAAACCGGCTCTCTTTTTAATGAATTATTTTAATAGTATTAGCGATTTCTGTTTATACGGTCTGTCCTATTCAAATCTGAAACTTTACGAGTTTCCGCCATGTATGTTAAGCATTTTTAGCTATTTTTCAGTATACGCAACTATTCTCAAAATTGTTAAGTTATTAATATACCAGGTGTGTAAGTATGAAACCGGAATTTTTGTACAGAAAAAACACGTTTATTGTAATGATATGATCCGAACCGAAGGGAGATGGCTTCTCGGGTCACCTTTAACTGATCCGCCAGTTGTTGTTGTGTTAGAGCGTCGTCTTCGTCCAACAAGGCTTGCAGGTCAGCGTCTTCAAACTTTTTCGGTGGTCTTCCACTTTCTTCGTTCCTCACGTCAAAATCGCCACTTTTGAACCGTTTGAACCACTCGAAACACTGTGTTTTACCGAGAGCATGCTCACCAAATGCCTCCAGAAGCATTCGATGCGATTCGGCTGCGGTTTTCTTCAGATGAAAACAGAAAAGTAGTGCTGTCCGCAAATCGTAATTTGTTGGCACAAAACTCGACATGTTTATCTCTAATAAATTAATGCTACTGAATGAAACTCGTGTTTTTGTGAGTTGGAAATCTTTGTTGGATATCAATACAATAACAAGACACCGCTGACGTAATGTGTCGGTAACTGCATTGACATCTAGCGCCACCTATGGGCAAATTCCGGTTTCATACTTACATACCTAGTACACCCAACTCTTTTTTACACGATTTTGCAATAACATGATTCACTAATATACTTTTTTACTCGATTTTTTTTCTAGCAAGAATCTGTTCCAATTTTTTCAAAATTCTAATTTTGACAGTGTAATCAGAAGATGGTCGGTTTTTACAACCTAATACCATTCGTTGATTCAGCCACTCGATCAGGGTATTATTACAGCATTTAAAATGTACTACATAAAGCAAACAGAATATATTTCAATATATTTCATACTCAGTGGAAGAAAGATATTTGACTGTTGTAGAAGCATCGAGAAAGTTTACGATTATGGTTTGTATTACACATGCTTCTTTTGCCATCAAACAGTTGCACCAATCGACCAAGTGCTTGGTGAAAAAATTTTTGCCGGCATGCGTCAAAAATGGAAGTTTCGTAGTACAAAATTCAGCTGAGTGTTCTGAAATTATAACTCTATCAAATGCAATTGGTGGCGAAGGTTTTAACAACATGCAAACGGATGTCGTCGAAGAATTGATGCTAGAAAGCCCTATAGACGAGGACGATTTGATCGAATTTATGACAGTTTATGATAATAATGATCGAGTCGAAGGTGAAGTTCAGCTGTTAACAGTTGATTTAATTCGCGAAGGGTTGAAATTTGCTCTACAAGTATGGAATAACATTTTCTTACTCATAATCCTGACATAGACCATGCATTAAAAATTTCAACATAATTTTAAGTTTTATTTAGCAGGATATCAAGAATTATATAAGCAACTTGAGAAACAAACAAACAAACAAAAAACAGCCGCTAATAACAGACTTCGTTACAACAAGAAATACAACAGAGGTCATTAATAACAAAAGATATAAGAAATTCTTCATTTGAATCAAAGCTGATAGTTGAGCTAGACATATTTGACACATCTACCGATCACAGCATTTTCGATCCAGTTTGTAATAAACGTGCACGCTTGTTATCAAGTAGCGATGAATAATTGTTAGTAGTTTTATTCCTAATTTCAACTTGAATTTTTAAATGTTGTATGTACCTCTAGACTGAATTTTCACTGTCCACTAATTTCAATATTTTTTGTAATAAAAATGAATTATTTTTGTTTTATAAATATGTAATTTGGGTTTCATTAATATTTTTTTTTGCATTGTTTATTGGGAAAATATTTAGTTTTTTCATCTTACACAATTTTTTAGAGTTGTGGAACACATCCCCAAATTTACCATATGCCACATGTATTTTTTACACAAGTTTTTTGCTCGGTTTTCTAAGGAACGTATCTACCGCATAGAAAAAGAGTTGGGTATAATTGAGAAATCATTACAAAAAATAGAAGTAAATAAACACATTTAACAAAACAATTCTAATATCAAGAAGGGCTAGTAAGATATCTGAATGGTGAGAAATTTTGAAGGCAAATGTAATGATTGATGCTGGAAAACTTCATTTGAGAGTGCATGATAGGAATAGCAAACAATAAAGATGCTACCAAGAATATCTTTCTGTAAATGTGTGAAAATGGTTAAAAATGTCAAAGTACTTTCGTATTTGATTATGTACTTTATCATATTTCAAAAGGAATGTAAGGAAAGTAAAATCTAAAAAATATCATAGAAAAAAATGGAATAAAAAAATAAGAAGAAGAATGCAATCATCAGTAATGCTTTCACAAGAGATGTTTATTTTTAATTAAATTTTCAAAAAACTCTTCGAACCTCTCTCTAACTTAGAGGGTTCTTCAAAAAAAGTAAACTTTTTGTATGTATATGAATAAATTTCGCTTTCAAGGAGAGAGTTATGAATTCAGTGTGCTCTTTTTTGTAATATTTAATTTTGAAAATTGACATATTCATATGCATGTCTTTACTATTACTTCTTTACCTGAATTTATTCTTTTTTTATTTAATTTCCAGTAAAAACAAAAAGTCAATATAAGCAACCTAAAATTAAGCAAATATATATATAATTAAGGAGCAAAAATCGTATAAACAATAATAAACTTTTAACCATTAAATTCGCTATCTCCGTATCAATATTAAAGACAATTTGAAAACAAATTTTTTAATATAAAAATGCTATTTTCATTTTTAAATTCATGTAAAATAAAAATACTTTTTTTTGTTTCATCAATTTAAGCCCTGGAAAAGTTCTCTTAAAGGTTGATATAAACTGAACACGTAAAGAATTGACGAGCGAATTGCAATGAATGTGTTTACGTATTATTTAGTAAATATTTCAGAGTCTGCGTACACCTGGAAAAAGTATTAATCAAAATAACTTTAATTGTAAATGTGGACGCATTTCAACCCTCTTTTAATATGTTGCCTCCTCAGTCGGTTAATGAAATGACAGCCTCTGAACCAAACCATATACAATATGCTCAAAAATTACTTCAGAAGCAATAAGGGAAGAAAATACCCAAACATTAACAGGTCAATTGAAAAGTCCCCGGCCTATCATAGTAAAACACATTTTTTTGGCAAAATTAGTTTTTTTTATTCAACATAATTCCCTTCAAGGGTGATACACTGATTATAGCGACCCTCCAACTTTTCGATACCATTTTTGTAGTACGATTTGTCCCTTGCTTCAAAATAGGCCTCAGTTTCGGTGATCACCTCTTCATTGGACGAAAATTTCTTCCCAGCGAGCATTCTTTTGAGATCTGAGAACAGGAAATAGTCGCTGGGGGCCAGATCTGGAGAATACGGTGGATGAGAAAGCAATTCGAAGCCCAATTCATGGATTTTTGCCATCGTTTTCAATGACTTGTGACACGGTGCATTGTCTGGGTGAAGCAGCACTTTCTTTTTCTTCAAATGCGGCCGTTTTTCGGCGATTTCGTCCTTCAAACGGTCCAACAACGCTATGTAATAGTCGCTGTTGATGGTCCTTCCCTTTTCAAGGTAGTCAATGAAAATTATTCCATGCGCATCCCAAAATACAAACGCCATAACCTTGCCAGTCGACTGTTGCGTTTTCCCACGCTTTGGAGCGGGTTCATCGTGTGCAGTCCACTCGGATGACTGTCGATTGGACTTCGGAGTGAATTGATGGAGCCATGTTTCATCCATTGTCACATATCGACTCAAAAACTCGGGTTTATTATGCTTGATCATCTTCAAACACTGCTCCGAATCATCAACTCGTCGTTGTTTTTGGTCAAAAGTGAGCTCGCGCGGCACCCACTTTGCACAGAGCTTTCTCATACCAAAATATTCGTGAATGATATGATGCACACGTTCAGTTGATATCTTTAGAGTGTCTGCTATTTCATTCAATTTCAATTGACGGTCATTCAAAATCATTTTGCGGATTTTTTTAATGTTTTCGTCGGTAGCAACCCCTTTTGGGCGTCCACTGCGTTCACCGTCTTCGGCGCTCATTTCACCACGTCTAAACTTAGCATATCAATCCTTGATGGTTGATTTTCCTGGGGCAGTGTCCGGAAACTCGGCATCAAGCCAAGTTTTTGCTTCAACTGTATTTTTTCCCTTCAAAAAGCAATATTTTATCAACACGCGAAATTCCTTTCAATCAATTTTTTTCACAATAACAAAAGTTGCTTCACTCAAAATGCTATAATTCACAAACTAATGATCCGACAGCTGTCAAATTTATACACGCATTTTTTGAGAGTTAGGGCTAACTAAAAAACATATGGATTTAATTCTAGTAGCACCATCTATGTGTCAGGCCGGGGACTTTTCAATTGACCTGTTACATACACATGTTTGATACGTGATTTTTAACCTAAGCAGTTGTCCACAGCATGTTCAATAATACATGTATAAATAAGAAAATTCAAGAAACAACTTATTTTATTTGCTTCTATTCAACTCATTTTGCAAGTAGATCCAATGTTTGGTTGAAAAGAGACCAATTAAAAAGGGCGTTTATTATAGAACTACAACCTTAATTTCAAACCTTAGATTTATTAAATTGAAAGGCTGAAACTATAGAAATTTTACTAAGTTTGTATGATATTAACAATATTATTTAAAATTATTGATGCAATACATAATAAGACCTATATATGCGATTCATTTATTTGTTAACCTATTCTAATATCTCGTTATCGATAGTTTTCTCAATCTTATTAATAATCCATTCACAGAACGAGTTCCTGGAAACATGTTTTTAGAGTAAATAGAAGTTATTTTTCGCAAAATGGGGGGAAAGTTTCATATTTGCTAAACACAATATTCAATACAAACAAACTATTTAAAACACAATATTCGATGTTTGAAGCAGAAATTATGTTTTTTAATCACTAACAAAATTAAGAATTTTCTAGGTTCTAGTCTATTTAAGTATGAAAGTGAATAAATCTAGGAAACTTCCGATTTTAAAAAAGTAGGCACGATTAATCCATTGATGCAAGTTTTTTTAAAAAACAACTTTTGAAACAAAACACAATATATATTTTTCTTTTTTATTTCTTTCATATCGTATCAAACAAATCACATAAAGCACTTGATATTACATCTCAATATATTTAGATGCTACAGCTGAATACGAATAATAATTCTAAGAGCTTATAAATCAAATTCAATCGAGCATATACTAAACACTCTACTCCGGTATTTACTCATGCCATACAAGTGTATAAATATACCAGATTCAAGTATTGTCCTCGAATGTTTTTTTTTTTCCATTGAAAGCAATTTTTCTCTAACAGGAATATTTAGATACAATAGAGTTTACTTAACGGCGACCTATTTTTGTTCAATCAATAAATGAAATATGGTACAAGCAACGGTATTTCTAAAATAAAATAAATAGTAACGAGAAATATATTGAATGCACTTCTCAGAAAACGAAGGCCAATTACGCAAATCCAGTCGACCGAAACAATTGAGACTGCTGCTGAAAAAGGAGAGACTCAACAAAATAGAAAGAGAGAAAGATCCAGTTGAAAAATAAAATCGTCCCTGAAAGCGTTCTTGACAATGGCAACGAACTCGGAAAAACTCACGTCAACAAAAGTTACACGTGAGTCCGTTATTAAACACGTGGTTGTCCATTGCGGCTATGATCTAACTGGCTTTCGATGTTTCTTGTTAATGATTACGAAGAGTGCTGCGAATATAAATGTGGAAAGTGATTTTTACATTACAATACGTAATGGTCAAATGCGGAGAAACTCGGCGGTGATGTCTTAACAAAAGAATAGATGGCATGATCATCGAGGTCAGGTTGAGACCCGGCGGCTGAAACTGACCTCTAAAGAAAGGAATGAAAGCTTTTGTAATATTTCTTGAACTGAAAATGTTAAGAAAGGGAAAAGAATTATGTGCATTTTTATATTGATTTTTTTGTGTGCTGATGTTTTTTTTTTTTTTTTTTTTTCTTGTATCGAGAAATATAGAGATTTACGTTCAATGTGTTATCAATCAAATAGTAATTCTGCAATTGTATAATTATAGCGAAATAATTAGCCATATTACATTACAAAACGTATTGGTATAATGAGAAGAATCTCAGTGGTATTGCATTGTGTCTTAAATAAAGAATAGATTACTTGCTCAGTGAGTTCAAGTAGTAATTCTGTGGCCGAAATAGACCTTAAAAAAGTAATAAAAGTTATTGCGATACTTTTTGGATTGAAAATGTCAAGAAAGGGGACAGAATTTTGAATTTTCATATCGATTTTTTTGTACTATACGTATCTTATATTGTTTTATTATTATTATTATTATTATTATTTATATCAAGAAAAATAAGGATATGCATTTAAATAAATAGTAATTCTGCATTTATATGATTGTACCATAATGATCAGTCGTGTTCTATTTCATCAAATGCACGTTAACATGCATATATTCGCATCTGTAAACTCGCACTTATAATCACATAAGATTGCAATTTTCAAAACTCAAGACTTTCATCTGTTGTAAAATAATAATAATAAATTTAAAAAAGTTCTATGTAAAGTTTTTCAAAGAACAGATTTAGCTACCAAAAGTACTCTTTTTTTATAATTATTATTAAATTACTCAATTAAATATAATAATTAAAGTCAACGATGAAATATCAAGAAATGAACAATAGTAAACTTTTCCGATATTATAATCAAACGAAACAATAAACTATTAAATTGAATATATTTAAGTTAAATGTAATTAAAATTAAAGCAAACGATAAATATTATTAAGTTGAATATATTTAAGCTAAATGTAATTAAAATAGAAGCAAACGATAAAAAATTGAAAATTAATGTGGTGCTCGAAAAGTAATCCAACTAAAACAATAGCCCCTTGGATGGCCAATAATTAATTATATTGGTCAGGAGTTTTGTACAAATTATTATTTATATAATAACTGATATATTATAAAGTTAATCAAGAAAAAAATGTATGAAATATCTATCCATCTTGAATAATTATATAGTTATTACATAAAATTTTGTTCTTTAAATACATTACTCTAACACTCATATACAATAAATTATTATAAAATATTAAGAATAACTTACACATAAATATATTATCAAATGAATTTACGGAATTCCTAAAATGTAATTTAGAAATAAAATTTAATGTATACACAATCATAAAAAATATTTCTACTTTTCTTTATTTCTGTACCAAAAGTCGCGATCAAACGACCATCTTTTATAATTTAATATATTTTAAATAAAAATATTTTGAGTGTTCTATTATATTCTGATAAACTCACATATTAATATGTTTTCAAATTGCATTATTTAACACGCAATAATAATTACGTTTCTTAAATAATCGCAAAAGCCTAAGATGCAATATAAATATATTGTAAATTATTCGTACAGTAATTAAATTCATTGTGTACAAGAAATCAAGAAGTCACTGAAATTTCAGATGGGTAGGTCGCTTTTATTTTATACTGACAAATATTTGATAATTTCTTTTTAATCTAAATTTTTTCTCACGAAGCTCTCAATCGATTCAAGATTTTAAATCTTTCTTGAAATATTATTGATCTTAATTACATTTTTATTAATTTTAATTTGATAAAAGATAGTTTTTTAGAAGCTATTGAAGCAATTTAGCAATTTAGCAATTTTAATGCGTTAGTCTAATAAGATATATTGATCTCAAATATGCTATATACTCAAATAAATTTTTAGAGATAAATATCAACAATTGATTTCTTCCTATTAGTAGTGTAAAGTGTAATTTCTTCCCCCCCCCTTTCCCTCTAGAGGGCACTGGATGATTCAGAATGGCAATGATAACCTCAATTGAAAGGCATCAAATAAAATTACAGTACACTCTCGATTATCCGACAGATATCGATCAGAGCACCGCTGGATTACCAAAAACGATGGATTACAGGAGAATCACTAAAATAACGCTTTTAACAACCGAAAACTTTGTTTTTTTTTTTTTGCATACAATTTTTTACATCAACTGTAAATAATGTGTCAAACATACAAAATAACTAAAACTACAAAAAGTGCACTGTTTTATATTTTATATTGATAGCCTACATTATACCGTTGAAGATGTAAGATAGTTTTCTGTAACTTGTCAGCCTGTGTTAAAACGCCAAGATAACTGTCAAGGCCGGAAAGGTGAAGTGCCGGATTATCGTGAGAGTTCTGGGCAAGGAAAATGTTAACGAAAATTTTCTTTCTTTTCTGTACAACTCAGTGTGAGAATTGCAGATCTTGTCTGAAATAGAAAAAGATGAGAGAGAATGAATGTGAAAAATGTTAATGATTTTGAAGAAAAATACTGATGAGATTCGATTATCGTTGTTTCCCATGGTAAATGAAATTTTAAGAAATCAGTAACTCGTTTGTACTAACATATTAAGAGAAGCGTTTCTTTGCATTTTTTATGTGATTTCATTCTTCATTCCCCCTCCCCCAATCATATGCACTTAAAACTCGCACCAGTGGCCATTCCCTAGCTGTATTGTCTGTAGTTTATCTATAGAAGAAAAAACAATTAATACTTTTGTATATAAGTTATTTCATACGTTATATGTGTCTAGAAGGAGTTAATTATTTGTACAACAAATAAATGTTTAACGTGATCTACACTATATCAGTTACCGTTTCCAACTTATGTATCAAGAAATTAAAATGCATTTTCGATTGCAAATCATTGGGTATTAATTAAAAATCGTCAAAAATGCTTTCTGTGCCAAAAAAAGTGCACATCATGAAAAATTGCAAGCTTTCAACGCCTATAATTCTCTAATCATTTTTGCCAAATACTAATAACAACTTTAATGTGTATACGATATGCATATTATAATAAATACCAAATGTTCATGCAGCACGAATAAAGTTTAGTATATTTATATAAATAAATTTGAAAATTTTCAGTTCATAATCAAATAATACTATTTTTCCGAAGTTAATTTTGGAAAAAAGAAAAAAAACGAACCTTGAAATTAAGGCATTTAACATTCATTTTCATTGTTACTAACCAAAAAAAAAGAAATAATAATAATAATAATGAAGAAAAAAGCACGTATTTTTTTTTATTTCTGTGGAATTGATATAATTTAAAACACTATTCGAAAAATACATTCTATATTTTGTAAGATAGAGACCAATGATGTCAAGCAACTGTTTTAAAACATAATTTATAGTGGGTTTTCAGAAAAGAAAAAGAGTTTCTCAGTAATGTTTTACTTACTTACCACAAACTAAAAGCATAAAATATATTCTAGAGACTCCACTAAGCTATGAGAATATATTTTAAAACTGAGAGTTTTTGGAATAAACTATCTTATTATGAAAAAAAGCTTAAACTATTTAAAGATGTATGTGAGAGTAGATATAGATCATTGATTCACTCCCATGAGTTATTTTCACAGAAAATGAAATGAATTTGGGTTTATTTTATGTAAACTTAGATTATTTAAGATTAAAGAAACCTAGATTCTTATTAATCTATGCCAGTCAAACGTATAATAACAGCAAAAAATAGCTCTTGAATAAGAAGGTGCACAAAGGAAAATGCAAAATAAATAAATAATAATAATATATTATATTGGCATTTCAACTCCGAAGAGAAGTTTTGTGTTACATTCTTTTGATAGCACCACAATGTCATTAATCACAAAAACACTTCTTCAAATTTTCGTCAAAATATTGAAAAAGGGACTTCGGAGCATCGTCAGTCTTTGAGTTTGGGTGTTTCGGGGGAGAATTGAACGGGGTGTCTGCTGACATAGGCCTTATGCTGAGCATTAGACAACTGAGCCAGAAAGAAATTCCTAACCAGTTTAGTTATTAGGTAATTTTTATTCCTATTGTTGTTAGTTGTGACTTGTGGGAGAGCGCAGTAGCGTACTGAATAAAAGCTAAGTTATTTGTATAAAAATTTACTAATCATCTAACGTAACAAAAAAATATTTACCATTGCAGAGCTTAATTTCATTTCGTTATTCAATGTTTTTACAGTTCTATTTATTTTTATTGGCATCATTTAATTTTTCAAACGTCAAATTGTTCTAATTTATTCGAAATTATTTTGGCAGTTTTTGTTCCAGAAAAATGCTATTCTTTACTATTTTCCCTTCAGTTTTTTTTTTCAAATACAAAAGTAGATTATTATATTTCCATATACAGAAACTCGTCTCTCTTTTTTTTAATTCGTTTCACCTATTTCAAGTAAAAAGAAATTTTAGTTCCTGATTTTCTCATTCTTTAACTCAAAAGTAAAAAGTTCACTCCTATTTTCTGATCTATTTCCAAATTATTCTTTTAGATCACGCGCTCATAAAATCTGTTGAATCAACTTTAACGTAATCATAAATCTGTCAGATATAATCCCCACTAGACTGATAGACGTCATGAATATCCCTTCATCCTATATCATGTGGTTACCTTGTGATCGGGAGAAATCCTGATAAAATCAATTGCAAAGTGAAATTCTCCCTCTTCTACTCTGTTCTACGCGGAGCTGTGTCTCTAACCTTATGGATATTTATTTCCTCTTTCTCTCTCTCTCTCTCTCTGTGTGTGTGTGTGTGTGTGTGTGTGTGTGAAATAAATAAACAACCATGAAAATGAAATTTGCCTCATGTTTACTTTATTAATTAATTTTTATATTCTTATAAACAAACCGGCAGGATTGTCTCCTGACTAGCGTAATCTGCAATAGTAGAATGTTTAAGGGGGAAAAAAAGGGGGGGTACTTGTTGTTCACTGCGGCCATCGTCTTCTGGTGTCTCTGGGATTGGATGATCGGTACCGCTGCAAAGCTGAATGCCTCTAAGAAAGGACCACCTCAAGTGAAAGAAAAAATCTCCTGTCATTGATGCAATTGACTCTTCTTAGTGCTAAATTTTTACAGAATCTTTGCTTTCTCTTAATTCGTGAAGTCCTTCTATAAATTTCAAGAAGCTTCATGTAAAATAGAATATGTTGAAAATGTCAACTAATAGTAATCGGCGTTTTAGCAAGAGTCAATGATATCACCTTTTATAAGATGTATACAAAGTATTTCAGAATTCTGTTCAGAAAGATATTGACGTCCTTGACAAGCTCTTCCACACATTACTTCTTCCGTTGTTAGAACTATGAGCAAAAACAGCTTCAAAAATAAATTGCGAAAATCCTATTTAGCCATTCACTTTAACTAAGGGCTCCTCTGAGTTGTCTTTTTAAGACAAAATTTGAATTTCATTTGGATACTTCACTAATTAAGTTAAGTCTTACATTTATTATTTCCAATAAAATTAATCAAAGAATTTTATGAATATATGAATTCTGAACCAACAAATATTACATTTTGTGCTTATGCTAACTTTTAAATACATTCTATCTTAAAATTGAAATCTGGGACAATGAAAATTTTGAAAAAAATATTGCAATGTATTTTGTTGGTATATGATGGGCATTTCAAATTTTGATTTGTTTCTGTTCTGAAAATATATTATATTGTATCTTCATTTAAAATTGTAATTATGATGAATAGAAGTGCTTGATGTTTTATTTAATTAAAATTTTTATTGGTTCAATTTTAATATTTAATTTTTATGCAGATGAAAAAGTTAACATAATTAAATGAATATAAGAGTTTTTTAAAGTAATACATCATGTGTTGTATATAATTCCTAAGTTTAGATATTTACTATGTCATATTTAAATATTAATCAATGTTATTAAGGTATAAAAGGATAATCAACAATTCTAACGCAACTATGGAAGGTGAAAATAACCCCAAAAACTCTAAAACAGAAAATGATACTATTGATCCACAGAATGATAAAATACAAAGCCGTATGAATAAACTTCAAATTATTCCTTTTAATCTTGACAGTGGGATGAAAAAGGAATTGTGATTAAATCATTTTAATCAGGTACGTAAACATAATAATAGGGATGAAAAATAGAAATTAAAAAAACATTTCCAACTATTTAAAGGCTCTGCTTTAACTCAATATATTAACTCAGGTTTGAATATTTGTCATTTTAATGATCTTTGTTGTGTTCTAATTGAACATTTTCTTGAGCCCTGTGTAATTAGTTTTTTACTGATTTTTCCCAACATAAGTTTCATCCGAATGAGACCTTATCTGAATATTTTCATAAGATATTAAATTGTGGAAGAAAACTGGGGCTTTCACCTAAATTAATTTTAGAAGGTTTAACAGATGGGTTGCCTACCCATTTAAAACAATTAGTAACAATCAACCCACCCAACTCTCCTTCAGAATGGCTCACAGTGGCTACTGAACATTACAAGATACAAGAGTCTACCCCTGAATCAAGTAGGGGCAGGAGTAATGATTGCACTATTAGAAGTAGACTAAATTTTTATTATCGATCATATGCATCTTTTATAAGCCGGCAACCCACACCGTTTATACCTCGAACACTAAATTATTTCAAGGCCTAATTTCTAAAATTACTCGAGGCCGCGTACACGCAATTTCGGCAATCTTCGTCCACATTTGGCTATAGACCAAATTATAAATCTCATTTCCAGCAGGAATTATCACCTTTCCCCTGTAGAATTTGTACAAGGCAAGACATTCTAAATTGGTCACAAATATGTCCTTTGAGACAACCCAATTTTTTGAGTAACTTATCAATGCCTAACTCTGTTTCCCAATGTACAGGAAATTCTGTTACATCTGAATTAAGTCCCATGGAAAGTTAAAATACCTCTACTAAGGCCCGTAGTCCAGTAATAAGACAGTTACTAGTATCCGGGCACCTATCAACTAATTCACATACTCCCACTTCACCAAGTCTAGCTAACTTGGGATATTTACCCATTTCATGAGACAAAGTCAATGTTGTTATCGATACAGGATCCACACTTTCACTTATTTCTGCAAATATTGCCGACACACTTAACTTAACACGGAAAAATACTAGACCTATTAACGTAAATCAAGCCATGGCAAGGTTCAACTGAGACAAATGTGTGAAACATATTTAAGAATAGGAGAAATAAACAAAATAATAATAATATATATTATTAATAAACATTTTCCTTGTAAAATTTTAGATTCCAGATTGTAGGCTTTTTAATTTAATCATTGATTGTGGTAAAAATAGAATAATACAAAATGAAAAAATTATTACAAATTTGCATACCAAAAATGAACATCAATTGTCTTTACACATATTAGAACATATTAGAAGAAACAAAGAACACAAAAGACATTCAGGACAGTATAGTCAATATCTTAGAGGACATTTTTCCACCTTTGATTGCATAAGAATTATCAAATCCTGTGTTGTCTATTGTATCTGAATATACGCCCACATTTACAAAAAGTAAGTATGATGTCGAATTAGGACAGAACCTTCTAGAATAGTAATGACCACTGACTTACTGGTCTATCAAAGAGCTTACAGAACATCATACACTGATGAAGAGGAAATTAATAAGCAAATAAACAGTTTATTGGATGCAGAATTAATTAAAGAATCTAATAGTAATTATTCCTTTCCTGTAACTTAAGCCCATAAAAGAGATGAAATTAGAAAAAGTAGGTTATGCATTGATTATCGCAAAGTGAATGCTCTGTGTAAGATTGATGCTGAACTTTTACCAAGAATACATACCTTATGAGAAAAATTAACCCATGCAAAATTTTTCTCAACTCTGTACTTTGCATCTGGTTACTGGTACATATCCCATCACAAGAGAGACAAATATAAACTAGCTTTTGCGACCACTGAAGGCTTATTTGAATTCCAAGTCTTACCTTTTGGCTTTAAAAATGCACCAGCAATATTTAATCGCACAATTCGCAGTATTCTAAGCAAACACATAAATTTTCAAAATTTGCATGTCTTTATTTTGATGACATAGTAGTTTTTTTCTAATTCCTTAGAAGAAAACCTTACCTTTCGCCTTTTCGATAGACTACTTTCCTTTTCCACTTATAACTTAAACTTCTTATTATTACTTTAACCTTATACCTTTATAGAACCCACGAATCCTATCACTTTGTTTCTTATAAGCTCTCGCTCCTTACTTTAGCTTACTTAGCTATTAACTTTGTTTATTTTCCCTTAAACTTCATTTGAGATCAAACACACTTTTCAGTAAGAGTAATAATATTCCTTTATTCATTCAACTACAGCTCCTTTCGCGTTACCTTGGTGATCAGTACAGAATACCTTTGGCACTCAATCACCCCGCGATTTACAATTTTCTCTAGTGTCAACACGCTTACGTACATGAGTCCGCTCAGCTCAGAGACTCATCTGATCTGATCTGAGGGGATTGTGTGATACCCCCCTCCCTCTTTACAAAAAACGCCTCTACAGGCGGGATTTAAGCACGGGAGATAACACTAATAACATGGTCAAAATGGCACTCTTACACACACACACACACACACACATATATATATATATATATATATGTGTGTGTGTGTGTGTGTGTGTGTGTGTGTGTGTGTGTATTTTTTGTTTAAATACTTTTCTTGGATTTGGGTTTTTTTTCCTTGAATTTGGTGAGTTTTATCAGTTTGTGATAAAATAATTTGCTGAGTGGGATGGTTGGATCCATAATACTAGTAAAACCTCGTATTTCTGTCCAAAGCTAGAAACAGTACTTTAATTTAATTTACTTCCTTTTTTGGATTTTTTATCTTCTTTATAGTTAATATTTTGTCCTCTTATTTTGACTTTGTTTTCTTGATTTCTATTTTGTATGTTTCAGTAATTTTAGTTTTGACTAATGTTTTAAGAGTGTATTTTTAATTTAATAGTTTTTTTTAGGTTAGTTTATTTTTGCTATGATTTAGTAATTTAATTTTTGCTTATATACATGTTTATTAGGTACATCTTTTGAACACTATAACACACATATATATATCCGGATTATTAGGTTAAAAAGGAATATATATTCCGCGTTTAAAATAGGTGTTCAGAGACACACATATTTATTCGAAAATGAAAAGATAACAGGTATATTACTCATATAATCCTTTTTATATTCATGTCTGTTAGCATTGACTCGTTCACATCTGATTCTCCTTTTCAGGGAAAGTTTTCCTGTTTTATTATTGAGCCCAAGGATAAGTCTAAGCGCAATGATTTTTGATGCATAGACATTTGTTTTAATCATATTTTTGTATTTTTGCTTAGCATCAGGA
This sequence comes from Nephila pilipes, assembly GCA_019974015.1. Taxonomy (NCBI): domain Eukaryota; kingdom Metazoa; phylum Arthropoda; class Arachnida; order Araneae; family Nephilidae; genus Nephila; species Nephila pilipes. The sequence continues at coordinate 916,454 of BMAW01113393.1, forward strand.
AGAGAAAGTCGCCCTATTGAGCCGAACTCGGTGGGAAGTATTGAATAATTGATATACTGAGAGCTTACGAAACGCCTTTACTGTGAGTTGGAGGATATCCAAAATTTGACGCCTTTCAACCTGTTTCTTAAAAAGCTATTCTCACAGTTTAACAAAAACAATCTGAATGTGTGAAAATTCTTCGTTCCTTATTCAATACAGCTTAAAAAGAAATAAATACAGTTTATAACATTTACAGTATTAGTTTAGCACTCGTTCTCGTGTTTTTTCATTTATGTTGTGAGGAGGGAATAATTCATAATTAATCTAAATTATAAGAGAATTGACTAGCGCTTTTCAAAGATTTAAATATATTGTGCTATTTGAAAGCAATAATAGAATTTTGTTATTGATTATACTGTGTATTCAAACCACAGACCAGAAAATCCACAAAAATGTACTGCAACCATTTTCGATTTTTAGAACAACGTAATAAAAAGCAGATGACAAATTTTTTTCATTATGTTTGTAAATTTATGAAAAAAGGTTTTTACCAAAAGAAATTAGGAGTCATCCTCTGGAAATAACACATTTTGATTAATTTTAATTTATTGCAAGGTGAATTAAATAAGAGGAAAAAGTATTTAAAAAATATTAGATGGAAGTTTAATATATTAGATGGAAGCTGAAGAATAATAAACTTCGTTTGTTTGTTTTTAAATTTAGAGTATGCAAGTTTTTTCGAAAGCTTATAAATGAAGTTATTTTAGATCTAATAAAGCTTAGACTTCATTGAACATCCAATTTTCTCATATATAGTTTATTCTAGTCATAAAACTCTCTTAAATCTCAAATGAAAATCATTAAAAAATGTATTTCATAAAACAATATAAAGCCCCACAATCGTAAAAAATAAGTGTGTGAGTTTCAGTTCTTCCAAACAAACTTATGGAATCGTCAACAAAGATGTTTCCCCTTTCTTCGATTCTTCGGAAAGCTTGGATAAAGAACAGTAATTAAAAACCGGTTTATATTAAGGTGTCCTCTTTATTTCACCGACCCTATAATAATGGCTTCCATAATGAAGAAAATGTTAACTTGTACGTACATTTCATATTATTTTATTACTTGCCAACGTGCCTCGAATATTTTACCGAAACATTTATTCTTAAAAATAAATTTAGATTTAAAGGATTGTTGAGGCACTTTATTTGGATGAATTGTAATTTTCTTGAGTGTTTTTGAGACGAATCAAAAATTAAAGGTAGAAGCAAAACAATCATAACAATTTTCTTGCAATTCTGAAAAAAATTTCAGTGCGTAATTATAATTTATGCTAAAATTAGTATCCAGAAAATATGAGTTTTTAAACTTGAATATTTTCAAGAAAATTCATTCCAAGATTTTCAGCAACTAAATAAATCAACTAAAATATTTTAGGCAATTTAAAATTTATTTAATGCCTATGAGAGAATGAAAATGAAACAAAAAATAATTAATTGGAAAACTAAATGGAACAAATTTAAACAACTTAAAAAAAATGTATAAATTATTTTATTTTTTAAGAAAATTGAAGTTTCCAATATATTTTCTATGATAGGTTATTGAATTTTATTCCTTTTCTTAGGTTAAGTACTTCTTAAATAGATAATGTTAACGAACCAATTTATTTATATATATACACTGCTGGCCGTTAAAATTACAACACCAGGAAGGAATGATCTGACGAATGTCAAAATTTCATGGAAGGAAGAAGAGGTTGAGATATGCAAATGAAAGAAATGCTTACCAGCAAGTACCGGAATTCGATACTGGCAGGATCGTTACCTATCGAGAGTATGGATTATCGTTCCGTGGTATTGCCCGCCGCACTGGTCGAAATCCAACCACTGTTTTGCGAATATGGAATCAATGGGTTGCCGAGGGTCGTACTGAACGACATGCAGGATTTCCTCTCCCTCCCATGACTAACGCCCGAGAGAGCAGACATATTGTGAGATCGCCCCTGCAAAACCGTACAACCACATCACGGACCATTAGCCAGGAAATGGGCATGTTTATAGCACGCTAGCATTCGCTCGTACAGTGCAATGACGTTTTCATCAGCGTGGACTATGAGCACGGCGACCATTACTTCGGCTTTCGTTGACAATGCAGTACTGAGAGAGACGGCGACTCTCGTGCGCCGAACGACGAATCTGGATGCAGGAGAGGCACAATGTCGGCTTTTAAGACGAGTCCTGGTTCTGCGAATTGTATGCTGATGGCCGTATACGTGTCTTTAAGCTCCGAAGTGACCACTCGTCGCCATATTGCATTCAATATCAGTATAGGGGCCCAGTACATAGTGAGATGGTTTGAGCAGCCATTGGGTACACGACACGCACATCTCTAGTTCGGATTGACGGTAATTTGAACGCAGATCAGTACATTTTTGACATCTTATGTCCGGTGGTTGTGCCCTATATTCGAGGCCTGCCAAACGCTATCTTCCAACAAGATAATGCAAGACCGCATGTTTCACGTCATGTTTTGACCTTCCGCAATACACATGACATTCAATTGTTGCCCAGGCCTGCATTGTCTCCAGATCTGTCACCCATTGAAAACATCTTGTCATGGATTACTGAGAGACTAGCCCGCCACCCTTCTCCAGCTAATACGGTTGATGAATAGATTTGAAGCTGTATGGAATGAGTTGCCCCTTTCTGTCATCCAAGCCCAGTTCGACTCCATGCCTAACCGGGTAAGAGCCATTTTATATGCCAGGGGTGGCAGCTGTTTCTACTAATTTCACACCCCTGTAAACACCAAAACTGCTTGCAAATTTTATCATTTTGTCTTCATGCCATACTGTTTATGTACAATAATAGATATATCTGCTGTGTAAGTTTATTAATTATTTTTCAACATTTTTTTCGACACTAAAATTGTATACATTATTTATAATAGGATAGTAAAATCCGTGTCTTTAAAGTAATTTGATAACCAGTAAAGAGATGGTGTCAGGGCAAATTACACAAAAAAACTGACTTTGAAATATGCTTGTAATATCAGTTAAAAAGGCTTTTAATCTTTGCATAACCTATAATGCCTGGGTCTTTTAGAAATAATTTATTTTGCAACTTTTAAGAATTTTGCAGCACATCTACATAACTTTAGTTGTTCATCTGTTTCTTTCATGAACGTTACTATGGCCCTCTTTAAATGCTCTCACCCATTTTCTTATCATTCCGTCGCTCATAGTGTTTTCTCCATACACTTCATTAATCTGCTAATGAATTGCGGCAATTTTCACGCCTACGAATCACAATGCGTATTTCGCAATTGGTGGCTTTTTAAATTGTGTGAGACATTTTAAATGAGCTCAAACAAACGTAAACACGGACGAATGCTTTCATGCTGACGTCAGTGACTGACCAACAAATATGAGTACTCAGAGACCTGCGTAAAATGGCGACAGCAGCTCTGCTCCTGCCATATTTAAAAAAGTATTTACTGAAAAAACACGCGTAGTAGTTCATTTGGAACCACTGAAAAATTTCGTCGTAACCGAAAGTTCTGTATTATGTTTGAGCGACTTTTTTTTTTTTAATTTCATACCACAATGCTTAAATTGTTCATTTACAACTGAGGTTCAAACCAAGATTATAATTTCAAGTATTCATTTTGAGCAGTTTATTATTTTCCCCCCCATATTGTTTAAATTACTCAGTAGGGGCGAATTACATGGGAATTCCGTATAATGATACTTGTTGGATATGCAGAAAATTTTCATAACCCTTTTTGTTACTTTCTTTTCTATTCCTCAAAGTTTTCCCAAGAAATTCAAACATGCAAATCAGTTCGATGATCACCTTACACTATCTTTGTTGAGACCATTATGTTGTCGCTTTCTATGTGTCTTGAATATATATTTTAATATTTTTATTTCTATAGCTTCTTTCATATTTAAATTTTGAAGCCTAATTTTCATTCGTTCCACGTCCCAACTGCTGTCGAAACGGAAGTAGATCTAAATAATTTTGCTATTTTAGATGAAGTGAAAAAATTCTGGGCTTAAGAAACTTTTTTCTATTCATGTAAAGACTTCGTTCTTTCCTTGTGTTTTGTTGGTTAATCACTTGAATCATTTACTGTAATAAATTCAAATTTTTTTTCTGAACAGGACAGGATTAATTCCCTGATAAGCATAACTTTCATCTTACAAGTGCTTCTGACCATCTTCGGCTTCTTCAACTCATGATACATGATAATATTACTGTTATACGATAGTTGCATGGCATGTTTAGAGCAAGTAAGTCAGACATGAGGCTTGGGTAATAAAATGATATCTCGACAACATTTTAAAGAAAATCTCATATATTAATTTTAACAATTTTCAGATGCACATAGTTATTAATAACAAAGACATTTGTTAGTTAATGACCGATAACTGTAGTCGTTAGTCAGGTTATTATCACTATACTTTTCCTAATAAGCATTTAAAAATAAATATTTTTTTTAAATAACACATGTTTTTCTAATTTTTTAAAACTTATTATATTATTAACTCATATTATGTTATTAACTATAATTTATATTGTCTTTTTGGCAACCGCTATTAATTTAACACTATTTTTTATGATGCCTGAATTAGCTTTCCGAGTTTTACATGTTTCGGTCAGGGCTGTAGTTTTCAATCAGGAGAGTTGTTTATGAAGTTTTTGCTTTGGAGTGACACAATAAATTCCGAGACATATTGTGATACCTTAACTAAACTGCGACGTGCAATCGAAAATAAAAAGTGTGGTATGCTCAGTAAATGGATTGTTTTGCTGCATGAGAATGCTCGTTCACAAATAGCTTGTCGAATCCAAGCTCTCATCGCATCATATGGCTGGAAATAGCTTGATCAGCCTCAATACAACCCTAATTTGGAGGCCATTGACTACCATTTATTCCTTCACTTGAAAAATCATTTCGGTGTCCAGCGACATGAAGACGATGATTATGTCAAATCGTCTTGCTATAGTGATTAGCCCATCATGTGATATATTTCTATGATGATGGAATCCAAAAGCTATATAATAAGTACTATATAATAAGTATCTTAATAATAGAGGTAATATGTTAAAAGCAGATTAAGGTACAGGCTTTCATATAAAAATAAAATAGTTGAAAAGACAAAAGACTGCTCTTGTTTTTTTAATATAAAACGGTGTTTTCTTATAAAGCACGCTGATGTTCAATTAAAGTTATTTTAAATGCTTATAGTGAACTGCTGAGAAAATGAAAGTCACTCATAGTGAATTGAAACATCCCTTCCAAAGATTCTCCCCCCTCCAATGTTTCAAAGGTAATTTTACACGTACGTATTAGAATCCCAAAAGATAGCATTCTTAAATTTCCATCTCAGATCCCACTCTTTCACCTTCTCCGCCGTTTCTGGGAATCAGCGACTGGTTCCATTATCCGAAACTAATTATACGGAACCTTGGGTTATAATTAACTTTTTATTGGTCTACATACGGTCCACGATAACGAAGTTTGACTGTGTTAGAAATTAAAATCTTAGTTTGAACCTGTGAGAAGGTAGTGTTAACTTTTAATTCTATGTAGTTAATTTTCTAGCTTGCCTTTATTGATTCTTGCGTGAGTGGAGAATTAAGAAAAGCCTCTTAGAGTAAGGTGACCAAATTTTAACATTCAAAAAGTGGGACACCATTGACAGGGGAGGGGGGGGGTTCTTGATTAAAAATTTGGTACCTAAAAAATACTTACCTTTGGTACCTAAAAAATACTTACCTTTGGTACCTAAAAAATACCTACCTTTGGTACCTAAATAAATTACTTACCTAAATAATCTGAATAGCTTATTTGTTGACATCACTTGTTTAACAAGCACTAGCAGGCAGTACTATTGTATCGTATGAGTGACAGTTACAAATCTCAAAATGCGAAGGCGTTTCTTCGTGGACGACCAACAACTCTTTACATCCTGACCCTTCTCCTCTCTAAAATCCCCTCCGGTTTCCAATTTTTGTATATGATGTAATCCCTTTGCAACAATATTCCAAGTGATGCTAGATCGCTAGCGAAACATGTCGCCGCAAGAATGAAATCTGTGGAAGTGTACAAAATGTTCTCTCTTCATTTTATACTACAAAATGTTTTCGTGGCTGCCAATGCCGAAAAATGCCACTGTTCATTAAATCCAAACAATGGTGATCGTATTCTAACAATTGATCAAGGCGAACTTTGATAGGCAGTTTCTGATAATCAATTCTCAACAATTATTTTTGTTATTAAAGTTTAACATTATAAAATTTACAAAATAATATAAAACTCATATCCTGGTGAAATAGCTACATGAAAGCTGAAAACCGTTTATTCCCTTCCCGTTCTCCCGCCATTCCCTAGCTTGTCGTGCATTCTTCCTGAAAATTGGGACTTACTTAAACCCCCACTAGACGTGGGATAAATTATTAAAAAGCGGGACGTCTGGTCACCTTATCTTAGAGTGACCGTTTCGATTTGCCGAAGAGTGAAGATGCCCATGAATGTCTCTGCTTCTTTATCCCAAGGCTGAAAATAAGGGTTAGCGATGATATAAGATCTTGATTAACCACATAAAGATTACAAATAAAAGGTAATGTTCTAATAAAAGAATTTAAAAATATATATCTGTCTGAAGTAGAAGAATAATTGTTCTTTTATACAAGGCTAGACCTAACATACGTTCGACATCTTCTAAACGTTTACCATAAAAAAAGAATTCTTTCTTTCTCTCTCTCTCACTCCGATGAATATCCTTCCCCCTCCTCTCAAATGGTAATATTGTATAATTAAACTTTTAGAAATTAAGTAAGATACGAAATGATGCTGGAATATAAACGCCTTGGGAAAATAAACTTTTAATTGAAATTGGCGTTTAGGGGGGGGGAGGGAAATATAAGAAATTAATAAAATAATATATACACCAATAATTACTCGTAATTTAAAAAGTAACTGTGACTGATAATAAGAAGTTATAAATTATTGTTCTTATATATTTTCAATGTAGTATATTATTAAATTTCATTCTCTCCATAGGTCTCCCCGAAACAGGTTGTCGTAATGAGCTTATTCAAAGAGCCACTGAGGTCATGCTTTTTGTTATGGATGAAAAATGATTTCTTCTCACCATCATCAAAATTTAATGACCAAGATAATTACTGCATATTTCGGCAGATAAGACTAGGTACAAATTTTCGCCACAGTTTTATAGTTTTATCATATACCTGGAATATAACACGACCCCCTAAACAATCAACGGTCTATGAATTAAATTTAGATCAGCAATCATCAGCTGGAGCAAATTTTATTTTCTTGCATCTGATAGTACTGCCTATATAAGCACGTGCCGAATCAGGAAATCACATATACCTTTAATAAGTTTGTTGGCCGCGGTAGCCTAGTGATTATGATCACTAACTCCTGGCACTGTTTTCGTAGAGTCATCGGTTAGAGTCCGGGTGCTTCTAAAGATCCATCGTGTAGCGAGTCTGATACACGTTACATTTGATGAGGCTTTAAATCTTCCCATTAGCTTGGTAGGGAAGTTTGGAGAGGGCTCAGGTGTCGTCAATGTCACTTGACCGAGACTCAAAACTAGGAGGTGGTCCCTCGCCAATAGTGTGTTGCTTTTAAGTGCAACGTTACTAATCAATCAGTCAAATCAACCAATCAGTCTAACAAGCTTTTTTTTTTGCATCTGGCAGCACTTGCCGAATCACAAACTCACATGTACCTTTAACCAGTAATTTAATAAATCCTTCAAAAACGTGTGGGAACTTCTCAACAATGAAAGTGATGATATACTTGAGGAGCTATTTGCTTTAGATGATTCGTTAACAATTCAAATGAGGATTTCGCAGGGTTTTAAATTTTGTGTTGATAGATTTGTTTTATTTTATAATGGGTTATAATATATATTTTTATAAATATCAATCTAATTCTTTTTGTATGTGTCCTATGAGACGACCCAGGATTTTGGTGGATTTTTTTTTTATAATTCGACTGTCGTCTTATCTGCGGAAATATACGGTAATTATAAAGGAATGACTCGAAGAAAACTGTTTAAAAACTAAAACTTAGTCTTTGAGACAGTATTTTTAAAGGAACTGGTAGCCTCATACATTTCTTTGAAAAACAGAGCTATAATCTGAAATACTTTAGTCTGGGGAGATCGATGTCAACGAGAAAAAATTACTGAGACTCTACTACTACTGTTATCTTCTGTTTTAATTAATGCTTTTTCTTGTTTATCAACCATTTTAAAAAGAACTGCTTATAGATGATAAGGAATACGAAATTGTATTTGATTCAGTTCAAGATTATAGTGATAAAAGTCCTTAGTATGTAATTCAAGACTCAGAAGAGATTAAATAGAATTTGAATAACATACATGAAAATAGGGAAAATTCCCCTAGTATTTGGCAACTTTTGAATGTTGATAGAAAAATGATAAAATTAAGTTCTGGCGCCCCCCCCCGCACACACCTTGTGCCGAGAAAAGGCCATTAGAGCTTCACGACAGATTAAGGGTTACCATAGCAACGGTACCCCGGGGTTCAAGGGTCAACATTCCCCTTCTAATGAAGTCATTGACACAAGAACCGCAAAATGCCTCTCCGTTTCACGAGGGAAGGAAAAGGAGTTTTCAGAGGAAGAGAGGAAAATAATTTACTACAAACATCCCTGTATATTCATGAAACTGTGATAACTAAATTGTTGGAGAGCCCCCGGAGAACAGATACTGATATCTAATATTTATCACAGTGTTATGGAAAGTAATTTAATCTCAGATGAGATTAAAAAAGTGAGCTTTCGAAGAAAAGAAAATGTATTTTATGAAGTATTTTAAATGTGTGTGTGTGTTTATTCGATGTCGGATGAAATTAGTGAATTCATAGAAGATGATCGTCATACAAAGAAAGATACTGTTCTTGATGTGGATGGTTTCTTTAGATCTCAAAAGAAAAAGGGAAAATTCTTTAAATTTGTTTTCTAAATTAAAGGATTTTTCCTTGATTCTGTTCAATTAAGATAATTAAAGACGAATCCTCAATACTCGTAAGGGAACATATAGATATTGAAGAGCGGGAAGCTTTTAGGAATAAGATTGAGAAAGAAATCGAGACAAACTTGGAAAAGAAGCACCATGTCATTTGGGTGGTCGCGGTAGCCTAGTGGTTATGTTCGCGGCCGACGGTTTTCATCGAGTCGTGGGTTCGAGCCTTGACGTCACTAAACACCCGCCGACGCTCTTTAAATCTGTCGAGCTCAAAGTCCTCCCGTTGGTATGGAAGTTAGAAGAGGAAAGTGTCAACTCAGGTGTCGTCCTCGTCACTTGGCTGAGGTTCAAAATTACTTGGACCGTCGCCAGTAGCTCTCATGTTGCTTCTAGTGTGACATTAATAAAAACAAAACATGTCAAAGGGATCTTGTGAAGGAAGAAGGAATGGAAAAAGAAAATGAAGAGCTAGCTAAAGTCGTAAGTGAACGAAATATCATTATTGGAAAAGGTGAAACATAGCTCAATCTACAAGATCAATTACAGAATAAGTTGACCGAAGTCTCAGGGTTATCGAGTGAATCAGAGAAGTTAAAACAAGGAGAATATTAAGAAAACTAAAAGAATTAATAGACGAGGATGAACAGAGAAAATGGAAAAAAGTATTGCTTCAAAAGGATCTTGATAGCACTGAAAAAACAGACGATGATTTTATAGCTTTATAACCATCTTTATTTTTGCTTGATTCTCGTGAAAATCGTGTTCTGGACAGAATCGATGAAGAGAAACTCAATAGAAGAGTTTGTGATGAATATCAATTAAAGAAACATATGAGGAAAATATTTCATTTGGAATATTTAGGAGACAGAGGTGCTCACTCAAATGAATTCTGGAGATCCTACTGCTGTGAAATCTAAAAATGCCATATTTGCAGAATGTGGCAATCAGAAAAGAGTTTTTTAGGCGTTAGGGAAGGGCGAGGTCGAAGTTCCTCCTGAAAGAGACAAATTTTTCTGATTTGTTCCAATTAAAAATTTTGATTTGATTCGTACAGAGATTTCACCTTCTGTAAGAGTTACCACAGTAAAGTTATCAGGAAAATAATTTGGAACTTTGCTACTAGCAGAGAGCAAGAAATTCTAAAAACTATATATAGGAAAGAAGGATTTTAGACTCTTAATTAATTCTTTTCTTTTGTAGATGGATGTCTTCTGTTGCTTTAAGGTAAAATCCGGACGTGCCTGATGAAACCACGCCTTAGGACACTCCAAATTTGGTGAGCTAATTATAAGCTCGGGTGGGAGGATGTCGTGTACCGCTGCTAAAAGTCTAGAAGAGCCAATGAGCGCGCCAACAGGACGAAGACTATATTAAGGTGGTGGCCATGGCTAGAGTAATATTTTGTTATATCTTTTTTGGCTGGTATGTAAAGCCAGGACTCGAGAAGGGCTCCCTGGGAATACAGACGTATTCGGTCATATCGAAAAGACTACATTATAATGTAAAGTAATTATATATATACAATTATATGTAAATTCTTGTTGCCTCAATATATCATATCTTTAAATCAATTCAAACGAGTAGTCGCTCTCTTTATTTCAGTGTATTGTGGGCCTTGAATATCGAACCACAGGCAACGCTAGTAGCCTTGCACCTTTCAGTTGATTAACAGGTGCATTGAAAAGTCCCCGGCCTGACACATAGATGGCGCTACTAGAATTAAATCCATATGTTTTTTAGTTAGCCCTAACTCTCAAAAAATGCGTGTATAAATTTGACAGCTGTCGGATCATTAGTTTGTGAATTATAGTATTTTGAGTGAAGCAACTTTTGATATTGTGAAAAAAATGGATAAAAAAGAATTTCGCGTGTTGATAAAATATTGCTTTTTGAAGGGAAAAAATACAGTTGAAGCAAAAACTTGGCTTGATGCCGAGTTTCCGGACACTACCCCAGGAAAATCAACCATCAAGGATTGGTATGCAAAGTTTAAATGTGGTGAAATGAGCACCGAAGACGGTGGACGCCCAAAAGAAGTTGTTACCGACGAAAACATTAAAAAAATCCACAAAATGATTTTGAATGACCGTCAATTGAAATTGAATGAAATAGCAGACACTCTAAAGATATCAACTGAACGTGTACATCATATCATTCACGAATATTTGGGTATGACAAAGCTCTGTGCAAAGTGGGTGCCACGCGAGCTCACTTCTGACCCAAAACAACGACGAGTTGATGATTCGGAGCAGTGTTTGAAGATGATCAAGCATAATAAACCCGAGTTTTTGCGTCGGTATGTGACAATGGATGAAACATGGCTCCATCAATTCACTCCGAAGTCCAATCGACAGTCATCCGAGTGGACTGCACACGATGAACCCGCTCCAAAGCGTGGGAAAACGCAACAGTCGGCTGGCAAGGTTATGGCGTCTGTATTTTGGGATGCGCATGGAATAATTTTCATTGACTACCTTGAAAAAAGGAAGGATCATCAACAGCGACTATTACATAGCGTTATTGGACCGTTTGAAGGACGAAATCGCCGAAAAACGGCCGCATTTGAAGAAAAAGAAAGTGCTGCTTCACCAAGACAATGCACCATGTCACAAGTCATTGAAAACGATGGCAAAAATCCATGAATTGGGCTTCGAATTGTTTTCTCATCCACCGTATTCTCCAGATCTGGCCCCCAGCGACTATTTCCTGTTCTCAGATCTCAAAAGAATGCTCGCTGGGAAGAAATTTTCGTCCAATGAAGAGGTGATCACCGAAACTGAGGCCTATTTTGAAGCAAGGGACAAATCGTACTACAAAAATGGTATCGAAAAGTTGGAGGGTCGCTATAATCAGTGTATCACCCTTGAAGGGAATTATGTTGAATAAAAAAACTAATTTTGCCAAAAAAATGTGTTTTACTATGGTAGGCTGGGGACTTTTCAATTGACCTGTTATATACTCACAAAAGAATGAAAACGTTGGGGAAATGACGAAGGATATACTCGACACCAAGTTTTAAACATTGAGTATAAGGTGGTCTCGAACTGGGCAAGTTTCATTCTGACAAACACTTTGATTCACACTAATGATGTTATCTAAAAACTGAAGTTTCACACTAATAGTTTAGTTTTTTTATTTACGTTGCACTAGAAGCAACACGAGGGCTATTGGCGACGGACCTCGTAATTTTGAACCACGATCAAGTGACAAGGACGACACCTGAGCTGGCACCCCCTTCTCCCAACATACACACCACGCCAACGGGAGGACTTTGAACCCCGAACAGATTTAACGTGCATCAGCCCAGGCTACACAACGGGTCTTTGGCGGCCAAGGATCGAACCCGCGACTGAACGAAAACCGCCGGTCGCGAGTCCTCGACCTTGTCCACTAGGCTACCGCGGCCCACTGAAGTTTCAAATAAACTTGCTTTTTGGGCATGTTTCGTGTTTTTAGTTGTACTATATTGCCTTTTGTGAACATTTCTAAAAATATGTTTCTGTTAATCACTGCATACTAAAATATTTCAAGCACTCTTTTTGAAAAAAATAAAACAGTACTTGAAATTTTGTTAACTGATACCGCATGTTTCTTATTTCTTTACGCTTATTTTGTAAAAGTGCTCTTAGTTTCCATTTTTAAGAATGAGAACCGATGTCAAATGTTCTATAATTTTTTTTAAAAAAATACATGTGACATTTAGAATTTTTTATATAGAGGCTGCCGGTTAAGGGAACGACTTTGTTAAATGTATGTACAAAATTTCATAGCATAGCTACATTATTTAGCGAGTTATTTAAATTTTCCTTAACAGATGACCAAATCATTTCATTGACCTTCAAAACTTTTAAGTGCTTTTTCTTAACTTTTTATTTTTCGTGATGACCAGATAATTATAAGACTAAAATATTTTTTTTTTGGAATCATTATAATGTTTTGAAAAGTTTTTGGTTGTTTTGTATAAATTGTTTAATAATCTTATTCTTGGGATAAAAATTTAGATAAACAGCTATTTTTTTTTAAAAAAAAAAGAAATCACAAAATTAGACTTAGCTGCCCTTTTTACTATTTTTCGTAATGTCTGATTGAAAAGAAAAAAAATTAAAACTATAAATAACACTTGCACAATGAAACCCAAGTACAGATTATGAGAAACACTTTTAAATAATTCAGGGGGGAAAAAATTGTTTGAAAATATTCCAATTTTTTGAAGTAGAAGGAATTTTAAAACATTGAAATATTTCGAGCCACATTAAAATTTTAAGTAATTATTCGTTTGAAAATGAAGTTTATTTTTCTAGAGTTGTGTATTTTATGTGTGTGTTAGATATAATGAGTTTAAACATTCTCTTATAAATAATGAAAAAAAATGCTCTCAGGGTAATGTGTTCCTTTTTAATAAAGTTGACCACACTTATGATTTATATTTAATTTTTTTTGTAAAAAAGAGCAAATTACAACAAATTAATATCTCTACCTTTCTGAAAAACTCGGAAACTATTACATATAAAAATAAAATACACTCAGCAGAAATTGAAATCTGTCGAGTCCCTGTGTCTTCCCATTGGGATGGTGTGGGTTGCCTGCTCAGGTATCCTCCTCGTCACTTGAACGGATCTGAAAACTACGAGGTCCGTCGCTATTAGCCCTCGTGTTGCTTCTATTGATTGTTTATTAATGTCACGCTTAAAAACAACTCGGGGGTATTAATGACGGACCACACAATTTTGAGCCCCGGTCTAGCGATGAGAACGATACCTGAGCTGGGACCCCACACTCCAATTTTCCACATCACGTCATCGAGAGGACTAGGAGTTACGAAGGATTTTACATATATTATCCCTGCTGCATGGCGTGCTTAGTGATTCGATAGAAACATCGCCGGCCCCAAGCTCGCGACCATGACCAATCCGTTACCGCGGCCGTAGTTGTATCTAAATGAAACTTTAATGAAGAATAAATCAGTTAATAAATAAATTGGCTTTGCCTTGTAACATTTTTATGTGTGTTGTGTACATCTGTTAATAATTTTAAAAAAGAATTCTACTTTTTGATAACAATGAAACTTTGATGTTTTTCAAAAATAAACTTTTCTTAGCAGATTTTTTTTTTTTTACAAAACTATGTCCAGAAATCCAACAATTCTGACAATGCTCGATTGATAACCCTAGCCACATTCAAATCTCTTAATACAAAATCATATATTCAATATAAAAGCTAGAAATTTGTATCTAGAGATTTCCTTAGATTCTTAGTTTCCTGTCAATTAATTGATCGTTTATTAACGATACGATACGATCACAATGCGATGGCTCTTGGCTACGGACTTCAAAATACAATCAAGTGACGAGAACGACATCAGAATTGGATCTCCACACTTTCAACTTACACACCGTGTGGACTTTGACCCTCGACAGATTTAACGTGCATCAGCTCCGCTATACGACGGAGCTGAAGTAATAGTTTAGAAATAGGCTGAAACCATGTTGCTCATGACCATTCTGGTCAAATCCGCCGTGTCGCGGGACTGATCTGGGTAATCCATAAATCTGGTCGAGGTCCCAAGCCTTCCCGATGGCGTGGTGTAGAAGTTTTGAAAGGAAGGTGCCAGATTAGGTGTCGTCCTCGTCACTTGAACGGGGTTCAAGATTACGAAGTGGGTCGCCAATAGTCCTCGTATGGTTTCTCAGTGCGACGTTAATAAACAAATACTTACTCCTCATTTCGGTAAAAGGGTAGGCTAAGAGGAATGTTTATGGACCACTGCGTTATATAATTTTAAATCATAAAGCAATGAGTTCAAATAATATGAACTGAGAGCTTCTTTCACACTCTTATGTTATGTAAAAAATCTAACATAACATTCAAAATTCTTTGTTTTTAGAACTGATTGTTTACATCTTTTATTATTTGTGCTTTCGAAAATTCAGAATCCTACTTAAATTAGTTAATAACAAAACCACATGAAATTTAAACCAATTTAAGTAAAATTAAACATTTTTAAAATCCAATTTATCTCTTTGTTTATCCCGTAATCTTATTATCTAAAATTTGCAACCGATAAATCATTTTGCTTTTCAGCTTAGCGTCAAAAAAAAAAAAAAAAAAAAAACCTGAAAAATGAAGCTGAATTGAAAAGTTTCATTTAAAATTGTTGTTGCAACCATTTACACTGTAATTTTATTTAGAACAGTGTAATGTTTCAAACAGCACAAGAAACCAAACTTGGGTATTTTAAGCATTGTGAGGTAGATTCTTGCCCCAAAAGAGAGAAAAATAAGGGAGTTCTTAAGAATCTTTCATTTAGTCTTACGGATGTAGAAATACGACTTGAAGAGGCCGTGAAACGGGAAGCAACATATTTTGATGTAGGCAGAAAAGCGCGCAAGGTGACCTTCCTGCAATCAGCACCTACGAATCGACCCAAACATAGGCACAAAAACACAGTTCAAAAGGACAGATAGCAATTACAAGAACGGTACCGATGGGATGATTTATGAATCAGAAATAGAGATGTACTATACAGTAGCTATGCAATTAAAACGGATATATGTTCTCTTTATCTAATTGGGGGGAAAATGTAATAATTATTAATGAATTATTTACACTTTATTTGCAAAGACGAATTTCCGGATATATAATTTGTTAATATTTGGAATGCCATTAAGCTATGTAAATGCTGAATATCATTCATTACAAGAATACATAAACTGAACACAGGAAATAACATTTAAACTCTATTTTACATTATAATAGTATTTTACTTGTACAATATATTAAACTCATGCGCGGATGTGTGAATATAAAATACAAAGAATCACTCAAAATAATGCAGTTTCACAGCTGGTCAGTTGATGCAATATTCAGAACTGTTTCGTCCAGTAAGAGCTGCTTGGTAGTATTAAACGAACAGATATAAGAAATGAAAGATACTTAAAAGTTCATGTCAAGTGACAATGAAATATTCAAGAATTATATGTGTTTAGTTCGTATTTTATTCTACTACTTTATAATATTTTGTGGGTTCTTCAACTTTATAGTTGTATTGTGTTTAGCGAGGTGTAGCAGTTTGCAGAGTGGGGTACCAGCTTAGGTGTGTCCTCGTCTCTTGAGCAATGTTAGAAATTACGAGGTCCACCACAAATACCTCTTGAGTTGCCTCAAGTGTGACATTAATAAAAAAAATCAATTGGTGGATCTTTCTTGTTCAATAATTTTATACTAGTTTTCCCACAGATTAAATTTAATTGGTTTCTGGACTTATTCAACATTTTCCTCATGTTGACATCAATCAACCTGAGAAAAGTGTTAGTCCGGAAGCCAATTAAATTTAACTTGTGGAAAAACTACTATGAAATTATAGATACGATGCATACTGCAAGTTGGAGGGGTAGGAATCCCATTTTCAGATATATTTATCCTACTTCTTTGTTAGGCTAAATAAATTTAAAAATTGATTAAATCTGAGCCAAAAAAAAAAAAAAAAAAAGAAAAAGAAAAGAAAGAAAATCGAATACAGAACCGAAATACTAAAAACTAAATGCATCTAAAACCAAATCAAGGTCCGGCTTGGTACCATTCATTGTAAATAGAGGATAGTAATTATCAATTCCTTATTATTAAGAAAATACAGATTTTTTTCTCATTATTTAACAAATGGTGGGCAGTAAATGTGATTTCTACATATTATAATCTTTTTAGTAATGCACATTACCTAACATTATAAGATAGTTGCTTATGGATAAAGACTTTCCTTGATAATTGTTGTGTTTTTAGAAAATACTAAAGAATTTTAATTCATATAATAACTCTTAACACTCTTTCAAAACTGCAAACAATTTTAAATACAGTACCAAATAAAAACTACTGATAAATATTTAACAAGGTTCAACATTCCTGTATAAGCGAAAACAAAATTATTTTTAAAGTACTGAATCACAATCACAGAGCTTTAATTGTTTCTCAACTTCATTTAATCTAATTTATATATATATATATATAAAGCAACCATTATATAGTTTATAACTATTCATCATTTCAATTCAGGGTCGATCTGAAAGATTTTTGAAAGGTACGAGAACGCAAGACTCGCGTTTCTATAAACCTGCGCCGCTTAAATCAAAATTATTTCCAGTATTAAAATAATTTTTCATAATTAAGAGAGGGTGTGCCAGCTTAGGTGTCATCCTCGTTACTTGAACGAGTATCAAAATTACGAAGTTCGTCCCCAATAGCTCTCATGCTTCTCTTAAGTGCGACGTTAATAAACTATCGATCAATCAAAATACAATATTAACTAAAAATTACAGTGTGAAAATATTATTTCAAGTAACATTAACTTTGCAAATTGTGAAGTCCATACATGAACAGAAAATTAAAATTTTATTTTCTGGATAACAGATAATTTGTTTATTTTATTAATAATTTTTCATTTGAAATTTACAGGGATATTTTTCATATTTCTTCCAATATTTTGAAATTTGTTAAGTAGGCTTTCTAGACATAAATGTTTCCTTCTTTTTTTTTACACCAAAACTCCATTTCCTATTACTTCTACAAAATAAGTAAAAGAAAATGATAAATGTTTCAGAAAATATTTATTTAAGTACACTAGAGTAGATTAAGAAACTGTGAGGTCATTACAGGATTCCCAGGATACGCTTCACCTCTTAAAATGCGACGCTATCATAGAGGCGAAATCTAGCCAGAAATTTGCCTATCCAAATCGAGATGAAATATAACTTAACGAATTCTAAAATTGGAGCTAAGTCTTAAGTTTAAGAGCGTATTAAAGCGGACAAACTCAGATTAACTAAATAAATTCAAGCAAATTACAAAGACTGAAGAGATAAATTATTGGGATATTTTGTTTTTAAGTAACTCTGAAATCTTAATTGAATTTAAGCTTTTTACGGAAGTTTAAGATCGTAGAAAATAAGTTAGAGAGCTTTATCGTTCAATAAAAGGCTCACTAACTGAAGCTAGAGTATTTCAATTTTCAATAGACCAAAGAAATTATTCATGATAAATTTTATGATTTATTACTATAGGTGCTTTACAGCAAATTCATTTCACGAGTACTTTTCAGTTCAGTTCATAAACAAGATAAATCATTTTTTCCATTTTAGATTTACTGCTAATTAGGGTTAATTCATTTTTTCACTGTGTATCATTCTTACGTATCAGTAAACATTTTTCGTAATCTTTGTAAAGATTTCTTGCTTTTACTTTGGAGTATTGACATAATTTTTTAAGTTTCAATATAATTCCATAGGGGAAAACAATAGGTAAAATCTCCCGATGAAATTTGTTTTCGAACGTGCTGCCATCTATTTACAAACGAATTTAGTAATAACAGAAATTAAGAAAAGAATTATGTACTTGCATTGGCTACAAACAGCCTTAAATCAGCACTGCGGTCATGAAAATATATGTTCATATTAAAAATAATTATATAGTCATTCAAATTAAAATAGTTTTATAGTTATTTGAAAAAAATTAAGTATTTTACATTTTGAAGTGTGATATTAAAATAAAAGCATTTATTTCAGAGAACTGTTCTAATCAAAAGGGGGGGGAAAAAACAGCTATCAAGATTTAAAATACGCTCAACCTCAAATATATTTTCAAGAATATCAATCATATCTGCAACAACACTATATTTTAAAAAATTATGTTTCGATGAGATAAATTATATATATAAATGCTTCTCTCTTACTAGAACTTAAGTGATACAAGGTTTTAAAAAAAATTTAAATATATGTTTTTATACCTTAAGTACTATGATGGACATCTATGTATAAATAGAAACAAATGCTTCAATATAGTATATTACAGAACGTAATGTAGAATATAATTTTATAATGTAGAGTAATTTAAATACTTGTAGGTATTGAAACCTTATACAACGACAAACACATTTAAAATGCATTACATATTACTATTCTAAGAACAAGTTAAAGAAACGGAACTACTAAAATAGAAGAAAAGCAGTCTTTATTATTTTTAATAGAAATGGCAATTGCGCGGCTAGAATTCACATTTTGGGAATTTTTTTCAAAAGAACATTAGTGGTATATTTCCGGATTAAGTGATGATTTAGAAATTGATGGTTCTGGCTACTAAAACTTCATAGGTATCGTGGGGACATTCAGCTCCTCCATATGGCACGTACAAGACTCCGTGACTGGGATGCACTTTCCCACTGCACATAGCTCCTTCATGGTTCACACGTCCAATGAACAGGGGCTCTCCTTCGACAGTAGTTCCACCCTGAATAGCACCAGGAGGGAGGTCTGATCCACTAGCGAATCTCCACTCTAAACTTACTCCATAAGGTGCAATGAGGACCTAAAAATAAAAGAATTTCATCAGCAACTTCATCAAAAATATTACGAAAACTACATATGAATCTATGCATAGAGATGTATAAATGACAATTAAGAAAAAAACCCCAAAGGAACTATATTCAGAAAGCATAGCTAAGTAAATATTGCCTTAATAGTGCGCAAATAATAAAAAGGAAAGGAAAAAGAAAAAAAAAAAATCTAGGAAAGAAGATTAGAAAATCAATAGTGAATAGAGAACAGTGTAAAATGAGGTCTGGCTTTGGACAGACATGCGTGGTTAAATATTCTTTATAGATCCACATTATATATATCTATAAATTTTCATTCAGTGTTCATCCACTCTTTTAAAATTCAATTTTTTAATGCCATTTCTTTTCAAGAAAGAGAGTTTGACAATACTTTTAGTCATAATTCTAGTCTAGTCTCATGATTCTAGTAATTTACTGTTAGTTTCCCGAGCCGTATTCCTGCAAACCACTGAATTAATAAAAATCAGGGAAAAATTCTTTTCTAAGGTATAAAAGCTTTCGGCTTCCTACAAATGCTTTCTTTTCTACAATTAACATTCCACAGGTAAGACTAGAAACTCCGCGCGTAGTATTTCGTCTGACTTGGATAACATCTTAATTATTGAATTGCTATAATATCACATAAGAAATTGAATATCTATAAATAAACATCTTGAACTTTTAGCGACAGCAAAATGTTTTTAACAGGACAATTATTTTCATCAACAGAATGTTTCGCTTCATCAATGAGATCATCACACACACACGTGTGTGTGTGTAAACTAAGAATCCCTCATCTGATTCATAATCCTCCCCTTGATTAAAAGTGAAACATTATTTATTAATAATTTATGATTTCCCTTTAAAAAAATTTATAAGGGATCATGTGATGATGAAAGACATTACTGTCTTGCTGCAAGCGCTCTATAATCCAGCACCGATGATGCCGTTGGCTTTGGATTTTTCGTATGGATTCGAGTGTTGAACTTCACCGTCGGGTCAAGTGCTGTTCGCATTTTCTCCAAGTGTTTATTGCAATTGTTTCTTTCATTTCAGTACCGTATTTCTTGTTTTTTAGTGGGTTACATATTATGTTTGTACAATATTACGACGGTGTACGAACAGTCAAATGTTCTCGAAGGTCAGCAAGTGGTCTTCAAGCGCTAATAAAACAAATAAGTGTAAGCATGTGAATAGAGTAGCTCGTCACATCTTATTTTAATTATCATTGCATTGTTATCATTTTTTCTTGAGCCGTATTTTTGTATCAATGCAAGAATATTCAATTACATTAATGAGCGAATTTAATTTTGTAGTTGTTAGAATTGACTGAATACTTAGTCGGATATTTTTATCGTCTACACAGGTTCAGAATATGCATAAGTACATTAAATACTGTTTTCAATCGCTTGTTTAATCCAGAGTAATTTATCCTTGGTATTCTCGTTAAGAATATATTGAAGTTCGATAATCGGGCACAGTTGTGGTTCTGAACGTGCCAGATTAAAGAGTGCGTAATGTATTTAGAAACATTTAATTCTAATTGAATCCGAAGAACATGAAACATTTTGCTCATACATTTAAACTAATTCCTATTCCCTTTGCTATCTGAAACGTGCGCTTTTCTGAACTCAGAAAATTATTTATTAATTTCTTTTGATATACAAAAGAAACAACATCTCTTGAATGAAATGAAAAAATGTATTACATCCTATGTTACAGCCTAAATGTTATACTTCTAATTACCCGTAAATGATTATTAAGATTGATTTGTGATTAATAAATTTCCCTCTTATAAGACTTCTTTTGTCAAAATTACTGATTTGTTAAACTTGGTAGGTATAAAGTAAATAATGTACAATTAGGTATCTCATATTACGCTTTTAAATTTCTGTTGTTAGATCTATAGAAAACAGTTAAAACTTGAATTTGAGAAACTTAAGCCTTTTAAATAGCCTTTTAGCTAATAAATGGTACAGTTATAATGTGGTATACATAGTATTATATTACATGTTGTCTCTACCACATTATTTGACATTATTTAAACCTCTTTTCAGCTTTGATAAATGATGATTTATGAAAATCATCACATATTTTAATGAATACTTTATACATTTTCCGTTGTTTTTTGCTTATATATTGCGAAGTCAATTTAACATCTAATTAATCAAATACATCATTTTGAAGATGCTAGTATAATACATAAGAATTATAAAATCCCCCCCCCAAGAACAACATTTATTTTAATTAGTAAACAACGTAATGAAATATTATCCTGATGCTGAATTTTGATTTACTTAATACCTTAAGTTGTTGATCAAGCTAAGTCAGTTACTCCTACTAAAAAAGGTGATATCTGAGAGTCCTTTTTCTTCATTTGTCAGGAAAAAACAATTTTTGGAAATGATTTATTAAAATATAGCTTATTTGACATACAACAAATTAATTTATTAAAATAAAGTACAAAAATTAATATTTTATTAAGTATCCTATTCAATACTTTGCACTCTGTACGATATTTTTTAAAGTAATGTCTTACTTCGTAGCTGTGGTAAGCGTGCTCTTCTCCACCCCATGCTACATAGCAGCTACCATGAGAAGGGACTAGTTTTCCAGGAATGTTATCTCCTTGGTGATGAGCTCGTCCTACATAGATGATGTTTCCTCCATCATAACCAACTTCAATGGCATTAGGAGGTACACTTCCGTTGGCAGCTGGTACCCATTCAGCCACTGGTCGGTAGTTAGTAGCTAAAATGGGAAATAATTGAGTCTATCAGTAAATGTAATGCAACCGAAAAGATAATATCAATAACAATAAAATCAGTTTTCTTACGTGAAGATTTTGATAACGTGAGAGCAAATTGTTTCAGACTATAAGTTGAAATGGGAGGGGGGGAGATGATTCATAAAAATATACAGTACTCTCGGTAATCCGACAGATATCGTAAAGATTACCAAAAACACCGGGGATTACTGGAAAATCACTAAAAATAACACATTGAAACAGCAAAAGCTATGTATTATTGTACAAAATTTAATTCAGTACACTCAAATAAAGCACCAAATACACAAAATATAAGAAACTACAAAAAAATTACTGTTTTGTATTGATTGCCTACACATTATTCAATTGCAGTATGTTACTATAATAAGTAAATAAAGTTCATTCAATTAAGCAAACTAATAATATTTATTAATTCAGAACTATATAGGAACTCGCACCTGTGTGCGAGTCAACGACCGTTTCGTTTCACACCCGGTCGAATAATACTGAAAGACAAACTATCTCACATTCCAAGCAAGAAGAGCGCCACTTTGTGGCCTTACAATAAACCTCTCTGGTTTAATACAAAAGAACACAGCAGACTTAACATCCTGCCCGCCGATGAAATAACAATTTCAGGAAATGAAACACAACCATTTTAGACAAAATTATAAATGCAATACATACAAGGACATAACAACAATTCACCTTATTCATAAATATTATTAGTTAAATATATAAATGGTCACAAATATATAAAATAAAAAGCAAATACCATTTTTTTACAAAATAATATTAACAAGTTGAAATAAAACTAAAATTATTCTTAAATTAATCCCTTTTTTACATAAGTAAAACAGCAGTTTTTGATACAGATCTTTTAACGATACAATTATGTGTTTTTGCATTTATCACTCTGATATTATTGTGCTTTCCAATAAAAATGTCTACAATTCTCCCCTAAACTCATTTACAAGTGGGAAGGCCATCCTCTTTTACAATTACCACATCCCCAATTTTTAAGTCGTTTTATTGTAATTATTCACTTACTTCGTTATTGCAAAGTATTTAAATAATTATTTTGCCACTGCTTTTTGCAGGCCTTTACAGTCTTGATGAAGGAAGTCAGGTCCATGCCTCCACAATGAATTACTGTCAATTAGATCTGGACTGACTCACCTCGAAATCAGATCTGCAGTATTTAAAGTAGTGTTGATTCACTTCCAGAAGTTTTTGTTAGCTCCTGAATGCGGGTGATTCTGTTTGAACGAAAGCTTTCAACAATTGTGGTGAAGAGTCAATTCATGTCAGCATTATGGTAGAGATGGTGTATAAACGCACAATACTGCACAACACAAATTTTAAAATTAATAGATTCAAGAATCTTGGCTGTAAGCTTTGAAAGTAGCTCAGCTGCACAAAGCCCAAGTCTAGGAATAGTTAACACTTTAATTGGTACAACTCTTAATTTGCTACTAAGTAATGTCTCTTTCACATCGTTTGAGTTACTGACACAACGAAGATATATTACTGCTCCATTAGCATCCTTATTTGCATCGGAGAAACCATGTAGAGACAAATCCTTGACGTTAAGAGTTAGTTAAAGATATAGCGATGAATTTTCAAATTCTGATGTTCTGGTATAACACAACTAAATCTTTTCCAAATTTTTCTCTTTCAGACGAAGTTCTTGATGCTAATCTATTTTCAAAAGCTATAACTTTTGAAGGAAAATCTTGGCTTGTACATAACTTGTACTTGAAGACTTAAGGGATTAAAATACTAGCAATGTCTGCTAATACAATGCGCTTGGTCATTTTGTTCGAACCAAGTGAGGTGTGAAACTAAAGTTATCTTCCCTAGGGTTCTATCTCAAACCATGAGTCTTGACGCTTTAAGAGTTATTTTCTTCTAAATTATACTCCCTATCATGAAAGGAAGCTTGTTACATCAGAGTTCTTTCATCAGAGCACCATCTCTGCAGTTCCATGCCGCCACATTTTAGGATGGCAAACAATTGATGTGTGTGTTACAATTCCATAACAGAAGTAATATATTATCAGTTCCCGTAAGAATATCATGAACATAGAAGTCCTTTAATGCAACTGCAGATGCTAAGGAGAATGAATTTTTTCCATCAATATAGAGCTGTTTTAAAACTCTCTTTGCCAAATATGAAGCAGATTTCGTTACATACGTAACCATTAACAACTTATATATCTTAGGATTTCCTTTAAAATCTTTGCTTCACAAAATACACTACAAATTGCATTGATTAGGGTCAATTCATATCTGACGATACATTTTCTCAACATCAGCTGTGAATACAACTTTATGATGACAAAATCTGAGGAAGAGGGAGAAAAGATCCTCTTGTACTACACTTCCCTTTCGAAGGCAGTCATTTAAAGACACTCCATTGGTGGACGGCGAAGATGCGTTAAAAACTACTCGAAGTTTTTTAGTTTTTCTATCTGCTTTATAAACCCCATGATGAGGCATAACATATTTTAAATGATGTGAAGAAATATCCTTTAATTCCTTCATATGTCCTAGTTTTTCGTTCTCTTCCATAATATTAGAGCAGAGGGTATACATTTTCGAACTTGAATACAAACGCTTCCTTAAACTGTTTAATCTTCGGTTTGCAATCCCTTACAGAAGAAAGATCAAACTTTGCTGTTTTATCAGAACGGCAGGAAAAGCTTAGCTGCACTGCGTGAATATCGTCACTTCAAGGGATTGCGAAAAGGGCCCATGTCTAAAAATAGTTTGAAGATAATTATGAAATTTGAAGACTGGAGACTTGGGTGTACTGCCAGGAAGAGGGCGGAAACTGGTTGTGAAAGAAATTGTCCAAGAAGTCACTACTCTGCTGTGGTTGAAAGAGCCTCCAGTTCCAGCTGTTCCTCAGCAAGTACTCGATCGGTGTCACCAGAGTTAGCGATTCCGTGGTTGACAGTATGAAAAATCTGCGATCCATTTTAAAATGGTATCCGTATAAGATTCAGGTAGTGCAATTGCTGCAACCTCAAGACCACCAAACACGCTCTGATTTTGCTAACCGATTTTGGCGAGAATGGAAGTTGATGACGAGTGGCCTTGGAAAATTCTATGTTCAGATGAAGCGCACTTTTCTTTAGAGGGAATTGTGAATAATCAAAATTGCCGCATATGGGGTACTTCACCTCCTAAAGTCCTGCACCGACAACCACTGCATTCTGATTACGTGACTGCACGGTGTGGATTTACTATTGATTTTATCCTCAGTTCGTTTTTCTTTGAAACTTTCACTTCTCAAGATCCTAAAACGTACACTATCACGAGTGAACGATACAATGAACTCCTTCGAGAGCAGGTCATTCCTGCTTTACAGGAACGGCAATGTTTGCAGACCACTGTCCTCATGCAAGATGGAACAACTCCTCACATTAAGTGCAAAGTCAAAGAACTGCTTCGAGCTAACTTCGGCGAGAATCGTATAATACCCACAGCTTTTTTGGATAACTACCCTCCTCGTTCATCCGACTTAAATCCGTGATTTCTGATTGTGGGAATTCCTAAAAGGCCGCGTTTATGGTGGAGGAATTAGGACTTTATCTGAGTCGAAAGTTAGCATTATACGCCATGTTGATGGAATTCCTCGAAAGTTTCTTCGCGCTATTATGGAACACGCTATAATGCGCTTTCAGCGCGTAATCGATGTCAATGGAACACATTCTGTAATTGAATACATTTTAATGATTCTGACAGATTTTTTGTCCTCCTTTAAGTGCCATAACTACCTTTGGTAGTCCAAATTTGAATTTTTTTTTTTTTTTTTTTTTTTGCAGAAATCGTTTTCCTATGGTCCATATAACGTAAATACCAAGTTTCATCAAAATTCAATAAGTAGAACGGGTTCTAGAGGGGTCTGGATAGGATCACTTTAGTTATAACCACCCTATATGTATTTTCGTTTTAATATTTACTGCACAACCCGAAAGATCTGAAATCGAAATATTAACTTTAAGTTTTTTCCAAGTCCAGCAAGTTTGCAAAAGTAGATGTTACACAACAACACGTGCTGCAACTGTCAAGGATCCTACGTCTCTTCTGAAAGTGACCGTTCCTGTCAGAAATGTAAGCAACAGCAGTCGCTAATGCTGTTTTCCCTTTTCTGACGCAACTTTCCGTTTATTTCTCCCCTACGGGGGAGGGGTCTTGCGACTTCCCAATGCTATCTCATTCTTGTGAAGCAACAAATGGTGTTTCGATTACAAGTGATACATGTAAATTTCGAGCGGCAATATGTAACTTTATGTAGACCAAAACAATTCAGACATAGATTTTTTTTATAATTGCATAATTTTTTCTGGAGTAAGATTAAGAAATGATTCACATTTGTACAGCTCATGAACATTTTTGCATAATAAACACAAGACAGGATTTATACCTGGAGATTTAACAAATACAGTTTTAGCATTGTTTCCTTTTTCAAAATATTTTGATCTAACAGAAAAATTACAACTCATATTATCGAAAACTGAATATCTTTTTTCTAGAAATTCTATTGAATCATCAAAATCCGGAAGTTCAATAGTTGCAAGTGACAATTCATACTGCTTACGTGTTTCTACTGCTAGCTTTTGTAAAATAATATTTAACAGTAACACATTTGATAACTTATCTTTTTCATAATTTAATATTTTTAAAGCTATTAAGTTTTTTGTGATGCAATCAAGGAATTTTCTTAAATCTTTTGCTGACTCTTAAGTAAGTTTATCATAAGTAATTATATTCCTAATAAGATTATCAATTATTAATCTTTTATTTTCATAACGTTCGTCAAGATCTTTGAAAGGCGATTGGAATGCATCATCTGAAGTTTCAATATTTGTAGCTGCACCTTTTAAAGATACTTGTAAAAAATATAATTTTTGACTTTCTGATGAATTTTTATTATCTTCACTTAAACTTTGAAATTGAATTTTGAATAAATTTAGAGAGTGAATAAATAATTTTCAATAAATTCAATTTAAAGAGATAGGTTATTCGTTTACAACAGAATTGTAATGATGTACATCTTTACTATTACCCTTCGAATTTTAAGTTGAGCTTATTTTTTCAAAACATTCAATAATCCAGGCAACATAATATATTCTCCAAACTTTGACGTAATTTTATAGTTGCATTCTAATAATGTTTTTTAATGCTAACTTGACTCAGCCCTCAAATTTATCTCTATTCTGTTTTTTCCAGATCATTTTTTTTTTGGACACTGATCTCCACGTGTTCCTTTATGGATAATAGTTTTTGCGTGTACTTTAATGAAAGGTGAATTCTAACAGAGAAAGCATGCTCAATTCGCTATTCAAAAGAGGCGAATGAATAACTAGAGTCGAAAAAACAATTGAAGAGAAATTTCTAAATTAAAAGTATTAATAATAAAGACTGCCTGAAAGAATTTTTCGTTATAAAACAAAAATAAAACAACAGAGCTTAATGCCAGCAACTTATATTATCTAAAAAGCATAATAAAAATGCATCTATTTCTGAGCTATATAGAAGCTTATATTCAGAACTGGAAGATATCGGTATAGCAAAACAAAACAAATGCAAGAACGTTTCACGGCATGCAAGACAAAAGTATGCAGTGCAGCTTACGTCATCTGAATTTCGGCTTAGAAAAGGAAAATTTTCACTACTTAAAATACAGAAATAAATTCTCAGTTGTTTTATTATTCAATGGATTAAAATTATTTGGATATGTGTTCGGAAAGTATTTTGTTCAGTCAGAATCCAGCATTTTTACCAATTACATAACAATTTTGTTAGATTATAAGGTGTTTTTGAAAAATAGACAAAATGTTTAAATAGCATCTTAGTGTTAAAAATTGGGTCAGAAAATGAAGTGTTTTTTTTTGTTGCATTTATTCTCTTTTTACTCACAAACGTTTTTAAATTTTTAATGTAGGCCGCTGCAGCCTAGTGGTCATGATCGCAAGCTCGCAGTTGGCATTGTTTCGTTCAGACGAACTTTCGAACTCTGATGCCACTGAAAACATACTGTATGGCGCGACTGATGCACATTAAATTTGTCAGGATTCCAAGCCCTCAAGTTGGTGTAGTGTGGAAGTTTAGGGAGGGAAATGCCAGCTCAGGTGTCGTCCTCGTCACTTGACCGAGGTTCAAAATTACAAGGTCCGTTTCCAATAGCTCTCGCATTATTTTTAAGTACGATGTTATAAACGTTCAATCAATTGATACTCTACTGCATGCTTTAACTGTGAGAAATATAATCGCAATACAAAAGTTGTTAACTCGAATTCTATTATTATTCCATACAGCAAAATATTCATGATCTGTCTGTGAATGCAGCTGCATCTCGTAAAAATGAAGACCTTTCTAACTTTCACGTGATAGAATTAATATGCCATTTTTCCAATTCCATCATTTGTGCAATCCCTTTTTCTCTTGAAATGTAATTTTAAAGAGAAAGTTAGTTTAAGTTAAAATTAATTAAAATTTCAGTTAAAATCATTATAGCGATTGCTTTAAATTCGTTTTTCCATGCCCAATTCAAATTTATTTTGTAATACATTTTTATTGACATATTTTAAAAGATGTGCCAGGCACTTGAGCAAGTAAATTTGATGATATTCAAACTCACAGTTTCTACCAAAAGCCAAATCAAGTTTTAAATGCATAAATATATTTAAAAAAAATTGTAGTATGCAGAATTAAAATTGATTCAATGTTAAATACAGTTGCTCGTCTCGCCATCTAGTGGAAGAGAATGACTTAAAAGATGAATAATATTTAATACATTTTTATTCCAGTTCTCGCTTCATTTGATAAACTGTGAAATTTAAGCTGTAATTTTTAAAATATTTTCCACTCTTAACAGCCAAGAAGAAACAAATATCTTTTGAGTCATTTTGTTTTAAATTTTCAATCAATCTTTCTTTAATTTTCAAAAATTTTGGTCTCTTAAACCTTTGAGAGAGAGAGAGAGAAGTCTGATCTCCGCAATCAAAATTTTCCTAGAATAGTAATTATGCTTTTGAAAAGAAACTGAATAACAGGTTCTTAAATAAAAATATTGATAAAATGAAAATGTGAAAGTAGCAATGTTCTATTGAGGAATTCCAATTTCAAAATGAAAAGAAGATGCTACAAATTTTAAAAATAATATTTAACAAAGCATGCTTTAATGGAATGAGAACAATAATTTTTTCTACAACTTCAATTTTATTACCGTTTGTTCTTCATATTTTTGCAAATAAATTCGAATTATTCCGATCTGTCAGTTCTTATCAAGCACACAGCTCCATTATTTTTACAGTCAATATATTTCCTTCAATCACGCAATTTTTTTTCTAGAATTTCTAAGAATAAGAAACAACATCTAATAAAAGATAAAAAAGAAATTGTGGTTATAAAAGATACCGGATTTCTTTCTGACATATTTTATTCTCAAAAATCTGATAGAGTAATAACTTCTGAAGTGGAAGTTTCCTTTGATATCGCTAAGACAATATTACTCATTTCTACCCAAAAAACAACAACGGCCAGGCGTTTCTCGTGATAAAAGTCACTTCACCAAGCCAAAGTAATTGAATACGTCCTGATAACCTTCAAGAGATTTCTTACAACCAATAGAATCGATTGTTATCAGACAATTTGTCACACACAATTTGATTCTGTTGCTTTATCAAATTCCGGACAAACTTGAATTAACGATAATAAGAATTGCGATAACTAGTTTACTGAAATGTGAAACACGTGTACAAATTTACATTTTGAATAAACAAATTTATTTTACTTAAATAAGTGATCTGCGAATATAGAGCTAAAAATAATCCTAACATGTGTCTCAACAACTTCAATACAAAGAAATTTTGCAAAACTAATTAGCTGTCATATGATTTCGCTTGTGATTTACATGAATTAAAATTTCAAAAACCAAAATTATTCTATAAAATTTACAGAAATTTTTTTTTTTAAAAAAATACAAGAATAAGTAATATTTTTCGACTTCATTTGAGATTTTGATTAAGATCTGTACAACAAAGTTGAATACAAAAGGAAATATTTATCTAAGGATTTCATTTTTAACTGATGTTTGATTAAAGAGTATGTTCATTTTCTGTAATTTATCCAATTGGTTTGTAAACCTGGAGAAATTTCAATTGGGGGGGGGGGGATATTTTTTTTAAATATCAGATTATTTATGCGAGCATGAAATTCAGAAATCATCTAAAAATTATAATAATAAGGTGTAGCCTTATTTTCAAGTACTGTATTTTTCGGTGTATAAGACGCTCTTGTATATAACCCACCCTTAATAAATTGAATACAATTTTCTAGAAAAAAACTAAATTATTTAAATATGATTTTTAAAAAATTGATAAAATAATAGATAATGTTCATAGCAAACTATTGCAGAAATCAGCAAAACTCATGTCACTGTCATATGTAATTCTTTTCTATCATCAATAATTTATTCTCTTTCTTCCATCTCTTGTTCAGTATAAAAGGGTGTGCATATGACTTTGAAAAGAGGCAAAACTCTTTATCTTTATTATATAAGATGCACTGTATTTTTAAGATAGATTTTTAAGGAGAAAAAAGTGTGTCTTATACACCGGAAAAAAATACGATAGCGTTAGTAGTTTCAGAGTTCTAATCAGGAGAAACACTCTCACATGACGGACTTTAAACTAAATTGTCCTTTTTATTCAAGAAATTAATTTACAAACTATCAGCTTGAGACACATAACACTCATTTACGAAATAAAATTAATTCTAAATCCAGATTCGATGCACTCTTAAAGATATAAGCTACAACAGTGGTTGACCATATTTTCACTGCAGGAAGAAATACAATTTTCCTCCTGAGAGCATCATTATACATAATTAAACTAGGGGTAAAAAAGATCACTCAACTCTTTGTGCTTTTACATGCTTCCCAATAGAAGTCACAACTACAATATTAACAAGAATGGATTAACATCGTTTTCATACCAAACAAAATAATAACAGTAGTTTATATAAAGGATTTATATCTATGCAAATGGATTTTTTCCAATAATAATCTGCCTGAATAAATATAGCAATTTTGAACTTTTAAATTTAATTTTCATATTTTTACAGGTGCTCAGATATAATTAAAATTTACACTATTTTCCAGAAAAGGCTTTAAAAGTTAAAGAAGATTCGGAAACAGGTCTGTAAGTAGATCAAATGCAGAAGAAAATACTAACAAAAAAGCTTCAATAAAAACTTTACAACTTGTTTTGGTTTTTTTCATTAATGATTTATTTTTTGTGTTTGGATTATTATTTAGATTAAGCTTTTCATCTGAGGACAACACTTCATGGTTTTATTTTACAACATGCGTGTAGTAGATAATATTCAGTAGATTTTTATATAAAATTGAAAAGTAATTTCTTTTTAGATAGCAGCATTCAGATAAACCATAAGTGTAGATTAATAAGACATTTTGAAATACCATGCAACTGGAAATTGCCTAATTAGATGAGAAATAAAATATCTTATTTATAAAAAAAAGATTATAATTTATACATTTAATTCAATTGAAACAAAATTATGAATTTACAAACAGCTTCAAAAATACAATATTTATATATTTTTATTTTCTATTTTGAATTAAAAAAAATGTCTAAATTTCTTATGCTCTATTTCAGATTTAAAAATTTATTTATTATTACGCATTATTTTATGCCTTAATTTAAAGAAACATTTAGTATATGCTACCTAAAAAGGAAACTGACATTTGAGCTCTCAGTGTCTAAATATTATATTACTTGTAAACAAGGAAATCCACTAACTCTTTCAGCCTCGATTAAGCGATGCATCTCTTCAAGAACAAGTTCTTTTAGTGAAAAAAATGTAATGAATAAAATTCTGTGTTATTTCAGTACATTGAAATATACGAATAAAATACTTTTTTAGCTTATTTTCTTCCGAAGTAGTATGGACAGGAATTACACATGATGAAAAAATAATTTTTGACAAGCACACACACATATAATTAAATACCTTCATTCAGAAATTTTATCGCCTTGATATTATAATAGTGTCAGCGAATTGAGTTTCAGGTGCCGCGGAAACACTAGTTTAATTTTCGAGTTCACGCTTTCGTGTAACGTGATTTATTGCAGCTGCCGCATTAAATATTTCTATAGATTCATCCAGCAATAATACATACGATTGTCGCTACATTTATTTCTGTGTTTGCATAAAATCACTCACGAGATTAAGCTCTCAGTCATCATTCTACATATCTATTATTGCTCATCTCGATGCAATACTATACATACGGTATGAAAGCAGACAAATGACTGTGAATAGGCAACGCACCCATACTTTTTTGTTTTATTATATAAAGTTTTTTAATTTATTTTTTCCCTTAATCTACTTAAACGCACAAGCACCTAAAACTTCGCAGTTTTGAATTTATTTGCTTTTTGAGGCGCAAAACTGAATTACTTAATTAAAAACTTATTTATTATTTTTATTTAAAGTAATTTTCTCTTACTAACTAACAGTTTAAGTAGTTTGATGTAAAAGAATCGAGAATGTAAATAGTCAAATTACATTAACTTACGAAGAAAAAAAATCCTAATACGTATTATGTGTCTTTCATATATGCAAATTTTGAAAATGATCTTTTAACATATTAAACGCATACAATAAATAAATAAAGCTAAAATTATGTGTATTTTATTACAAGGAATTCTAACCGCTATTATAAAAATTTTAGTATGTCCTTCAGAAACTTCCCTTTGCAAAAAAATAAATATGTCAGGGAAATCAATCTTCTTTAAATAAAAGTCTTCAAGAAAGGTGAACAGATTGATGTTAACTTTTACGATTGAAATTACTTATAGATTTAGAAATATTTTCTAAAATAGTTAATTAAATTACAACGGAATAACCCAACTCTATTTTCATTATCAAATACATTTTAAAATCCAGAAACTTATGGATTTCGCATTCGATTATGTATGTGAGATTTTTGTGAATTCCTAACCATACTATAGTAGTTTATTATTGAATTTAATTTTTCCCCGTTCTAAAATGGTTGAGGTTTGGTTATAATATGAGCAATAAAGGATCATTTGATAAATAAAAATTGATCCTACTTGATACCTTTTACGTGAAACAACTTTTAAAAATACTCAAGACTATTTCTGCGGCATTCTGTTCTCAGACAGGTAAAATTTGTCACTCAAATTTGAAAGAAATGGTTGTCTGTGTTTCTAAACTCCTCAGGGTGTATTTTAAAAATATATATGAGAATAGAGAAAAGCGATGAAACTACCAACCGGTATTAATATTACTTGACGAAATTAAGTCTTTCCTTTTTATTAGATCATATGATTGCAACTTAATTTTAGGTGGGAACAAATTATCACTATAGTAGTTGAAAAAATATCACTGAACACATTTATCAATTTCAAAAATTAAAATCAGCAAAATATTTTCAAATTGTACACAGTAGCAGTATATAACTCAAATTATCTATTTCAAATTAATGATTCGGCGATTCTGTTTTTAGATAGCATATAAATAAAAATATTGTCAGATGGTAAGAATATTTTTACTACCTGTCATAAAATTTCCTAAGCAACAACAAAATGCGATATTCGTGGTATTTATGTTACCCAGAACATAATAAAAAAGTCCTCTTTTTAATGTTATTGTGAAAGGGGCGGTGTTGAACTTTAAATTTTTCTATCAGGATAATAAACATAAAAATTTAATTTTTTGACACTGATAAATCGACATAATAACACTTTTAAATAATTTCAGAGAAAATTATTCTTTCAATATACAAATGTTTTGTCCAATGATACGACACAATCTAGCAGTAAAATATTTCGAAAATTATATTACTTAAAAAACAAGTACATTTGCTGCTATAAAGTAATTCTATTACTGAATAAATAAGAAAAGAATGAGTAAATAAATGTGAATTTCATCTATATATTTACATATTCTTCATCTTTTATATAATCATTATTATGCCATTTAATTTAACAACATAGAGGGCAATACTAATACACACAAAAAGTTCTTTTTCATAAGCAATTGAGCAATTTTTAGTGTTACATAAATAATGAAAAATAAAAATAATTAATTATACATTTTAATAAATATTAAATTCATGCTAATAAAAATATTTCCATTTTTGAGGGCTTAGAAAAATAAAAATTTAATAGTAAAGTTAATAAATGAAGCATATAATTGAATTATTAAAAATGGAAAACTAGAGAGGAATTTTCAAAAAATTCTTTAAGTTATTCTCAGCAATATGACACAAAAGGAAACAATCTAAGAATTTCAAAAATTAGTATTGTCTCAATCAATTCATAAATTATTTGTATTTAGAAAAAGAATTTAAACTGAAAATATTACATTAAATTTATCTAAAAAGAGTATGATAAATATTGGGAAAAATGGATAATTTCAATGTATGCGATGAAAAAATACCAATTCAAGTAATTTTTACTGTTTTAAAAGAATTTGAATTTTTCTTAAAGGTACGCCGACTGAATGAAATGGAAATTTAAAGCATTTAATGAACGGAAATCAAAAAATGAAAAATGTTCATTGAACATCTATAGTAATTGAAATTTAATAAATTCAAACCACTCACGTCCACAGTAAGCCATATTTAGTCTTCACAAACAGCTGCAGGTAGTCTAAGCAGACAGACACTTTATTTTAGAGGGAGAACGATTTTATCACCTTTCTCTGCATATATACTGTTTGCAATTCCACACCCTGAACTTTGTACCAGATAAAATGGAGAAATGTATTCTCTGTAGGCGGTGGCTGTTAACGTATTTTGGACTTTGCACGTGTCAGAAAGCGACTTTCTTAGGGATGATCCATTGTCACGTTTCAGGTGATGATTATTTCAGATAAATGTAACGTTAAGAAACTCCTATTAGCAACGATGAGGAAAGAGAAATTTTTGGTTATCTTACTCATTGTATTTGCAACGTTGCAGATTAAAATATCTGGTTATTTCGACCATTTCGGTTAGGATAGAATGTTTCACCTAATCTTACTGTACAAATATTTAGTACATTTATCGCTAAATATCGATTTCTAGAATAGAATTGCAGTTCGGAGATAAATAATCTCAACTGAGTTATTTTAAAATAAAAACTGAATATTTTAAAAACAGTCCAGTTTTTGGAGAATTTGATAATTTGTATTTGTAAATTTACCAGGATATATTTAATTAGCTTTTAAATGGATGAAGTATACTTCTTTTTACACCAACCAAACATAATGTATTCGAATCAAATGACATGCATAGTCGTTTTATCATATCACAATGCAAAGAGAAGAGAAAATTAAAATTTATGATGTTGCTATAAACTTTAAAAATTTTATTGTTCACATGAGACCTTGCGTTATAAATGAGAATAAGTATCATTATTGTCATAGCACTCTGGTTACTTTAAGAAAAAAAAAAAAAAACGTCACTTTATTAGTTGGGATAATATAAGGTAAATTTTTAAAATAACAATATAACATTTTAAAGTTTATCAATGTTAATATTTACTTCAGTAATTTGAGAATGGAAATATAAATGAATATAAATGCAAACAGTGTTTACTGGAAAGACAGAAAAATATTTGGGCAAGTTCAAAATAAGTGTCACGCGTTGATTGGAATTCCCTTTTTCTTTAAGTGAGTGTTCTACTGAAAGACAATTACAGAAATGAAGAGGAGATATTTTTCGAAGGATTGTTATTTCATTCATCATTTGAATTATATTTTCAGATGCAAATCCAAATCAAATTTTTTTCTCTTAGTTATGAGAGTATCTTATGCCCAAAACATCTTTTATCTTTTCAAAAAAAAAAAAAAAAAAAAAAAAATGTGCCTTTGCTTACATTTACATTCTTCTCAATGTGTTTCCACAAGTTATTCTTTAAAAATTTAGATATTTATATTTTAATAAATTTTTTGAAAATGATAAGCTCATATTCAGTCTTCTATTTTTATCTATTTTTTAAAAGTTCACCTTTCTGGTGATTTTTTAATGAGTTACAACTTTATACTACTTAATACCTTTAATCTTATTTATATTTTTATCATATACCTTTAATCATGCGACATATTCAAACTTGAAAATTATACCCTGTTACACTATTTTAACAGACATCACTCCCAAGATTAATAGTTTTAGAAAACTTTCATTAATGCATTTTTGGATGTTTTCAATGTTAAAAAATCAGCCCTATGATTTCCTATCATTAAGTTTTAATTGCATTCTTTATTACTTTCATAAACACGACTTGCAGTAACCAGTTTCAAAGAAAACTCTTTATTACATTGTTTTTAATTCTTTAGTGTATGAAAATGTATTACAATCATATATCTATTTGGAGAACAAAAGGCAAATTTTGTGAAACTTCTTTGCATTACTAAGTAAAGTTGTTCGATAGCAATTTTTCTTTTTTTTTTTTTTTTGCAAGCAACAAGACATTAAAATGCTGCAACAATGTTCTTTATCCAAACTTAATTCCTATATCCGCATGCCACCCATAAATAATACGCAAATGAGTCATATGCATTGCGTATAAAAAATTGTTTTCTTCTCAGATTTATTTTTTAAAAAAATCGAAAAATATCTGATTATTTCAATGAGTGTTGAGTTAAAAATTATTCTTTTTACGATAAAACAAGGGAATTTAAAATGCCAGTTTAACAAATCGAAATTATATCTAGCTCAAATGAATCAGACTTTTCAAATACCACATACGTCCTGTTTTTTCCAAACATACTTCTTTATTGTCATAAATGCACCCTTAAAAGTAGACCCACAGTCTGGGTTAAAATCACACAAGTATCTACATTCCTTCCTGTTCAAACAGAACAATGTAATTGTCGTTCATTGCATATATAAGTTACTGATAGAAGTGGCTCTTGCATACCTCGGTTCAAGATCTTTGCAAGGAAAAATGTGGCGTGGCACCCATAATATTTGACTTTATGCAAAACTTGCCACCACCCCACTCATACTAATACAAAACATACTTATTTATGGCAACTGCGGATTCATTGCTTTGGAATAAAAGTTCTGAAAACAGGAAAATTGACTTTTTACATCTATCAGATGGGTAGTGCTGACAAGGGAGCAAATTAGGTTTGCTCAATGTTGTTGTATTGCATCGAAAATAACATTGGATTACATATTAAACATTTGTATCTGTTTTTCGATGGTTACCCTGGACAAAAGGAAAACAATACTTTGTTCAGATTTATGATGGCTTTGACTGACTGACACCATATAGACTCCAAACGATTTGAAGAAATATATCAATGAGTTACCTATGTGGTGACTCGTTTTTAACAAATGACTGCGATTTTGGAGTTATGAAAAAAATCCGTGAGAAAGGTTCATCGTATCTACGTCCCAAAATAATACATTGATTTGGTTTTCAATTTTTAGTCACAGAACTGAAAACTGAATATGCTCTGTGATTTAAGAAATAGTGGCCGACTTTATGTAAAAATACGTGTCTGTCAACATAATCGTACGGGAGAAAAAAAGGACAAAAAAAAGAACATTTTCTCCTTAGATAGTTTTCCTTCTGTTTCTGATATATAAAAAAAAAAAAAAAAAAAAAAAAAAAAAACATCATAGCCGAGGAGCTTATTGATGGAATGGGATCTCGAGGAAATCATTGATTATTTATATTGATGAAAAAACTTTCAGCCCTTGTGTCGCTTCCGTTATTTAAAGTTTTTATATGGAACGTGTCAATTAACAGCAAAAAAAAAAAAAAATAGTTAACGAGTTAATTAAATTTAAAACGAGTTCAGGATAGTATTCTGGAAAAGCAAATGTCATTCTATTGAAACATATTTGACTAGACATCTGCATAAGTTGAAGATAATACAGATGAGATTGATAGAGATAATATAATTTTTTTGTCTTAATGAAAGACAAACGCACATGAAAATGTTAATGTTTAATAATATCTGCATTAATTTTGATTAAAAACGTGATTAATATGATTGTTTTGTTTAAACTTAAATTTCACTTAACTCTGTTTATTGATAAAACAACATAAGTCATAGACAGTTTTTTTTAAAATAAATTTCTATCATTCTTAAGTAAATATTATAAAGTGTTTATAAACTTTAAAGTCTAAAAACTATATTCAAGCGAAAAGGCTCTTCGAAATTTGCATACTTGTGTATTATACAATTTTTATTGGTTCCTGACAAGCTCGAATTGTGTG
Source organism: Nephila pilipes (assembly GCA_019974015.1). Lineage (NCBI taxonomy): Eukaryota > Metazoa > Arthropoda > Arachnida > Araneae > Nephilidae > Nephila > Nephila pilipes. The sequence continues at coordinate 954,877 of BMAW01113393.1, forward strand.
ACTTTCGTGGTTTTTGAAATGATCGATTCAATTTTTTAAAAAATATTTCAAAGAATGCAAGTCATTTGTTTCATCATTTTAGAAATTACTAATTCAATATATAATCTGAAGTTTAAAATTAAAATTTCCCAAGTAATACTTTATTAAAACCAAAAATTGGTTTAAAATTGCAAACCTTTTTTTCAGAAAACAACAATAGTCATTTCTCATAATTTTATATAATGCATTGCTGGTACAATAACAATACGCACGTATCCACACACACACACACACACACACACACACACACACACAATACATAATAATAATACTACACATATATATATATATATATATATATTTAATATCATTATTGCTAGTTAGCTGATAATTGCTATTAATTTAGTTATACTCTGTGGAGCCATCTGGTAGTCGAAACATGAACATTTACTCAGAAACTCCAATTTTATAGTGTTTACATGATTGATAAAGGGTCTTTTCTAATTGAATATATAGATTCATTAATATAATTTTACAGGCGTTTTTATGTATGAATTTCATGCAAACTGAAGTAAATAAATTAAATTTTAAAAATAATAAATCCCTCTTAATTAATATATATAGTTTGGAACCTCATTTGGGAATTACTAATGATATTTACATTTTTTTTTGCCAAGAAACTCGTTAAAACTCTGTACACAAAATTTCCATTCAATGTTTTTATTTCGTTTCGAAAACTGTGATCTCAAATTCTTACTCGAGATGATTTAATCTTTTATAAAAAAAAAAAAATAGATCTCAATTTATTTCATTTTTCAATATAGTATAGGTAAAGTGTTGTTATATGTTGCCAAAAATTAACAATATTCGAAACTGTGTATTATCTGCTTCGGCATTCAAGTTATGAGTTTCATTAATTCAACACCTTTAGTTTTATCTATATTTTAATGAAGCCATAATAGCTTGGTTGGTAGAATATTTTTTTAAAAAATGGAGTTTCTGTATGAGAAAAACCGCAGTGTATCGGGGCTGACGAGCGTTAAGTCTGTTCCGGCTCTGAGTCCTCTTAAAAGCTGTTGTCAATGGTCAATTGTGGCTGAGTCAATTGTGCTTACAAAGAGTACAACCAAAAGTTAACCGTTTGATAAAGAGCATCTTTGTGATTTTAGTAACTAAAAAAAGTGAATAATCAAATCCCATTTAAAAACACAATCTTTTTCAAAAAGTTCGGCATCCAGGAGTGACATTCTTTTTATTCTTTCATCGTTTTTTTTCCCCCGGCCTCTGCAAATCCTAATCATATCTATAATTATGAAATAAGTTCGGTGCGTAATCCTAATCATATCACATAAGAGAACTTGTCACCTTTCCTTTTCTGTTAGCCGGATAATCACGGTCGTGAGCTCAGGGCAGGTGTTGTTTCTATTCAGTCATGGGCTGAAGTCCTGATGTTACTAAATACCCTCCATGTAGCGAGCCTGATACACGTAAAATCTGTCGAGACTCAAATTCTCTCGTTAGCGTGGTATGAGAGTTTGGCGAGGCAAGTGTCAGCTCATGTGTCATCCTCGTCACTTGACTGAGGTTAAATAGTACGAAGTTCTTGCGGTGCTTCTAAATGCGACGTTAATAAACTCTCAATCCATCAAAGAATTATACATTTTAATAGAGGAAGAAAACTAGATATAATGAGAAGGCATAAAATTTGTATATATATATTAGGAATTTTATAATTGTTTTAGATTATTTTTTGCAGTTAATAGGAAGTTGTATTGCATGTACAACATCTACCAGTTACATCTACCAGTTGTAAGACTACATTAGATACAATAAATCTCACCTTCCGATCGCAATGCTTAGCTCTTTGGGTAGTGTCGATAAGGAATAATACAATCTAGAAGTAAAAAATCCTCATCATGTGATATCATTCCCTAATAGATAGTTACGCGTACACGTAACTTGTCTTTGACCCTGAGGTGACAACTTTTCATTCAGAAGATGAGAGGAGTTCCGGTTCTCATTGAAGGATAAGATAATATCTGATAGTGCATGAATTCCTAATCAGGTACTTAAAAACTATGTCAGTGATTAGATCCGATTGTAGCTAGTTGTCCGACAATTAAAAATAAAACTTGATTTCAGGAAGAAATCTGCAAAATCTCTCAGATTTGAAGTATACTTTTGCAAAGTCAAACGCGAAGAATGAATGGAATTGCTCAAGTTCTAATATTTCTGGACAGCAAGAGATCGAGTTAAAATACTTTCCTTTCAATTTCGGGAGATAAGAAGAATGTTTAGGTAAAAAAAATCTTCTCATTATCAATGCATGGCGTTTGTATAGCATCCTTGTTCTCCGATTTCGTAGAACTGAATTCGTCAATGTAATGTTCTCGTATACCCGTACAACTAATCTATTGATTGATAATTTATTAACATCGCAGTCTTAGAAGTAACAAAGATATTCTTGGTGATGGACTTCGTCATTTCTGAACCCCGATTAAGTGATGAGGATGACCAACTGAGCTTGCATCCCCACTCTCCCAACTTCAATGCGATGTCTGCGTGAAGACTTTTAACCACCCATAGATTTATCAGTACACCAGCCCTACTACATGATGGTCCTTTAAAGACATCAACGCATGGACCTACGATTTGTCGGAAACATCGCAACAATGAACCCTCGGCTATCAGAATAGCATTTTATACTCGCTTTATGTTCATAAAATGATAAGATATATTTTTTTAATAACCTCGAAATTTTGAACCATGGTTGGTCAACTTACGAGGACAACACCTGAGCTGGCACTCCGCTCTCCTAACTTCTATACCCCGCCATTGTTAAGACTTTAAAGTCTCGCCAGATTTAACGTGCAGCAGCCCTCATGCACGATAGATTTCTAATGGAATCAATATTCGATCTCATGACTCGACAGAAACAAAGCTTGTCACGAGCTCGCAATCATACCAGACGCTACTTCGGTCGAGTGTACTTCTTATCTCATCGAAGGAATGATTTTCTTATCTCCTTGTTCGGGCTTCAAGAATTCATGTAAAATTAGTTTCAAAGTTTCAGTCTCTTGCTACTGACAAGAGCGACAGAACTGCAGGAATATAGTATTAGCAGGTTCTAAGGATCAAAGTCGCAATGTATACGATTCACTTACAGCTCTCTTACAGCTTAATAAAATTCTCATTCTGATCTTCTGAGTCACTACGTAATGTATTAAATTTTACGGATTTTCAAGATCATTCCATGTATCTATAATAAGTGTAAGTGGTTATTTTTTAGACAATCATTACCGAATAATTAGAAATATATGGAGTATCTTTAGAGGCCTAAAGAGAGTCCACTGGTTTGTCGGAGTCTAGGGGTGTTAGTCTTATCGTCGGATTCCATGGTGATTTTGATTTATGTACTAGTCCACTGAAGAAGCAGTATTTTGAATTATTCTGTTCTTATACGGATAGATGAATGAATGATATTTGCAGAGTTCTTACGTACAAATAATTTTGATTTAATGAACTAGCGCGTCAAAGACGGTTGATGGCAGCTTATATTTGTAACATAATGTCAATGGGAATTGAAACAGAGTAGGACAGTTCAATCATTCACATCAGTAAGCGGGGAAGAGAAGAGCTAGGAGCTGTTGAGAGCGATGTGCTCTGTGGTTTTTGTTCTAATAAAGAGGGCGTTGTATGAGATAACTCATGATGCCGATTCGTGGTGCCTTCTATCGAGCATACGAGGAACTAGTTTTACAATATTATTTAAAATACGATTAATAAATTGATAATTAGCTGGAAAATCCTTCATATATGTAAGAAATGCGAGGAATATAGAATGTTATGTATGCAAGGGGGATCAAACAATGAACGCATAATTATGTATCTGAATTTATCCTCGTTTCTGTGTAGAAAGTCCCAAGTAAAATTGTTTTCATAGTCTAAAAATGTTAATTCTGCCAATGAATAAAAATGTACTCCCTTAGATAAGCCTTATAATATAGTTTGAGAATAAGAGAAAAACCCATTTTAACGCTGTTTTTCATAATAATGTTACATTTAAGCACTGTTCATTCACTAATTCGGAAGAAATACTCTTATAATAAAACATGTCTACAAGCTTTTTGAGCATTTGTGAAATCACTATATACACTACGGAACATTGAAAAGGCAACACTTAGAAGTAGTGGCCAGAAAATTATGCAAATTTCTGTGTAGACGCACGTCACCAAGTTATGCAAATGATGAGAAATGCGCAGCTCTCCAGTGTTTGTTGAAGAAGATATAAGGGAAGAAGCCTACAGAATGCACAATTTTCATGCCGTTATTTTTGCTAGGGAAACCATCGTAGAAACTTTGTTCTTGTTTCAGAGGAATAGTGTAATAGCGGAAAATGTCAGACCATCGTCAACAGAGGCAGTTACAGCAAACATAAGATTTTACGGGGGGCATAGTGATTGGATTGGGAAGGGCAGGTTAGTACATACGGCAAAGCTCAGTTGACATACACCTGGATGCATCCACAGTGCACCAGCTGTGACGAAGATGATTGTAACAAGGAAATGTGGCAAGTTTGAGGGATGCCGGCGCAGCCAAAGAGACGTCAGCACGCATGGATCGATGCATCCGCCGACAAGTGGTGCCGGAAGCCACTTTTACATCCATTCTGTAGTATGTTCAAGACACCCTGGATGTAACCATATCGATCAAAATCATTTACAGTCGATTTGTTTCTAGTCGCTCGCTCTTATGGCGTCGGTTAAAAAGACTGTCATTGACCCTACAGCATTGACACTAACGTTTGCAATGGTGCCGGGCTCGAGCGATGTGGAAGACGAAATAGCACAGGGTCGTGTTCTCAGACGAGTCACACTTCTGTTTCTCCAGTGATAGTCGCCGCATACGAGTGTGGCATCAATGTGGAGACAGATCCATTCCTACAGTAATCATGGAACGCCCCTCTCCCCATCGCGACAACGTGGCATCTTGGTTTGGGGCTCAATAGCATACGATTCCAGGTAATCTCTAGTTGATATTCAGGTCACTTGCCTTTCCCTCTAGAAACATAAATTACCAAAGCATAAACATTCAGTGGTGAAATTACAGAATGTTATAACTTAGAAATCCTCGGTATCAAGATTTCTTGGAGCTATAAACTTCTCAACAACTTCAGTATGTAACATCTACCTAATCTTAAGAGTTTGCCTATTATTCTGGCTATCATTTTTCCGAGAATTCTATTTTCATGGGGGACCTAAAGACCAGGCATTCAAATTGGAGAGTTCTGGAGAAATCTCGAGAACATCGAACCCCTTCATTTGATTGATGATAGTGGTTTTATTATTCTAAATCAGGGTTTGGTCAATCTTTTTTGGAAAGGGCCATATCGTGATAGTTATAGGCTCATCAAGCCAGGTAAGCAAACTTGAAGATATCTATATGAACAATTCTACTCATTAAGCAAAAACAACAAAAAGCAGTATTGATTTTTTATTATTCGGTGATATTTTACATAACAATTAAGTACATATGCAAGCACAAAAAAAAATAAATATTTACATTTATAAATAGATGAGTTATAGAAAAAAAATGGTTAAATTTTTTACTGTTGCTATGAATTTAATTATTTTTTCTGCGATAATATTTCCTCATACTGGAGATCGAAATTAGTACTGTCTATCAGTAAAGTTGTTTGTTGATGGTATTCTGTTAATAATAATATGTTTCGTGAATTTACATTTTCGAAAATATCCTTTTAAATTGGTAAGTACTCTTAAATAATTCCCAAGCATACGATTATAATCTCCTAGAAAACATCTATAATCAGCCGTAAACAAATATAAATCCCCAAGCAAACGATTTTAATCAGCCCTATTTATTTTCCAAAAGATATTTAGAGAATTTAGTTTTATCTATTTCTTTAAACAACGTTGTTAACAAATCATCATTTTAAAGGTCATTGATTTCCAGTTGAAGTTCTGATGGAAGCGCCTCAATTGTACAGCTAAACAAATTTTCAAATATAGAAATGTCTTTAGCACTTGCATCAAGATACCAAAAACGCTGTTGCAATCTTTTTATGCAAACTAAAGTATTAAATCTTGGGCCGTATAAAAATAGATGGTTTGCCCGATTTGGCCCATGGGTTTGCTGACCCTGTTCTAAATGATGGATTTCTTTTTCATTCATCTCATAGCAAAGAGGCCCTAGGTATTTCTATCGCTAGCCCAATATTTTTTCTGGATGCAAATGAATAATTTTGGAGAACGTTGGAAGTGACCATCTTCCAGTCTTGCTAGCATTTAACAGTAGAAAACCTGTGTTTAAAGTTAACGTAAAACGCTGAAACTTCAAGAAGGGAGACAGATGCTTTCTCTTTTTTTTTTTCTGACATTGAAGTCTAGACGAAACCTCTTACTGATGATCGTGATTCCGATCGACTTACCTTACAAAAAGATAGTTAGCACTAACAAAAAAAAACACTCTTAAGGGCAATTAAAAGAATAAAAAAAACTATATTGTTCTAATAATAAGTAGAAAAATGATCCATGACATGGAAAGGTATGTCCCTCAAGATAACAAGCAAGTTTTTAACCTACTTACATTACCAGTAAATCAGCAAAGGAGAATTTCCCTAATGGAGACAGACGTGTTTGAAAAAAAAAGTCAGTTATATTGTTCACAGCTGCCGCGGCTTATAAAATAAGATTCCTCTTCCTGAGAGAGAATTTCGCATGCACGAGTTCGTAGTTGCGTTTTCAAATACTAATTTTAATAAATATCCTGTACTTGATAGTTTACATGGATAGATGTTCGAATATCTTGGCTAAGTTGGGAGATAGAAGCTCCTAAACATCATAAATGAGTTTTGGAATTTGGGGCAACTTTTCCGAGAGTGGATGAGGAATTATACCTATGAGGAAACCATGAAAAGAAGCTAACTCACCTGAAAGCGACAACCCATTTCCCTAACCTGTAATGTTTATAAGTTCTTAGAGAAAATTATATTTAAAAGATTTAGCTTTAATCTTTTACCGAAGGAGCAATTTGGTTTTAGAGAAGGACACAGCTCCACAGATCAAGTGATTTTATTTAATCAAAGCATTAGATATGCTCACGACATGAAGCCTCCTAATCCCATAGTGATGCCTTCCTTGACTTATCTGAGGCCTTTGATAGGCTTGGAAACAACAACTAGTCATGAAACTATGATATTTTCGGAATTGGTTGTAAAGTGTTGTCTTGAATATGTGATTTTTAAGAGACAGGTTTAGGTTATATTATTCTCTGTCACAGTGTTTTAAACTAAATATCTCCTTAGGATTCGATCCTGAGTCCTTCTCCTTTTACCTAATTCATTTCTGGGATTGAGAACATTATTTCTAGGAAGTAAGTTATTCACCGATTGTGTTGTTCTCTGAAATTTAAGTACCGATTTAGAGAGACTTCAAACAAACATGAATTTTATCCTTGATGACGTGTGGAACTTTGACGAAAGCCATAAACTGAATTCTAATACCTCATAATCTATTATTTGTTTCTTCATAACCGATAGAAAATTGTACAATTATTGACCTAATGTTGTCCTGAATCATCAGTCTCTTGTAGTGGAAAAGAATCCAAAATATTTGTTTTGTTTTGGACCCTGAAATAACTAGGAACAAACACATTGACCGTCTAGTACTAAAAATGAGAAAGTGCCTCACCCTCTAAGATATATATCTGAACGTGATTAGAGAGATGGCTCTGTCACACTCAGAAATATATATATCACACTTGTTAGACATATTTTGGAGTATGTTTTTCCGAAGTATTACTGTGCCTCTAACACCAATTTACGAAGACACAAATGAGTCTAATTAAAAGAATCATATCTCCGTAATAATTGTCCGAACGACGTAGCTCTTCATGAGGCTGACGACAGGGATTGTTCCTGCTGTGGAGTTTACTCTAAATCAAATAACAATTTATTGCAGATCCAGAGAAGAAATCCTGACTGTTGCTTAATTTCCCATAGCGAATTAAATGCTATAGATATGGGTATCAATTTGATTCTATCTTTACTAGGAGGGCCGTGGTAGCCTAGTGGTCATGGTCGTGGTTTTCTAGCCTATGGTTCCCTAGTTTCCTCCGTGGTCGTAGCCTAGTGGTCACGGCCGACGGTTTTTGTTGAGTCGTGGGTTCGAGCCTTGATGCCACTAAAGACCCACCGTGTAGCTGGGGCTGATACATGTTAAATCTGTTGGGGCCCAAAGTCCTCCCGTTGATGTGGTGTGGAAGTTATGATAGGGGTGCCAGCTCAGGTGTCGTCCTCGTCACTTGACCGAGGTTCAAAATTACGAGGTCCGTCGTCAATAGCCCTCGTGTTGCTTCTTGTGCGACGTTAATAAAATCAAACCAATCTATCCTTACCTGACAATAATGAAAGCTGGATTTTATCTGAGAGCCAAAGCTACATTTAACAATTATCCAATCGGCACAGAAGCTATAGAAGGCGGGACAAAATGGGAGAGTGGATATTTTAAATATGTTTGTTAACAACTTCCTTTGTCTGGAGAGTATTTTCTTATGTTCAGAAATAATCATTTATAAGTCTTATTACTCGCACCAAAATCTTATTTTCCCTCTTCACTATATATTTACCATTTATATACTGACTTATTTTGAAAGAGAGCTGTATATTACAGTTTTCCTCAAATATCTCCAACAATCGATTTAAAAGTAACTCATAATTATTATAGTATCTTTGAATTTCTTTTGTTCGTATATTTTTGTTTGTATTCACTTTAACATTTCTTTTAAAAAATCCAAGTTTTGCATTTAATAAACATAAAAGAGATTTTTTTTCCTTCCTTTTCTGGGATTTACTAATATTGAACTCCCTTTAAAATGAAGAGCAATACTGAACTCTCCTATAAAGAAGGCAATTTTTTTAAAACCGATGCAAAAAAAAAAAAAAAAAAAAAAAAGAAAAAAAAAAGAAAAATGAAATTTCTGATCGAATTTATTATTTTATAAATGCAATGCGATCATAAAAATGCTGCTGTGGTAGTCGATTGGTTATAGTCGCGATGTTTCAGTTGAATCGTGAGTTCAAATCCTAATGCCACTTCAGACAAATCGTGTAGCAAAGCTGATGCACGTTAAATCTGTCAGAGTTCAAAGACTTCCCGTTGGTGTGATGCAGAATTATGAAGAGAGGGTTACTAACTCCGGTGTCGTCAAGTCGTTTGACCATGGTTCAAAATCCCTTCGTCGTCTATAGTCGTGTTGCTTCGAAGTGAAACATAAGAAACAACCAATCAATCAATTAATCAGTTGCGAATGTAAAAATTCTTTGAAAGATATTAATGAATCTACGGAAACAAAGACGAAACTGTAAGTGAGAAACAAAAGTCATTGCTTATCCTGAGTTTGACACTCTTTTGAACACTGTGAATTCTTACCAAACCAAATGTGAAAAATTACAATTTTGAAATCGCAAAAAGCACCAGAGAAAGAGATAGAAACCGATAGTTTTTTCTTTTTTCTCCCAATCTTTTTTAATTTTTCCCAACTGCTCGTGCGATCTCAAAATTGTTTCGTGGTGCCATCTGCAGCTGAATTGTAAAATGAAAAATATTTAAAACTCTTTTAGCTTAAATATCCTTTAAAATTCACTTATAATTACGATGTTTTAGTAGCAAAGTTACAATGTTCTTCATTTCAAAAATTAAATCATCCGATAAACTGGACAGCTTTTTTTAGTCACGCAAGGGGCTATTGTTTTAGTTGGATCACTTTTGGCGTTCCAGATAACTTTTTAATTTTTTATCGTTTGCTTCAATTTTAATTACATTTGGCTTAAATATATTCAATTTAATAATTTATCGTTTCGTTTAACTTTAATATCGGAAACATTTACTATTCTATACTTCTCGATATTTCATCGTTTACATTAATTCTTATATTTAATTGAGTAATTTAATAATAATTATTTTAAAAAAACGCACCATGGATGGCTAAATATGCTCTGTGCAAAACTTTGCTTAAAACTTTTTTTTCTGTTAGAATTCTTCATAGATTTCGAATGTTTTCTCTCATTGTATATCCCTTATTTATCATCCTGTTCTCCTTTATCTCCACTTGTCATTACTCAAAATTATTTAATAAACTGCACTGATTTTACTTTTTTCAAAATTCATTCCTTCGTCTGTTTTAAATTTGATACGACATTTTTCTTCTAATTTCCATTTGCTAAAATTTTATATTTTTAAAATTGCAGAAAGAACTTCGTCAACCTGGCACAAACGAGCAAGTTCGTGTAATAATACGCACGTGTAATAATACGTTCGTGTAATAATACGCACGTGTTCCCGTGTTCCAAGGCCATCTTGAAAGAAATACAAGAAGTGGCTATTAAGTAACGAGACTGACACTGTAAAACATTTTATTTTGTTATCAGATATATTTGTTTATATATATACTTTCAATATACACCCCTCCTCTATCCCTGCAAAGCTCCATGCGAATCTTCCATTGTTCCCAACAGCTCTGGAAGTCTTCAATCAGCTCCTTCAGGACGCATGCCGCTTTCCCTTTCCAGCTTCAACGGACTCAAATCTTGTTCCTTTTGATTCAAATTTCCCCTTAGGAAATAAATAGAAGTCGCATGACTCAATATCCGGCGAATAAGGTGGGTGGTCTACACTGGGATATTTTACTTGGCATCTTGACAGACAATGCGGAATGACTTATCCTTCCCCAATTCGGGTCATCTTTTTCCTTATTGTTTCACGGCACAATATCCGGCGAATAGTCTAACTCTGGGATACTATACTTGGTTTGAACCCTCTTGACAAACAATGTGGAAAGAGCCAGCGCATTGTATTGATGGAAAAACTTGCCGAATGGATTCTTTGTCAATTCCTACATTCCCAGCAATCGTACGAACCAATGGTCTTATCGAAACAGATTACCGATTTTTTCAATATTGTCATCCGTTTTTGACGTGGAAAGGCTAATCGGGCGTGAGTCATCTTCAACGTCTTCTTGGCCATCTTGAAAACGTTTAAATCACTCGAAAACACGTGCACGTGATAAGCCTTCATTGCCATACACTTCTATCAATAAATTATAAATTTCAGTAGCGGGTTTTCCTCGTTTCATGAGAAATTTCGCAACAATTCGTTGTTCACTTATCATTTTTTCGGTGAAACAACTCAAAAATAATTTTAATGCGAACGAAAGCTATGCTAAACGGATTTGTTTGCAGAAACAAGAGGCTCTGTATTTGAAAGAGAAGGCTTCAGGCTAAACAGCTGACGGCTGCCAGCGTTTGATCCATATGTACGTCTTCTGTAGCAGTGTCAGTCTCGTTATTTAATAGGCACACCTCGTTGATGGTCTGGACATAGTTCTTCCCCCAAAGCAAAGCGAGCCTTCCATCGCGAAAGAGTTAAGCATAGTGTAAGCCCAACTTAAGCGGACTTGGTACCCCTTGAGGATCTTTTATCGGAGAATTTATAAGAAAAAATTTATATTCACTGAATTTGAAGACATATAAAATATGCACTTCTGAAAAAATTTAATTTTCAAATGAACAATTATTTAAAATTTAAACTTTTTTCAAAACATAGCAATATTTTAAAATTCCTACGATTTCTGTATATTTGAAAAAAATTAAACAATTTTTATCACAATTTTTTAGAAGTGTTTCTCATCATTCTGCGACAGTTTTTGTTGTGCTAGTTTTATTTATGGCTTGAGATTTTTTTTTTTCAATCAGACACAACGAAAACAGTTTTAAAAAAAGAAACTTATTCTAATTTTGTGATTTTCTTATTCTGATACGTAACTATTTATCTAAATACTTATCCCAAGAACTGAACGGAGTTGCTAAACAATTAATATAAAACAAAGCAAAAAATTTCAGAACTTTAGATTCATTACAAAGAATAAATAAAAAAAAAAAAGTCCTATACAAAGTTTTGCGGAGGAACAGATTTAGCCACCCAAGATGCACTTTTTTATAATTAGCATTAAATTACTGAGTTAAATATGGGAATTAAAGTAAACGACGAAATATCGAGAAATGGACAATAGTAAACTTTTCCAATATTAAAATTAAAGGAAACAATAAATTATTAAATTGAATATATTTAAGCTAACTGAAATTAAAATTAAATCATAGATAAATTATTAAATTGAATATTATATCAGCTGCTCGTAATTAAAATTAAAGCGAATGATAAATTATTAAATGAATATATTTAAGCTAAATGTAATCAAAATTGAAGCAAACGATAAAAAAAATTGAAAAGTGATCTGGTACTCCAAAACACCCCACCTAAAACAATAGTCCCTTGGGTGATTAATAAAACCTTAATATTTTAAATACATGACCATCAGGAAAAATAAAAGGCAAAGAAAAAGCTGTTTAAAGTTTTGAAGGTTGGCACACTGTTGAAGAAAATTTAAATAATTCGCTAAATTATGTAGTTAAAGTTATGGAATTTTGTACAATAATTTCAATACTTTTTTTTCCCTCAGAAATGTCTTCTCTTTATAAAAACTTTATAAATTTTACCTCGAATATGAATTTTATGAAGAATTTTGGGGAATCTTCAAACAACATTAGCTGACCTCAAAGACAAAGATGAAATATAAAAACAAATAATAGTTAAAAAAATAATCATTTTCATTGTACGCTACTTGACTAATGCTAAAGAACAAAGACGTTCTTCGAATTAATATATAATAGGCCTTATTTGAACAAATGGAAATCACTATATAATGCTCTGTGCATTATTATTATTCAAAATAGTAGATATTTCGTACCATAAAATAATGAGTTAAAGGGCAAATGGTCCTCAGAGAATATCCCTCTCTGTACCGTCTGAATTTCTTAACGGTTATTGGTCTTGAGCTGATCAATGGTTTTAGGATTATTGGTGAAAACACGATCTTTAAAGTACCCCCAGAGAAAAAGTCCAGAACAGTGAGATCAGGGGAATGTGAACACTGATTCATCGTTCTCAAGAACGACATCGAGAACATGTTCTTGTTTCTTCCACAATGCTTTCTTCAACACGATCAAGACTGACCTCATTGCACTAATATATCTTTCGATTCGTAGAGTACTTTTAACTGAGCCTTGCTTCTCGAAACACTTAAGCCCTTACTCGTCGCACAATTTTGACAAAATATGCTAAAACATTATCGAATTTTTGCTATTGGTGTTTTTCCAAGTTTTCGAAAATCGAGATCAATTAATATTTGAAACATTATATTTTTCTTTAAATTTAAAGTTTTTTTTTAAAGATATAAAATGATTCATTAACTTACCTTATTTACCTTATATTTTTTGCTTTCCTCGCACATCTAAGCTGGGCAGAAAGGCTTCAATGCAGGCATTTAAGATGTATATGTTATTTTTTGAAAGAGAAAAATTTTATGATCGCGCGCGCGTTTTAAATAATTTATACCACTATCCTCAATCATTGTTGTTTTTAAATTCAATATCAATAATAGCTATAATATTTTTTTTTCCTGCATATGATTAAATTTGAAGCATTGTATGCATGCTCTTACATTGCAATATCTACAATAGTATCTCGTTTATCCCCTAATTCTTTTTTCATTTGCATTCTACTTGGTTGAAATATCACTTTACATTCACTTGTAGGGTTTTTATTTTTTCGTTGCAGAAATTCCGGAAATGAGTAGCCTCTCGAACTGCTCGTTTTACAAAAATTGAATGGGGGGGAGGGGGGGATCGATAAGTACTGAGACTGAATCCTTTCAAAAAACACGTTTTGATGATAACAAAAAAGATTCTCGGTTTGCGTATTGCTGTTGTATAATTAAATCACAAGTATCGTGCTGCCATCTAAGATGCAGCTGTGTAAATAAAAATTATACGGCCACAATAAAATTTGGAATTCCCATGGCTTTTTATCGCAAAAGTGTACCAAGTATGAGATATAAGGGCAACAAAAATTGTTCGAATTGGCTGCCCGTATGCGAGACGATGATTAAAGGGTTAAGCAAGGCTAATATTATAAGCCTAGAGTGAAGAATTCTGAAATGAAAATGGTGCTTTTATGCTCTCTGTGTGAAGCAAGGAAATCTTTATTTGTGTAAATAACATCGGATATTTTTCACACGTTAATCAGTCATAATTTATCAACATTTTTTGTCACAATTAAAATTCTAGCCATTAACTTTCAGATTCTGATAACAAAGCGGGAAAGGAAAAAAAAAAATTCGCAAGTTATTTACTCATAAATTGTAAAGTGACTTTTGGCGCCCCCTGCATAACGTTCTTGTTTTGTCTTTTATTTCATCTGAAATAAGAAATAAAGAAGAAAAAGAAAAAAAAATATATCAGAATTAATTAAAAAAAATTTTTACTAAATTTCGAAAGGATTGTTTTTAAGTATAAACATTTAGGTGAATAATATAATTCAAACATATGATATTAAATTCAGTTTAAAATTACCATTATGATCTTCCGAATTAACTAAAAATCTTATTCAACTAGATTTTGAAAGAACGTTTTCAAATATAAACATTTAGGTGAATAATATAATTCAAATAGACAGCATCAAATTAAATTTAAAGGTGCCTTTCTATAATTTTCTATTAGCAACTCTCAATTACGTTTTTGAAGATATGATTTCTTCCTGTTTTATGATTCTGAAGCCTCTGTCATTTTAAAGTTTCGTTAGAGATAGCTGATTGAAAAATTCAATGAGCCAAGTAACCCACTCTATAAACTAATAAAAGAAAATAATTTTAATTTACATTTCATGTACTTGAAATGTGTACTGAGGTACAACACTTCAAATCGTGAAGATATTTTTGATCTCGTAATATTTATAAGAAAAGAGATGTTTTCTAATTTCAATAATAGGGCAATTTTTTTTCTATTTGGCATTTTTTAATAATAATGGGGTTTCAGAACCTTAATCTCTTGAAATGGGTTAGTAAAAAATGAGCAGCATTTATTTTAAAGTATGGCTTAATGTACCATCTTTCCTCCAGGGATTTGTGAATTTCCATGAGAAAGAACAAAGGTACTATTTTTAACTAACAGTGAAAAAAATAATCAAGCTTTGCATTTCGATCTCCTCTTAACACATATAAGAAATTTCGGTTTTATTAGTTGTATATCTCATCAAGAAAACTACATTGGTGTTCAAAATTAAGAGATTTTTCCCATTTTATTGATTATCTCCAGAAGTATATGTAAAAATTTATTGAAGTTAGGTTCGTACTCAGGTTGACTTAATACAAAAAAATGGTACAAACGGCAGTTATGGTGCACAATCATGATCGTGTGTACGGCTCATCATCGCAGGAAAGCCAAAAAGAAAGGTTTTAATATGGAACAAAACACCATCACCACCACCACCAACAATAAAAAAAAACACCTGGTTTATAGGGAGTATGGTCCCCTCGTACGGCTATACAGCTTTAACAACGTTAATTCATGCTAAAATTAGACGTCTATGAGTCTCTATGGCAATAAGTCCGACTCCTCCAGCATCACTATTTTCAGGTATTGAATAATTATTTGAGAGGAAAGGCGAGTTGCAATTGCCCTCCCAAGAGCATCCGAAATATGCCCTGTAGGGTAAAGGTCTGAATATCTGGTTCTTCAGTCCCTCTGACGAGTCACCCGTGTGGTGACCGGGTATGAAATAATAGTCCCAATGTAGCTCATGCATGTAGTAAGAAGCGACCAAAATGGGTACTCAGGGTCTGAAGATATAGCCGAGCACTCTAACCCTGGGGATTATATCAGGGGACTGGTCCTTCAGGTTGGGATACTTCAGGACTCTTTCTTTCGGTAGGTACGGGCATCATGACCCCAAGGCATTCTAGTGAACTTTTTCTTTAACATGGGGTTTATTGTCTTTAGTAAACATAGGGATACCCTTGCGATCCTTCTCTATTTACGACCTATTTTTACTTTTTCAAAAAATTTTCAAACTTCTAAATCACCAGCTGTACCTTATGTTTGACTCAGTATGGCCACAACTGGCTATTTGTGTGTGTGCTTTTAAAATACTATCACTCACTCACTTCTCCGACGAGTCAGGAGTCCAAACGATTATCGTGTGATTTACAATTCACAAAACTAAGAGTACAGGAATTATGATCGTGAACCTTAAAAGATCTTCAATGGAGACAAACAAAAGTTGAGTAACTGATAGAGATTTTTAGCGGGACCAAAGTGGTCACACAAAATACATTACACTACGTAAATGTACGTCTTTGTTGTCTTTGGAATGCAGGAAAGGTTCACGCAATTAAAAAGCAGATTCTTTCCTTGCAAATCCAAATTTATTCTGCGAATCTCTAGGATGTACACTATATTTTCTTTCAACAGGATCAATTAACACACACACATAAAAATATATAATGATATCAGTTCAAAATTCATTCAATCACTGAACACAACATTTCAAATCACAATACCCCAATTAGCACAAAAAGTTTACATACATTCTATATATTCTAAGTGAGGAACACAGGGGCTCATAAGTATACCCTTTCGAGAATATCTCAGAAAGTTCTTGTTCGTCTAGAGGTAGCAAGAAATGTCTCCTCCCTTTGAAGATTTAGCGACATTTGATTATCAAATTTGACTCCAAGCTTGTCTTCAAGGTCGCTTCTATCTATTTAACCTTATTTCCTATTTTCTTCACAAACTGTATATAAAATTGTCTTTGCCGCCGTAAAAGTTGTTCCATAGGGAAGACAACCAAGTCAAACTTTAGCATAACAATAACTAAAGTTAATTTTTTCCAGTAAATCTGCAGTGTATAAATTGTCAACGTTTGGCAATATATATTGAGAATGTTATGCACAGGGCCTCTAGATAGCATAGTATTTTAGGGGAGATATAGATTTTAATGAAGCCTCTAGTTTAACTAGATCATTTTCATCATCTACATTTATTGCCAGGCCACCGTTTCCAATTTTATTGATTTTGTTAGTTTTAACAATACATTTTTCTTAATTAATTCAGAAGTCACTTTCGATTCAATGTTAAAGAAATTTTCTGGATATTTGGGCTTAGCAATAACAACCATTTTGGGTTTGGGTTGCAGACGAGGGTCAGAGTCAAAGCAGCCAGACTTGACAAAATTTCGGAATAACATGATTTAGAATTAAGCGTAAATGCCTATTTTGTCTTTTTGATTATTTAGGAGTAGAGTTTGAAATATTTACTACATTCTTGGATGAATTTTAAGACTTCGTTACTGTTATGCGTCATTGACAAAATATCTCTTCGATTTTAGGAACCGTCCTTCAGCTACAGTGACTTATATATCGAAACTTGAATTTTATTTTAAGTACGTCAATATCACCTAAGTAGATTTTTTCCAGATTATGGGGCTTGGACTCAAAAACCTGTCGTTGGGTCTTAGTTATTATTTTATTAAAGCCTTTAAAGAAACTATTTATATAATTATCAACCTTTTTTCTGTTGGACAATAGTATTTATTTCCCGCTAGTTGCAATAAAATATGCAAAGTTATATTTCTATACTCATTGGATTGGGAACATGGCCAAAAGCCCCACCACATCTTCAGGATATTCCTCATCTGGCATTTTAAACAGGAAAGAGAACAAACTGTAACCCCAAAGAGCTAAATTATTGTAGAGAATAACAAAATGAGACGAATCAGTAAAATTACAAAGGAATTATAACAACTTAAGAGAATCGATATGAGATAGAGAAGAAAGCATTAACATAAACTCTGATCATCACAGTATGCATGATTCATATAACAGGTCAATTGAAAAGTCCCCGACCTACCATAGTAAAACACATTTTTTTGGCAAAATTAGTTTTTTTTATTCAACATAATTCCCTTCAAGGGTGATACACTGATTATAGCGACCCTCCAACTTTTCGATACCATTTTTGTAGTACGATTTGTCCCTTGCTTCAAAATAGGCCTCAGTTTCGGCGATCACCTCTTCATTGGACGAAAATTTCTTCCCAGCGAGCATTCTTTTGAGATCTGAGAACAGGAAATAGTCGCTGGGGGCCAGATCTGGAGAATACGGTGGATGAGAAAACAATTCGAAGCCCAATTCATGGATTTTTGCCATCGTTTTCAATGACTTGTGACATGGTGCATTGTCTTGGTGAAGCAGCACTTTCTTTTTCTTCAAATGCGGCCGTTTTTCGGCGATTTCGTCCTTCAAACGGTCCAATAACGCTATGTAATAGTCGCTGTTGATGATCCTTCCTTTTTTCAAGGTAGTCAATGAAAATTATTCCATGCGCATCCCAAAATACAGACGCCATAACCTTGCCAGCCGACTGTTGCGTTTTCCCACGCTTTGGAGCGGGTTCATCGTGTGCAGTCCACTCGGATGACTGTCGATTGGACTTCGGAGTGAATTGATGGAGCCATGTTTCATCCATTGTCACATACCGACGCAAAAACTCGGGTTTATTATGCTTGATCATCTTCAAACACTGCTCCGAATCATCAACTCGTCGTTGTTTTGGGTCAGAAGTGAGCTCGCGTGGCACCCACTTTGCACAGAGCTTTGTCATACCCAAATATTCGTGAATGATATGATGTACACGTTCAGTTGATATCTTTAGAGTGTCTGCTATTTCATTCAATTTCAACTGACGGTCATTCAAAATCATTTTGTGGATTTTTTTTAATGTTTTCGTCGGTAGCAACCCCTTTTGGGCGTCCACTGCGTTCACCGTCTTCGGCGCTCATTTCACCACGTCTAAACTTAGCATATCAATCTTTGATGGTTGATTTTCCTGGGGCAGTGTCCGGAAACTCGGCATCAAGCCAAGTTTTTGCTTCAACTGTATTTTTTCCCTTCAAAAAGCAATATTTTATCAACACGCGAAATTCCTTTTAATCCATTTTTTTTCACAATAACAAAAGTTGCTTCACTCAAAATGCTATAATTCACAAACTAATGATCCGACAGCTGTCATATTTATACACGCATCTTTTGAGGGATAGGGCTAACTAAAAAACATACGGATTTAATTCTAGTAGCACCATCTATGTCTCAGGCCGGGGACTTTTCAATTGACCTGTTAACCATAATATTCTAAAATACTTGAAGAGCACAGTAATTTAATGTCAAAAATTTTAAGTGTCAGGATGTATCAAACACTAAATCCAATATAGAAAATTCGAACTCAAGACACAGATAGCTGACGTTTCCATCTTCTGGCGAGTGTAAAGAAGGAGGGGGGGGGGGGAAGAGAACCAATGACAGTTAGAGAGTAATCCACAACAGGTGAAGATAAGCTTCTGCAAAGCAATTGCAGTAAGAAAGTCGCTTTCGGCAAACACAAATAATTCAGTAGAGTTTCGTTGATAAAGGCAGGCTATATTAGGCCTAAAGTTCAACAAAGGCTTTGGCAACTGCACGGTACTAGAGAAAGCAGATAATACAACCTCAGTCAGTGTGTGAAGATTTGCTATAAACGCTATTATATATATATTATTATTGATATCGGAATTGCCATAGAACAATTGCCATTTCGGTCATGGAATAATTGCTGACACTTGCAGCTATTTCACAACTCCAATTCTAGTAAGACTTGAAGCATTCTGAGTATTTGTCCAGTTCTTAATCTAAGTTTCCAATTAACGATGTGAGCTTATAGAAGAAACTGTTTGCTTCTTTGCTAGATGTTTTACTCGTTTAATTTTCAAATAAAAGAGGATTTCGGTTAATTATCGAATAAAGTTCATATAGTACCACAATTTTAACAGTATTTATTAGCCACCCAAGGTGCTATTGTTTTAGTTGGGACGTTTTGGCGTACCAAATCACTTTTCAATTTTTTATCATTTGCTTCAATTTTAATTACATTTGGCTTTAATTTATTCAATTTAATAATTAATCGTTTTAATTTGAAAATAATATCGGAAAAAATTACTAGTGTTCATTTTTCAATATTTTATCGTTTACTTTAATTCTTATATTTAACTGAGTATTTTAATAATAATTATAAGAAAAAATCGCATCTTGGGTGGCTAAATCTGAGAGCATTTTATAATAATCATAGAGCATTTTATGAATCTATTTTAGCATTTCAAATAAATCAATTAAAATATATTTTTAAGATTTATAACGATACAGATAAAATAAGAAACAGAATACTTTACATATATCAATTGGAAAATATTAAGGAATTTGAAATCCGTTATATAAAACTGAAACGTTGTTTAGCAGGACAATGCTTCGATCCACTCCTCCCCATCATTTAAAACATGGTTAATGTAGAATCATCTTTCCATTATGGGTTAGCTAGCTAATAACCGAAATTTTAACCAATTAGGAAAATCTTTAGGAGGGGGATGGACGTCAATTTTCACGGGACCCACGAGATATGTATGTTCATGGACGTCAATTTTCAACAATTTAGGAGTTAAAGTAGCAAATAAATTAAAACTTGTTTTTTTCTTTAAAACTTTATTTGTTGCAAACCTTAATTCAAAGCCTGCCTGATCGGGAAATAGATTAGAGACAACGATTTCAAAATTTGAACTGTATGGATTAAATTCTATTTGACCTCATATTTTTTGGACAGTGCATTTTTCATATTAATTTCTCCACCAAAAACTGTGAATTTTATATGAAATATCAATACTGTAATAAATTGTTCTTGTGTTTTTCTGCATTGATTATTTTTCTTCTGATCATTAACTTTTAATTCCGTTATTATTCCGAAAAAATCCCATGTTTATATATTTATGAGACGTGCTGCTTTCTTATGCGTAAAATTATTTATATTATGCGTAAAATCGTATTATATTATACTATGTATTTTAATTGTATTATATTATATACATAAAATTATATATTATGCGTAAAATTTGATATAAATCTTTTCGTAATCATAATAAATGATAATTATTAATGTGTCAACAACACTGTTTCTTTCTAACTAGTTCTAATGGTCTCTCTATAAAAAGTTATAAATATGTGGATGTCTTGTTCCATTACGAAGGAGCTTCAGTATTGCGATACATAGTAAGCTGGAAACATACATTCAATATCCCTTTTACCCCTGGTTTGGTTTGATTTTATTAACGTCGTATTAGAAGCAATACGAGAGCTACTGGCGACGGACCTCGTAATTTTGAACCTCGGTCAAGTGACGAAGACGGCCCCTGAGCTGACATCCCCTCCCATAACTTCTACACCACTCCAATAAAAGGACTTTGGGTCCCAACAGATCTAACAACGTGCACCAGGTCCAGATATACAGTGAGTCTTTTGTGGCATCAAGGCTCAAACTCGCGACTTGACGAAAACCGCCAGTCACGGGTCCGTGGCCATGACCACTAGGCTACCACGGCCACTTCGCTACCCCTGAATTTTACTTCTGTTATTTCTTCCTTATATTCAAAACCAATGTTTCTTTTCTAGAACACTACATCAAATTGTAATGTTTTCGATGAAATACGATCATTGAAATCGATAGCGAGTGTTTGTTTGGTTAATTAACGTCGCACTAGGAGCAACAAGGACTACTGGCGACGGACCTCGTAATTTTGAACCTCGTCAAGTGACGAAGACGACACCTGAGCTGGCACACATCCTCTCGTAACTTCCACACCACGTCACCGGGAGGACTTTTGGCCCCGACAGATTTAACGTGCATCAGCCCAGGCTACACGAAGGGTCTTTTGGTTAGCGAGTGAAAAACGTTGGATAATATCAATGATAAATGATATTTACAAGTATTGAAAATTTGCGGGGTGAAATCTGAATATATATATATATATATATATATATATATATATATATATACATACACACACACATAAAGCACGAAAATTATTCAGTTAAGAAATGAAAAACGAAAAAAAGAAAAAAAAAAGTTAACCCATAAAAAATATTTTCAAGATCAAGTAAGCTATTAAGAAGACAAAGATGAAAAAAATAGATACATATATAAATTTAAAATGCAGTTTATAGCTTTAGACAGAAATGCTTGGTTAGACATGCTTTATGAATACAAACCATCTCTCTCAACAAATTATTTTGCAACAAAATTTAAGAACTACAATTCAAAAGAACAATGACACATTCCTATAATTTAGACACTAAAATCCAAAAATGAATACTGAAATAAATTTTTTTAGTAAGATTATTATTCTAATTTAACTTAAATAACTTTACACAACGAATAAATTCATTTCTTTTATAAGGAGAAATGATAAAAAAAAAATCTTTTAATATGTAACCAGCTGGAAACACGTGTCTCTTTAAGTTTACTTCTCTACAAAATAGTGATTTTATTTATATCTCATATATTCTTACTTAAAAAGTGAAACATTCTATTATTATGATACACGAAAGTAGACATTGCAAAGGTACCTATCTGATATTAAATAATTTTTTAAAATTGTTTATAGTTGTCGCAGCATAAAAGTGAGGACTCAAAAGAGCTTTAAGTAGAATTATTAAGATTACGTTTTTTTTTTTTTTTTTTTTTTTTTTTGATAGTTTTTATTTAACAGCATGATTCGGTTCTGATTTAATTATGGTGAAATGCTTATTATTCTGATGCCTGTGTGAAAATGGATATAATTAAAGATTAATAATCTGCGATCTGAATCGATTTCAGAACTTGAATTTTGTAAAAGTCATATTTGCGATGAGAATGTTCGAATTAAGTGAAGCGTTCTGATCTTATCAATTATATTATTGATCAGATTAAAAAACAGAAATTTGTATCATTTTTTTCAAAAATGTTTTATTTTCTAAAAAAAAGATCTAAAGGAAAATAAATAAAATATAAAACATATAGTGATTCATATAAAAAAATCTATGTGAAAAAACTCACTTGAGACGTTAAAAATACAGAGATGCTGAATATCGATGAAGCGTTTTTGAAAGTAGATTGAAAGGTTATGGAATAAAGAATAGTTTAAAAAAATTGTAACCCTAACAAATTGTCTAGAAGTTAAAATAAAGATTGTGATTTCAAAAATAAAAGATTGATCGAGAGGAAGGTAAAATTGTGTATATGCAACTCGTATACATTAATTTAAAATAAGGATAATTTTCGAGAACGTTCATTTGAAATAGCAAATCAAATCGTTATATAATCATGTGATTGAGATACATTTTAAGTTAATGTTATTGAATAACATTAATTTTTAGTCAAGTCCAAAATTCATCAATGACGATTTTAAATCGAGAGAACCAGGATTTTTCAGTCGCTAAAAATACATACTTAGAGATGGATTTGATTTGGTTTTATTAACGTCGCTCGAGGGCTGCTGTGTAACCGGGGCTGATGCACGTTAAATCTGTCGAGGCTGAAATTCCTCCCATGGCGTAGTGTGGAAGTTAGGAGAAAGGGTGCGAGCTCAGGTTTCGTCCTTGTTGCTTGATCAAGATTCAAAATTACGAGATCCGTCGCCAAGAGCCCTCGTGCTGCTTCTAGTGCGGCGTTAATAAAATAAAACCAAACTAATCAGATATCTGAAATTACATTCTTTACATTCTTACATTCTTTTTCAGAACGCAAAGCCTGACAATATGATTGTAAATTTTATATCCCATAAACGATGCATGTCAATGAAAATTATCTATAAATCCTAACAATGTTACAATAACAGGAATGTAATTCTAAATATACTAATTGGTCTTGTTATATGGTAGCTTTGTGGTCTTGAACCTACCTACCAGTCTTCGATAAACTTGAGAGGTTGGATATTCACTCCTACACAAGTAAAAAGAAGCCTTTTTTTTTATTGTAGAAAGTTCACGTTTTACATATTTCCCAAATGTTATTAGTTGTTTAAGCAAGATGCTCCTATTCTGTTGCTTCTGAAATGGCAGGTACTCCACCTCCTATCCTATTTAGGTACTTTTATCATTTACCTTACCTTGTAAGTTGAGAGGAGAAAACCAGCTTTTGTAATAAGACCTTTAATAGCATACAATCTTTTCCCGTTACAAATTATATTATGAGTGAATTGGAGATAAAAAAAAAATAATAATAAACAATTTTAAAGTTCTTGGATTTGTAACAAACTTCAAATATTTTCTGCTGAATTATTTCGAGTTTTAGAAAGAATTTATTTTACTTCTCTTACTATTTTTGTACTTATTGCTGTCAAAAGTACTTAGAGAATTTTGTTTTAACAATGCAGTATTTGAAATAGTATCATTAAAGGCATTTCTGAAGTTGAATTTTAGATTATAAATCTTTATTTCATAATGAGATAGATACATGGATATCGCCGTAAATATTTTTAAATAACTGTTTGGAGCTTTTCATTAAAACTACCAAAGTATGCCAAATCTTCAGTGTATTTGTAGAATTAAATTCCATTCATATAATTGCAAAATAGACCGTAGTTTACATTTTATTTCGCGTAGGCCCGCCCCCCCCCCCCACAGAATAAAGCAGTTTCAGAACAGGACCTTGAGCAAATAAAATTTTATCTAAAATGATTTCAAAAGCCAATGGGAGACCTAAAGGAAATTTCTTTAAAAAATGTATGAGTGTAAAAAAGGTTTTTTTTGCTTTGTTGTTGTGTTTCTTTCCCTCCTTTTAAAATAAAAGATAGTAATAGTTCGTATTTTTGCGTGTAGATGGCGTCCTATTTCCATTCGATTGGAAAATCAATTAGCAACATCAGCAAAACAAATCCGCGAATCAGCGGCCCACAATGTAAATCAAATCTGCGCAGCTGTTCTTCTATTGGCTTATTGTTATCAGCTGCAGTACAGTTGCTCCTCCAGTTTGGCATAAATCTCGCAATAAGAAATTAACGCACATTTACTTATTTTGCAAGGTTAACAAAATCTGTTAACGGGTTGAAATGCAGTTAATGGGTTGAATGAAAAAAAAAAAAGTATATGGACAGACGGAACACGTCACTGCACGTTTATCAGCGAATATATGACTCACTCTCAGACAATGCTGTTTACAATTAGCGTTTCTGAGAAGAGTTTCAAAGAATTGTTCGCGAGCTTTTTTTGAAAGAATGTTCGTGCAATTTTTCTCCTTTTTTTTCCGCTTTTGACGTTCTTCAATATAATTCTCAAAAGTGCAGTCTATTTTTCTTTCAAATTTTCATTCCATATTTATTTCGAGAAACAAACAGATTTAGTCTCACCTTTTGATACATTTTACATTTTCTAAATCATAAGAATTATAATTTTTTCAATTTCTTAAACATTTGTACGGTCAGTGACGGATCTAGAAAAAATCGACAGGGATGGACACAGTTGTATTTTTCTTTAAAGGTTCATGAGATTTAACTGTTTTTGTTTATTTCGATTATTATGCATGTTTACTTAGCATAAATTTAATAATAAACTAAATATATAATTAACTAAAGAAAAAACTTGTAGTACGATTGATACCTCAATCCCGTGCTTGGACACAACATACAACTTTGGAATAAGCAACAAATAAATACTTTTTAATTTCGTCGGGATTTTCTGTTAACGTATGTTATTTTGTCTTTATGTAAAATCACAACGAATTAATAGGGGATTTATTTT
>BMAW01113393.1:980494-1007172 GCA_019974015.1 Nephila pilipes
GGGGGGGGGACTTATGATTAAAAAGCTACACACATTTACAAATAAATATGCTACCGATAGGTTTAAAATGTTTAGTTTACATTAATCGACATCTATAATTAATCTTTTACAATACGAAAAAATTGAAATATATAATTAAATTTAACTTGGAGCATCGATGTTTAAATCATTAATTGATTCAGCCTTTTACATCTCGAATGTTACAATTGATAATTTCTTAAATGTTATATATTTCGGCATACACGAAAGAGTCATTAATCCTATAGACTGATGATACTTTCGTGTATTAATCCTATAATGTGATGGCTGCTAAACGTTGAGCTATTCGCAATTTTCTCTTTACAAACCTCGGGGACTTTATAGTAATTTGAAATGCATAAAATTACAATTTTTTCCCAACCAAAAAGAGTTTTAGTTTAGTTTAGTTTTTATTAACGTCGCACTAGAAGCAATACGAGGGCTATTGGCGATGGACCTCGTAATTTTCAATCTCGGTCAAGTGACGAGGACGACACCTGAGCTGGCACCACCTCAACTAACTTCCACACCACGTCACCGGGAGAACTTTGGGCCCCGACAGATTTAACGTGCATCAGCCCCGGCTACATGGCAACCATAATGAAACGTCATTAGGTAAATTGGATAAGAAATGCAGTGAATTGAATTGGAAATATTGATAAAAAATGAAATAGAATTGAAAGAAAAAGGAGGGGGGATAAGAATAACAATTTGCTGACAGATATTTGCAATTGGGATTGAAGCATCGGAATTAATCTTTTGGGTTGAAGGGAATCTTAAAGTACTGCTATCTCCAGTGTTAAAAGCCTGTAGGCGTTTATTAAGGGTGAGTGTAAGATGTTACTCGCACAACCCCTTCAGATCAGACTTAGAATAGAGAGTGTCAGTGTGATGAGTGTAAGTAAGTGAATTGTGGACACTCCAAAGTTTGAGGATCGCGTGGTGATTTGAAGTGCTAAAAGTAATCTGCGCTGATCACCAAGATAATGCCACATGATTTAAAAGAATAAAACTAACTGTTGCTGCAATTTTGCTAGTAAATTGAGATCTAAACAGAATTAAGAAATAACTTTTAATTCTAACAGATACATTTTTTCTGGCCTCTATCGAATCTATGATTAAGTAGCTTAATTGAGATCAAATCAATGTTTAAAATAATGTCTGAGCATGTGCGCGATTCCACCCTATATAGCGCACATTGACCCAGCAGAGAGATTATGTATCTCGAAGGAAGAGGGTAGACCCTCAGTAAAAGGAACGTTTTCCCCAATAACTGAACGATGGCGGGATCTATGCCCCATCGCATTTTACTACAATCTAAATGTATATATATTCGTGTTTATTGTGTTGTCTAAATAAACAGTTAAAATACAACTGGTCCATCCTTTTCTGAAACATCTAATAGTGTCGATAAACATTCACAAGCAAATCAATTAAACAGATTTCCCATAATTCGTAAAAATATTTAGCAATATCACCAATAAATGAAAAATTTAGCATTTCATATCAAAAATACGTTTCCCTCCCCCTTTCAAATTTACTCATTGCAATAAATATGAAGCATAGATTCAAATTCAGAAAAGAAAGGTAAAAAAAAAAAAAAGAAGAAGAAGAAGCCCGGAACGCTTTGTCGAAAATTATATATAATTTTTTTTTCTTGAATAAAAATGAATAAACTTTTTTTTAGCCAACATTAATAATAAAATTCTTCGTATATGTTTTTTTTTTTTTACTCGAAAAGATACGAGACATTTCAGATCCATGAAAAAGTAATTATCAGTATGAAAATAAAAACTAATAGAATGTTTTAAAAGAATATATTACTCAAACATATTTTTTGCAAATAATATTTTATACTTAAATATTTTGAAATTGAAATTATAACGCTTTTTGCCTCTAGTACAAGAAATATTAGCAGTAATTTAATTTTTTTTCACTACATTATATTATTGGAGCCCTTTTCTAAACATCTGAAAGATTTCAAGGGTAGTTGCGGTGTTCAAAGTTATTTTAATAAATGTTTTTTTTTATTTATTTACGTCTCACTAGAAGCAACACGAAGGCTATTGGCGACGGACCTCGTAATTTTGAACCTCGATCAAGTGACGAGTCCGACACCCCTGAGCTAATATCTCTTGCCCCTAACTTCCGCACCATGCATTTTATCTGAATGAAATATCATCGGCACGTTATAAAATGCTCACAGAAGAGACGGGGAATAAAATAAATCAAAACCTTATTGAATGCATTCTCTTTGACTCCAACGAAACAATTGCCAAGAGACTGTGCAAAATTTATGTCGCTCAAAACTCCCTATTCGTTATCTTTTTCTTCTTCTTTTTAACATTTTTTAGTGCTTAATACTTTGGAAGTCTAAGTAAGAAAAGGAAGTATTTTCATGTATGTGAATCGACTTTGACGAAATATCACGCACATGAATATTACAATAATAGAATAATCACATACCATTGACGTCACGATTAATTGTTATTGTACTATTTTTAATAATATTTTTTTATTCCAAAATTGATTATGAAGGCTTAAGTGATTTTTTTTTTTATCATAATGAATTGCTACATACATAATGAGCTTTTCAACCCTTAAGAGATTTCAAATAAATGATACCCCAAAACTTAAAAAACAACAACAGTAGAGTTGTTGTTGATAAAATTTACAAATTGCCATTGGAATGACCACATATTTCCAGGGAAGCTCAATTTTAATTCCCAATACACTCAATTCACCGACAAATCCTAATTTATGCTTCTGGGAATTTAAAACATGCGATATAGGGCTTTTTTCTTCTTTGTTATACTCATAAGTCAACGAGCATGAAACGAGCTCGCTACTACCTGAAAATGTATTGCATGTATATATAAAACGGAAAATTTATTATTATTATTACGACAATACGTTAAAATCCCTTGAAAACAAATATTGTTGTATGATAAGGCCCTTCAACTTTACCAACATTAAACACGTAACTTAAATTTAAGTAAATAAATTGCAAAAAAAAAAAAAAAAAAGCAATATTTTGATGTATATCAAGAAACTAAATTTCATCAATTGTATTAGTATCATGCGTTCTTTTTTTGTTTTTTTGCTCATAGATTAGTTTCGTAATGATACAATTATTTGAAATATAATTGCAGCAAAAACTTGTTAAGTCAAATTGACTGGGACCAGAAACGATCTGGGTTTTCGAAAATCCAGGTTTCCCGTTGAATGGGAACAAATGATTTATAAAGTTAAATATACTTACAGAAAATCATCTTTATATTGAACAAATCGAGTATGAATCATATTTATAGAAGTTAAATATGTCAACTTTGGGAACATTCGAAGTGCGCTTAAATTTGTTTTATTGTTTTTCCCTTTTAAACATTATATAGCACCCTATACAATTTGTCAATGGTGATAAAAGGTGTAACTAAGGTTTTAGTGACTTTGTACAGAAAGAATATTAACGAAGTCCCTCTCCCCCTTTCCTTTCACATATTCATAGTTGTTAGAAGATTTCAGTAAAAGAAATAATTTTTTCACAAAATACGTGGATGTAACAAATAATTTGTTTCAAAAAATTTGCAGATTAAATTTAAAAAAAAAAAAAAAAAAAAAAAAAAAGAAAAAAAAAAAAAAAAGGGAAAAAAAAAAAAAAAAAAAACCCTCAGTTCAGACCGATCAGGGTTATTCGGAGATCTGATTAATTGGGGTCCAAATTATCGAGGGTCGAATGTACTTGAAACAAAAATTTATCAACGTTTACAGAGTATGAAGAAACAGATAATACAGCATTTTTTTTAATTTGGAAAATTAAAAAAACAACAACTAAAGGAACGAAATGCTGATCTCACTTATATGCAACATACTGAGCTCTCAAAGCCTTGTCATCTCTGTTAGATTTCAGATGATTTAAAAGATTTTCATGTTCTCGATTCTATTCCCGATTGAAGTGATAGCTGAACAATTGAAGTAATGAGGAGAACGAGACGGTCCAGTGATTCATTCAATACGATTATATTTTTTTTCTTCGCCGAGGAAAGTACTAAAACCATTATTCTTTTTACGCATACTTCTTGTAAAAATTTATTCCGTATGTGATTGATTTAAAAGAATACTACACCAGTATGAGGAAAAAAAAACTTCTTAAACATTATTAATCGGAATAATTATTTTTGGTATGTTTAGAGATGAGTCATAAGTACTCTTTCGACTCATCAAACACTTTCAAAGGTAATAATTTCCATTATCTAGCCGATTAGATTTAATGTAATTTATGTTCAGTTGTGGTTCTCCGGGTTTCCAAAACGTTAATTCGTTTTTAAGTTTATATTTTGTTTATCTATTTTTACAACATGTGTTCCTTGCAAACAAAGCTTACTTATCTTTTTAACATATTCACGCAATAATGTATGTGAGAGAAGTTAGTGATTTTAATTTTTTCTTGCATTTTTTTTAAGTAATGGATGTTCTTTCCTTTCTGCTGATAACCGGCTGCATATTTTCCGCCATTTTTTTTTCATTACAAGCATGTTTATGATGAAATGAAAACTCATCTCAGTCAGCTCCGATTTATATAGAAATTTATTAATCTCTATTCCTGCATTCAAAATAAATAACAAAGCTAACTTTTTTTCAGAATTTATTGCTAGATATATATTTAGATAAATCATCTGACTTTTAATCTATAGTAATTATCCAAGGCTTTCTTATACATGGTCTTTCCCCGAAATTAAATTTTTAAAAATAAATGATTATAGTTTTGACTTGATTGTTCCTTCTTTTGTAAGATTTAGAAGGAAAAAAAGGACAATGACATTTAACAGAGTATTATAATATATTTTAAAAGAAAGAACACTGTACACATATAATTCGCTGTGATTGAAGTATAAAATATTATTTTGTAAATTTTTCTCTTTAAAAATGGAAAGCATCATTTTTTGATGCATTCACCTCAATGGAATCCTTAGTATACAATTGTCGGTTTACAAAATTATTAGTATGACATTATTAAATTATGGAAAAATGGTTAAGCAATTAAATCAGGAACTGTGTTACAATACAAATTATACATAAAAATTTATAAATCAGCTGACAAATTAATAATTCAGCATTGAAATTATATAAAGAATGAGTGAGATTGCGATGTCATACACTCATTCTGAAATAGATTCTATTTGATGAACAAGTCAGCTCTAAAAACAATAGAGTTAAAGACAGTCAAAGTACGCACCAGAATTGAAAGAGGAAAGTCTTATCATTTTCAAATTGACTTTTCTAACCTTAGACACTTACAAAGAAAAGTAAAAAGTTTTGAAAGGATTTTAATTATATTGAAGTTTCAAGTACTCACTTCTGAAACAGAATTTTTAAGTCTTTCAGTTTTCAAAATCTTTAAGTGAGAATTACGATTCATCAACCAAAATTGCAATGCCAAATAAATTTGTATGTAAAATAAGCACAATACTCTTGTTTTTATGTGTATATATATATATATATATTACATTATTTTTTATTACTTTTTTCTCTCTGAATAAGAAAAATAGTAGTTCACTCTTTTATATGTTAAAGATAATATACTATCATACTTTTTTTTTATGTATATGGTTATGTAAACACACAATAACGGCTCAAATAAATTGTAGAATTATGTAGTTCATTAGACAATATTTAGCTTACAATTAAGACAAGTTGTGAATAAATTCTAAGTGTAACAGCAAATTTCGATTATTTCCCTTTAAAATTTTTAACTAAATATATTAAATAAAATATGAAAATAAAAGACACAAAATCAATGAAATGCTACTTTTATTTAATAATTATGTATTCGTTATACATTAAATATAGTTTAATTAGCGCACTCCTCTTTCTGAGTGAAAACTTATTTGTCACATTCAGTATCGTCCATTTTCTGGTCATTCGTCATGGGAGCGTATGGAATACCTTTGAAGCAGCAGAGACGGTTCAAAATCTTCCTCCATACAGGTAACGCATTTTCCATATCTTCATTGGCTCTGGTAGGGGGAAAATGAGAAATAACTTGTATTTTAGAAATTTATAGATTCAAACAAAAGCTTAAAAAATAGTGTAAAATTCACCAGTTAAAGAAACTTTCCCTTAATGAAACCTTTGCTAAAAATATTAAAGAACAGCGTTCAAATTCAGTATATTTATTCTTATAGAAATTTGCTCCAATATTTATATCATATTAGGATTGTACTGTCGTAGAGAGAGCAGTATATTTCATTATATTATTCATGTTTGTGTTAGAAAATCTTTTTTTCTCAAATGCAAGTTGCTCCATATTTCGTCCCTAGTACTACTTAAATGCTAAATGGAACTTTCATTTTATATGTTAAAATTAAAAACAACGAGTATTAACTGAATACTTCTAAATTTTAAAGCCGTAGTATAAATTGAAGTATTTGTGGGTAAGAATATATTATTGTTGGTATATTTTGTTATTTCAAGTAGAATTCCTTATTTGGTCTCTGTTCATTAACTTTATGCAGAGTCAATCTTTATTTCTAATTAATTTAATTGTTATTTGCATGTTTCTAAGATTAAAAATTATCAAATGTCATTAAAATATTTTGAATGAAGTTGTTATTTATCGTTTTAAATAACAATAATAACTAAAAATGTTTCTCAAACATTCTCAAAATTAAAAAAAATAAAAAAAAATTTCTAAGTTCGTTAAAAGAAAATAACATACCGAGAAGATTCACCTCCTCCTCCGAGAAGATCCACCGCCTCTGCTCTCAATCCATAATGCACCTCAGCATAAGTACTTTCATTGAATGGTTTCAGGAAAGGATTTATACTCGCCTCCGGCATCACAAGCTTTGGTTCATGTTCCGTCATGGCAATTCTTTCAGTTCCAGAAGCGACGACGTTAGCCATAACTGACAATTTCTGGAAAATATCAAAGTGTGTGTCAGTTAATTCTCTGACAACTCCGAGTGGGTCTGGTCTCGACCCATTTCTAAAATTTATTTCCTCATAATTCTCATGCGTCTGAATAAAGGGCATCTTGTTTTTAAGTAATCTTTTGAAAGACAAATTACTTTGGCTTATAAACTTTTAAAGTTAGCAAAATTTTTTGACAAAAAAAAAAAAAAAAAAGACATTTTACCTGACTGTGTTTAATCGACCCATGTCACTAATATATATAGCAATAAATACAAAAATAAATTTAAGTTTTTAAGATAGGCAGCATTTCAAATAATGCTCCATAGAACTTACGTAATAACGAAAAAACATTTTGTGATTATTTCTTTTTCAACCGAATATGACTCATGTTTCATTTAAGTTGAACAAATGGATAATCTTCCTTTTAATTATGCACCCAGAGGCCGAAGTTTAATATGAAAAACAATGAAAAAACTAATGCGATTTCGTATTACAAAGAAACTAAAGGGGATTAGATACTACTGATAAATTAACTGCCTCGTATTTATGTAAAGGGGATGTACTCTTGAGTATTTATCCTTCACTATAATTGACCTAGGTGCAATAATTGAATTTGTTGTTTTGATGCATGTAAATCCTTCCAATAAAAAATACAAATTTTTCCTAAAATATTTAACGGATAGAAATTCTGAGCATAGCTTCTTCGTATGACGATAATTGCTTTTTGGAAGGTTTGTAAAACCATTCCTTATAAGAAGTATATTTTCAATTTGATATTTTTTAATATTTTGTTGTTATTAACGTAGCCCTAGAAGCAACATGAGGGTTATTGGCGACGGACCTCGTAATTTTGAACCTCAGTCAAATGACGAGGACGATACCTGAGCTGGCACCCCCTCTCCTAACTTCCACACCACGCCAACGGGAAGACTTTGGGCCCCGACAGATTTAACGTACATCAGCCCCGAATACATGGCGAGTCTTTCATGGTGTCAAGGCTCGAACCTACGACTGTACGAAAAACGCCAGCAGCTAGTCTGATGCTTTAACCACTAGGCTATCGCCGCCGCATTTTCAGTTTGATAGAATATTCGTACATGTATCTTTATTAGCATTATGTGTAAATCTTTAGAATAATTTTAATAAAAAAAAACTGTTGTTACATTAAAAAAAAGGAAGTTAAATGTTAAGATTCCATTACAGCTAATTACACCAATTCTTACTCGAATGTTGTGGGGATGTATCACTAGTCGAATGAATACATTTCGTTGTATTGTGTTTCACCGTAGATATAAATTAAATCTAAGAATTATTTTTATTGTAGCTTTAAGTATTCCGTATATAATACATTGTTGTTTGAAGATATTCTGCAAAATTCGAAAATTTTGACCGAACAAGCTTATTTACTTGCACTACAACAATTAAAAAAAAATTCCCATTTCAGTTTC
Source organism: Nephila pilipes (assembly GCA_019974015.1). Taxonomy (NCBI): domain Eukaryota; kingdom Metazoa; phylum Arthropoda; class Arachnida; order Araneae; family Nephilidae; genus Nephila; species Nephila pilipes. The sequence continues at coordinate 988,873 of BMAW01113393.1, forward strand.
AAAATACTATACTCTGGCGTGAATTAACAACGCACCATATGCTATCGGCGAAGGAACATAGAACTGTGATCCACGATCAAAGTGGTGTGGACGAAGCCTGATCTGGTATCTAGTATCTCATCGTCTGTAAATTTCCACATAACGGGACGAATTTAGTTTGAGTTCCGTTTAATGTGCAGCAACTCCCATTGTTTGTTCTACACAGCAGGTCTTTAATGGAATCCGGACACGAACTCGCGGATCAGTATCAGCATCGCAGGTCACGAAGCCCTTGAACATGACCATCAGATTCACTAGATTATCAAGACCCCAATATTCAAATAAATTCAATTCAATTTATTTTTAAAGATTCATTTACGTCCAGCGTATTAATACATATTTTGTATCATCATAATTAAGTTTCATTGCGGGCATTTTTTTAAGAAAAGAAAAGATTAAAAATATTCATTTGATGTTAAAAAATTTTTCCACATTCCATAAAATTGCATTACTTAAATTTATGTTGCTGAATCAAATTTTCGTGTTGCGAAATTTACGTTAGCATATTTATTAAAACCTATTTAGAAGTAACATAACAAAATAGTAATCTCATATAGCTCAGAAATACTAAAATTGTCTTTTAGAAATACCATATTGACTTAGAGAAATATTATATTGACTAAGATAAATACTTGAGACAGAGAAGAGAATCCTTGAGTTATTGGTAACTCTAAGATGCAAAAGGTAATAAAAAGGAAAAGAACTTTTGTTTAATTAATGCAGTTTTGATCAATTTTTATTTTAAAATAACGTGAGCTGATTGAATGTAATATACGCTAAAACATTACACACACACATAAATATATATAATTATAATGAAAAATTGACTCGTATTACAGCAGTTGGTACATATTGGTACAATTTTTTCTTTTAGCATTTTAATATACTCAAGAACAACAATAATTATAAATATACAAAATTAAATTAAAAAATGAATACATGCATAAAAGAAAATGATTTATTCAAATTAAAATAACGCTTGGGAAAATGATAAGAACAAAATCAAATTTTAATTGAGATACTATGAAAATCTTATCTATTCATTGATTTTAATAAAGTGAACAATCTAAATACCCGAAAGATTTTAAGATCAAATAATTTATTTTAAATTAGATTCGTTTCAAACACCTGTTGAAATATTGATAATCGTCATAACTCAAAAACAACAAACTTTTTTTAAAAAAAATTTTAAATTAATTTTTACTTGCATTGAACTTCCTAAAAATGTTAAATACAGATAATTTTACAGAAAATGTTCCACTCGTACTGTTAGTAAGCAAGTGGATGATACTTTACCTTCGAAAATGTTTTCCGAGGACAGGTGCAAAGAAAACGTCTTCTCTACTCCAATGATTAGAGTCAAGTGATAATTTTCTGGTACTCTTTCCTACTCGGCGAGAAATACTTCTTTCGGAGTGATATAAATAGTAATTTGGCGAAAGTTTTGCCTCATCTACTCTAATTGGCGAGTGTTTGTTACAAAAAAAGTCATAAGTTCAGAGAATGTTATTGAGTCACTGAACATTATTAAAACAGTATCGGTATGTCTTCCTTATAATAAATAAGTACTTGAAGTAAAAAATAACTAAAGTTCATTTATTCAAGAATTTTTTTCAAAAAATGCCCAGCATTCTATTCAAGAGCTTATTAGGAGAGTTTCATATAATTTTTAAATTTTTTCCTCGACGAATTTTATCTTTTAGTATCCATAGATGCTTGTATGCCTTTTAAATTTGTTTGTATGCCTTTTAAATTTGTTTGTATGCCTTTTAAATTTGTTTGTATGCCTTATGATTATGATGTTTTTATGCCTTATGATTAAATTAAATGAAATGCGATGAATAACTGCATTTTGCTCCATAATTCATCACGAATACTGCATAAATAAGAACGCTACGATGTAAAAAATACACAGAAAATGAAGTACGATTAAATTTAATGAAATGTGATGCATATTGTGGGGTGAAAATAAGGAATATATAATGAGATTTTTTTTTATTTTTTTTTTATATATATTCAAAAATTAAATAGTGATACACACACACAAATTAGTCATAAATTGTACTCATGAACTGCTAGATATATTGTAAATGAGATAATTGAATGCTTTTTAAAGAAAAAAAAAAGTGTTATGTTAAATTAATTAAAAATATTTTTTTAGTTCTACAAAAGTTTCTTTTTACTTTACTTTTTTTTTAATAAATTTAGCACTCACCAGTATATCTGTTTCAGAATTTTTCTTAATAATAGTTTGATTGATTCAAGCGAATGTTGTTTTTTATAGATATAAATATATTTATTTCTCAAAGGTATGAAACTTTTTTTTATAAATTGTATTACAGACATAAGAAAATATAAGACAGAAAACAGAAGTAGTAAATCAAAATGGATTAATTGCGCAGTTACAAAACAACCGATTAGTTCACCTTTATTTGAGCTCTAAGTTAGGAAATAAATTGCCACAACAAAATATATAATTAAAAAACAACAACCATATATTCCATGTGTCAAAAGAATGAAAAATAATAGTAATAATAATTTTCTCTTGACCAGTTTGACTTGACAGTTTATCGTCATTATAAATAAATAAATATAAATAATTAACAATAAACAAATATAAAAAGGAGATTTTTCAACCCAGCTGAAAATTTTCGTCAAAAAACTGAAGGGTTGTGCAAGATCATAAGTTAGATAGTCAGACAATTGGAGAGTTTTCAGCCAAAAACTTTCATTATTATTAATGATTAAAATTGTTTTTAAACGAACTGAAATTATTATTTTCAGCACGTTTTTATTTAATTTCTATAGACGAGGAGTCTATTAGGAATTATTTTGGAAAATTTACGACCGTGGGAAAGAGGATTAAACAAACTTTATGAGTGAATGATCTAATAAATAAAAGGATAATTTGGAATGGGATCAGGAAATGAGTTCTACCACCTCTAGAGAGCACCACGAACTTGATCTCTACTTTGTGACCTCATTCCAAGGGGCTCACACGAGTGTCCATAGACTCAAGGTTGCGGCCAGCATGGAAAGACGTGCAATCTGATAGCTCCTTGATATCTATGCCCAATAGTTTTGTTTTAACTTTATAAATACTATATAAAAATGTATTGTTTAATTAAATGTCATCTTTTAAGAATCAGCCTCTTCATTGAATCCAGAAAAACCCTAGACAACATAAAGAACGAGCCATGTACCTCATATCTGTAGTTAGGATTCTACAGAGTAAAAATTTGGCGATTTCGGCTGTGATGGAAAAGTAATTATTCATTTAGAATTCAGCGCGCCTTGCTGTCTCACTGCAACAGTACCATCACGGTAATTTCTTTGAAATAAATGCACCCTGCATTCCTGAAGCAGTTTTGAAGAGGAGTTAAAAGTTTTGAATAAGTTCCCCCTGCAATTGGAGTTTGTGGAAAGAAGTGGGTGTGCTCCCTGCACTTGTAGTTGACGATAAATGCATCCCGCATTCATGAAATCGCCTTTGATAAGAATTACCCAGATTTCATCATCGAAGTTCAATCCTGGTGAAAATAATTCTGCATTCTACATAGCGAAAAGATCAACCCGATTTTTGAAGTGCCCATTTGGACATTCCGTAGCATTGTGAATTATAATCTATTTATAATTTGTGATAAATTACCGTTAAGTGTGCCTTTGAGAGGCAGAGAATCGCCAAGAGATCCAACAGAGTTTGGGCTGTGATCATATCAAGTATTATCCCTTTATTGTGAAAAGTTCCTTTTTTGAAAAAATGTGTCTGTGAAAATATTTTATAATTTTTTGTGTCGCTTATCCTAAAATGTTAGTTTTCCTTTCAGCTACTATTGTTTTTTTTTACTTTCTAACGTAAAACTAACTCAAAAGTGTTATATTTAATTTGTCTGAATATTTTCTCATTCATCCTCCAGTAACGAAAAATTTATAGAGTAGAAAGCTATTATATCTAACCTTGAATCTCTGAAAGAGAGTGCTGTCAATTTATCATTTTATGCTGATCTGTTTTTTCCCTCCTTAAAACATTAAACAAGAATTATTAATCATTGTATAGCTCAAGTACTCGTAATTTTTTTTCCTGTTTATGAAAACGTGTATGTTAATACTTTTCTTTTATTTTGTTAATGTAAATATATTTCTATCTTGTGAATACTAGGAATATACTATCTTCTTAATTCATTTGTATTTCTCATTAATCCTTGAGTATATATATATATATCTGTTTCCTATTAGTTTATTTCTTTTTTCAATTTAAAATACACTTCGAATTTTTTCTGTGAAAAAATGAATTATACGTAAAAATTGTTTGTTTCATATATTAGAAAAGATAATATCAAGAGTTGAAAAGTATTTACTTTATTTTTCTATTGAATGATTACTTTTTTATTGAATGTAAAAAATCTTATAAGTACTCTAAATATTGCATATTATTTTTAAATTTGTATATATATCTTGGTCAAGAACGTGAGTTATTGCGAGTTTTGCATAAACATTTATTTTCACTTCAGAAGATTCAATTAAGAAACCACAGTAAAATAATTTCATTCAACCAAGTTAAAAAAAAAATTTCAGATCAACTTTTTTTTCTTCAGAATAGCTAATTATTATAAAGTATTTCAAATTTTAATCGCGCAAAATGTCTTATTTATTGAAAGGTAAGAAAGAGGACTTGCTTAACCTAGCAGTAGACTTAAGTTTAGAAGCAACAGCTGAAATGACTAAACCAATGTTGAAAAATTAAATTATAAATAGCACAGGCTACGACGAGAAAGACACCAAATTGATGAATGTCAATATCATTGAAGAGAGAAAAGAAAAAGAAGGGGATAAAGAAAAACTGGCAGAGAAAAGGAAACAAGAAGAACTGGAACTGGCAGAAAAAAGGAGACAAGATGAGGTAGAATTGGAGAAGTTAAGAATCGAGGCTCAGATTAAGTCATGTCAAGGGTCATTGACGGTAAATACTCATACACCGAGCAATGAATTGAATAAGTTACTACATAAATTTGATATGAATGAAGATATCAGTCTGTATTTGATATTATTTGAGCACCGAACCAATATGATGACCGTACCAAAAGAGTTTTGGGTTACACATCTGTTGGGTCTACTCCCACAAGAAATAACACAACTAATTGTTCGAGAGCCTGAAGAAAAGACAAAAGATTATGATCATGTGAAGATATTGCTACTCAAAAGATTCAAATTAACCGAAGATGGTGTCGAGTTCCACGAATATGAGGGGGAAATTTATCAAGACCAAAAAGAAAGCATTCGTCCTGAAACAAAAGGAAGTATTCAAGAAATTAAGTCTGTGAACCATTATAAGAAGAGAAAAAAAGCACCCCAGTACCAGATTGATGATTTAGTAGCGGTCCAACGTACATATATTGGTGTAGGCCTCAAACTCAGACCTAAATTTTTCGCACCATATGGAGTTGTTAAAATTAATCCCAGAGATAGATATATAGAGAAAGTAGGCTATCACGTAAGCCCAAATGTAACTACCACCTCTGCTGATCTAACGAAATACTTCTCCCCTGGGTAGATAAAATTAGATAACCATATGTTCTCAATATCAAATCCTTTTTGATTTTTTTTGTCATGTTTATATCTCATAGATTTTTAGCTGTAAACTTTGTGTTCGATCAGGTTGTAAGATCATTACCAAATGTCGTTGAGGTCATCGACGCTCAAGAGTGGCTGAGTTGTGAGAAGTATACATTTTGAAACACCTGCCAACACTACAGGGCACCATATATATATATGTGTGTGTGTGTGCATGTGTTTTATTTTTTACTTTTTTGGTCTTTCAACAAATTCTTAGCAAAAATTTTTTAAAAAAGTTTTAACATGCAGTTTTATAATTGAATATTTTATTGTCATCCAAACTGAGCTTGTATGCAAAATTTCAAGGTTCTAGCTTATCGGGAAGTGGGTGAAAGATTTATGAAAATATTTATACTAAACTGATGCACAGTGCAAAGCAATAAGAAGTGCTCGAAAAAAGGGCAAGGTAAAAAGAGGTATTCGTGTAAATAAACCAGAATACAACAATAGGTAACATAAGTGTAATACAGTTATTTCATTATTCAACACATTTTTTTGAATAGTTTATTTCAAATTCACAGCTACAAATCTTATTAAAGTTTCAAAAAGAGTGTAAAACTCTTTGTAAGCTCTTACGTTTACATGTTTAGCTCAGTAAATAAATTAAGTTGTACCTTTTTTTTCTCAAGAGCTTTTGGGAGTTATATCAACTATCATAATACATTAAATTAGGCGCATTTTGGCAGAAAGTTAGGGATTAAATTTGAAGTAAGTTTATTAGAAATTCCCTACAAAATTGACATGGATTGATTTATCATCAGGGAAATTCTTAATATACTAAATATCTCGACAAGCAATATATATATTTTTAATACAAACATTTAAGCAACGTCCAATCCATAGCAGAATGAGTGGATTTAAGAAACAGAAATGAACACATTTCTTACAGAGCTTTGATGGTTATTTTCTGAAAAAGTGTTATCTAGGAAATCGTTCGTTTTTTAGAAAATAGAAATGATTTGATCGATTGGCTGATTGCTTATTAATGTTATGCTAAGAAAAAACGGGGGGGGGGGAGTTATTGGTGAAGGACCGCGTAATTCTGAACCACGGTCAATGACGGGGAAAATACCTGATTTAGTACTCATCCTCCTAACTTTTGCACCATTCCAACTTGAAGACTTTGAACTTCGACAGATTTAACATGCTTCAGCCTTACTACACGATGGATCCTAAATAGCAAAAGGACTTGAAACCACAACTTGAAGAAAACATAGACGGCCATGAGATCACGACCAAAACCGCTCGACTACCGCAGTCACGAAAATAGATGAGTGGCTTTCATAAATGCTATGAAAAGGGAAAATAGAATACTACTACTAATAAATTATCCGGGATTATATATATATATATATATATATATATATATATATATATATATACAGATTTGAATTTGATGTTATTTGTTCAATATTTCTTTCTTTGTTGACTTGAGAATTTGATGTTGAGTAAAGAGTGTGATGCGCGTTAAATCTGTACAGACTTAAAGTTTTTACTTTGGCATGGAAGATAGGATAGATGCATAGACCACCTCAGATGTCGTTCTCATCCCTTGACAGTAGTTCAAAATTACGGGTCTCGTCGCCAATAGCCCTCGCGTTCCTTCATAGTGCGACGTTAATAAACTATCAATCAATCATCCATGAGAATTCGGTATACGTTTTAGTTTGAATTGAGTGAAAGTGTAATGAGAATTCCCACAATATATAGTACAATATATAAAGAGTACCTTTTGAGTAATATACTGTACCTTTTGAGTTAATTTTTCTTTCCACTTTCCCAATTAATAATTATTATTATTCTAAAACAATAATGATACATTTAGTGGTATTGATATAAAAGATAGATAAGAGTTCAATTTTGATAGTAGATGTTTGAACATGATATTCATTCAAGCTCCTTTTTTTTACAGGTATTTGTTAATAAGATTCTCTGGAGGTGATTTAGATTTTTTAGTGTTAGTGATCCTGAAGATCAAGAGAAAATTATTAAAACACATAAAAAGTTCACTTTCTATCTTTAAAAGTACTGATACGGGTGTTTCTAAAAAAAATAAATCAGAAGTAGTTTTATGGGTACCTTGGGGGGGGGGGATGCTTGAAAATTTTTGCAAATTTATGAAACTCTAGGAGTAACTTAATTTACTTAGATTATTTGGAATTAAATAAGAATGCAATTGCTCGAATTATTCATTTGAGAGCAAAAGTTCTATGTTTATTGTGTGTCTGTTAATAATAATTGTTTATTAAAACAAATTAAATTAAAATGTTTGTATTTAAATTAGAGAAAATTACAAATACTATGATATGTTTCAAACATTGTTCAAAAAATGTCGATTTCGATTGATTGTTTTATAATCATCGAAGAAGTAACAGTAGGTTATTAGTGACTGACCTCTTTATTATGAACAGGTATCAAATAACGAGGACGACATCTGAACTAATTCCGAATTCTTGTAACTTTTACATCACGCGAATGTGAGAACTTGGAACTTGAAGCAATTTATGTGCTTCTTTAGTAGAATCCGAACTGTAATATAAGGCTTGAAAAATCGCCGGTAATGAGATCTTGACCTTGAACACTCGACTGCTGTGGCCACTTTTAAAATATTGAGCCACAGAGCTAGTTTTCTTTCCAGAAAATTTTGTATTCAATTATACAATAGTTAAATCTCCAAATAAAAATTTGAGTTTTAATATAAGTAAAAATAAAAGTAATTTTTTAAAAAAATAGTTATATTCATATTTAAAGAGTAAAAATTAAAGGAAAACATCCCCCCCTTCTTTACTCTTCATAGGGCCTTTCATTTCCCTAGTAATGGGAAATTTAAATATTTTACAAATTAAAATTAAATTAAGAAGAGAAATTCTCATTCAGCTTATTAGATAAAACTAATTTGATTTTTGAGACCGTTTTTTTTATGGGAAGTATGTTTACCACTGCCCATTGCTTGCTATTCAAAAGTCACTGTAAGCTTTCTATTTCTTTTTCTGTTGCGCTACTCTAAAGGAAACAAATTTATAAAATATCTTCATAAAGACATAAAATAATATTTTCTTCGTGTCCTGCTAACCATTATTGTTTAAAAATTGTTGAAGTTCGTGGGAAGTATACTTCCCATGGTCTTCAAAAGGGTTGAAAACTAGCTTTTCCATTAAAGGGCAAATGAAATGGATTTTACTATTTTATCGAAATAGATAAAATACACTGCAATAAAATGGCAAATTAAGCCAAACTTGGGCAGTAATTAAATTTTATTAGGTGGATCCTCAAGCATTATAAAACCAGATTCCCCGAAGTTGATGCTCAGTCATGTCTTATCTCCTTGGTTTGAAGAATAAATTTGAGTTTCATAATGGATTGTTGCTACAGATAATTACTTTGCATTTGATGGGCATATTTCATTCTCCCATATTGCTTAAGTATTTCGGGGGAAAAGTAGAATGATGCACGAACATTTGCTGTTTTTTATGCTTCTTTAAGTCTTACAATTGTTTTGCTCTTATTCTACCTGACCTCGCAGCTAAGTTATTTACTTTAATCAGGAGATTTGTGATGAATTTTCTTCGTAGTAATTAAGAGCAATAGTGAAGCAATAATAACCAGCCAAAATTCTTTAGCAAGGGTATCCACACTTTAAATAAGAAATATTAATATAAATTAATTATGTGGAGCTGTTAACTAATCGTGTCCTTAAACAAACATTATAATGAAGAATTTTACTTATCTTAGTAGCTCTAAGCTGTCGACTTAAGATCACTGGATCTGATTCAAGTAGACTTCTAGAGACGAGAGACGAGTCAGGTATGAATACTCAGAATATCGTATTTCAGGTGCTCGAATCAGTATAGTGCTCGGATAAAGCTCTCCAATTTTTATATCTTCCTCCTCTATCCTATTCACTGCATTTTTTATACACTAAATCTCATTTACATACTACATGTGGATGTTAAATAACGAGAGTGACGCTTCTTCAAAAGTACGCATGAGCGAAACGCCAGCGAACGACAACAGTTTAGCGTGAAGCCTTCTCTTTTGAATGCGATGCCTCTCGGCATCTCGTTTTCCTTCTCATTCGAATCCGTGCAGCCATAGCCCTCGTTCACATTAGTTTTTTTTTGTTGTTGTTTTTTGTTTCGCCAGAAAAAGGATATGGGCAACGAATTGTTGTAAAATTTCTCATGAAACGTGGAAAAATCACTACTGAAACTTATAATTTATTGAAAGAAGTGCATGGTGATGAATGTTTATCACGTGCACGTGTTTTTGAGTGGTATAAGCGTTTTCAAAGTGGTCGAGAAGACGTTGAAGATGATTCACGTCCGGGTCGCCCTTCCACGTCAAAAACGGAGGACAATATCGAAAAAATCTGTAATCTGGTTCGATCTAACCGTCGTTTAAGTATTCGTGCGGTTGCTCAGACTAAGAGAATTGACAAAGAATCCGTACGACAAATTTTACATAAAAATTTTAACAGTGTGCCTAAAATACTATCGTTTGAACTACAAGAAGCTCACAAAAACGTTTGTGCTGACACTTTGAACGCCAGTGAAAATGACCCAAACTTATTGTAAAGGATAATAATGTGCGACGAATCGTGGTTTTTTATTTATGATCCTGAAACGAAGCGCCGATCCATGCACTGGAAAAGCCAATCTTTTCCGAGAGCCAAAAAAGCTCGAATGAGCAAAGCAAAATTTAAAGCAATGATGATTAGTTTTTTTTTTTTTTTTTTTTTCCCGATATTCACCGGATTTTATATCTTCACTGGGTTACTTAAAGTCAAACTATAACAGCATTATTACCTTTATGTTCTTGCTGAACCTCGTGAAAGGAACAGGCAAAAAAAGACCCGAATTGTGGAAGGACTATGTCTGTCAAGAGGCCAAGCACAGCATCCCAGTGTTAGACTATTCCTCTTATTCGCTGGATCTTGAAACATGCGACTTTTATATGTTTTCTAAGGTGAAATATGTATTAAAGTAACAAGATTTGAGTATGTTGAAGCTGTGGAAGAGAAAGCGGTACGCATCTTGATGGAGCTGATAAAAGATTTCCAACACTGTTTCGGAAGATTAGAATGGAGCGTTGTAAGGATAGGGGAGGTGTGTGTATTGAAGGTGATAATAAGTAAATATGTATGATATAAAAATAAAAAAAAAATATTGGCTTCAGTCTCGTTATTTAATAGCCACATCTTGTATATCATGGTTCTTTCACAAGACGAGATTCTCATTTAAATAGTAAAATAGCCCCAGAGGTTAGTTAAAGGGAAATGCGTGCGATTACTAGCTCAAACAGAAAGGGAAATGTTAAGTAAAATGTTAAACTTATTTCTATGAAATTCTTTTGTGGAATATCGAGATGCCGTATTTTTCGGAACATTAGACGCCTTTTTTAAGTAGAAAAATCAACTTAAAATTGGAGTGAACCTCATGCGATCTGAAAGCAATATTAAAATATGAACTGTTTCAAAGCCGTTGAAGAAGTTAAATTACTGGAGTAACATGTTAATAAAATGAGTACAGTACGTCATTGTCGGCAGGTATGTTAGAGTGATCCGAAACTGAGAACTGAGAATGTACGTCATCGCGCGAGAAAACTATAAATAAAAATAAAAATATTTCAAGCAAATAGAAATTATCATCTTAAAACGGAAAAAAAAAACTACCACCAAGAAACAACATTTTTTTTTATCATCTCTAAAAGTAACAATAAATATTATTCTTCGAATAATTTTTATTCATTTAATCCTTGGAATCTTCCTAGCCGTATCTTTTTAGCCACACAAGGGGCTATTGTTTTAATTGGATCATTTTTGGCGTACCAAATCACTTTCCAATTTTTTTATCGTTTGCTTCAATTTTAATTACATTTAGCTTAAATATATTCAATTTAATAATGTATCTCGTTTGCATTAATTTTAATTACTCTTAACTTAAATATATTCAATTTAATAATTTATCTTTTGCTTCAATTTCAATTACATTTAGCTGATATAATATTCAATTTAATAATTTATCACTTACTTTAATTTTAATTACACTTAGTTTAGATATATTCAATTTAATAATTTATCACTTTCTTTGATTTTAATTACTCTTACCTTAGATATATTCAATTTAATAATTTATCACTTTCTTTGATTTTAATATCGGAAAAGTTTACTATTGTCCATTTCTCGATATTTCACCGTTTGCTTTAATTCTTATATTTAATTGAGTAATTTAAAAATAATCCCTAAATAAGCGCACCTTGGATGCCTAAATCTGTTTTTTGCAAAACTCTGCATAGAACTTTTTTTATATTGTTTTTCTTTTCTTTTATAGATGAAAAGTTAATTTTCAAGAATAAATAAAATATTTCCTTTAAAAAAAATCTCTTAAATTTGGGGTGCGTCTTATTTTCTGAAAAATAGGATAGTCAAAATCTCTAGAGGAGATTCCAGTTCGAAAAACATCAGGATAAATGAATCTTCATATTAGCCAGCATCATTTCGGTAAGACATAATCAGTATTTAGAATAATATTTCTTACGAAGAATTCACTTTAAATCTTATAGGTAAATTTGTTTTGAAGTTCGAAAAAGGGTATTGAACTCGTGAACTTGGCAATTTGGTTCACTGAGTGATGTCGACTCTCTGTTTTTGCAAGGACCGATTTGACCTTACATGTTGTTTAACGATCTGTTAAAACAAACAAATGTGAAAATTTGGTCAAGTATGATGAGTTGGAAAAAATAAAAGGGAAAGAATTCAAGGTTAATACTCCTTCAAGCCTGAGTAGCAATGATTTTTTCTTATTTTTTTTTCCATTCGAAATGCTTTTTGAAGACTTCTTTTTTTATCGGAATACGCACTATTATACTGGTATATGAACATAGAATGTTTTTCTTTACTCATATCAAAGAAATATAGAAGTAAGTTGATTAGTTGTTCATTGAATGACACTTTTGTGCTTTTGCCTTTACTTATTTGTTATCTATCTCACTAGTAAAATAACTTTTGAATGAAATTTAAGGAACATTTGGTATCAAAAACGTCTTATTTTTGCAGATATATAAATTTAAAACTGACAGGTTTTCTTTATTTTGTATAAGGCATAGTTAAAACAACTTTCAATACTTCAGATTCCATAATATCCAAATAATAAATCATACTTTCTTTGTGAGTCGGGTTTCAAAGATAATTTTTGTTCTAAGTTAGTTAATAGCAATAAAATATGGTAATATTGAATCTGAGATGTAGTTAGAAAATACAAGTAAATTTTGTCAATAAAGCAAGTAACAATTTCTTAAAAGATAGAAGATTATTCAGCATTCTAGTTTTACAAGTTTTTGAATGCCAATTTTTCATTAATGATTTAGAACACAGAAACTAATCAATAACACTAAATGATTTGGAAACAAATAACGCTGATTGATGTTACTGAAAATTAATCATGGAAATATATTTCTATGTTGCTACTGTAGAATTAGTCGTTTCTGTAGAATTTTTAATCATTTTTATATGGTTGTAGTTCTTCCTCCTCATGCTAGATAACACTTTTGATTTAAAAGAATACATTACATCTGTACCGGTTTATTAAGATTTTGAACTTTCAAAGTGTTTTATTTTGCAAATCTTTTTAATATTTTGTAATAAATAACATATACTTGGTACACTAGGAAACAAAATGACAGGCTTTAAGATCATCCTTACGTAAAAAACAATTCAGTAGCAGGAAATACGTAGAATTTGCACGAATGTTAAATTAAAATCACCCATATTTTAAGAGAAATATGTGTTCATACATCCATCTTCCAGAAATCAAATGTTTGAGAAATTCTCAGTTTATCTTTTTCAGGAAAACTTTCAGTCAGTCCAGTTGTTATTTCTATATATAAATTTTAAAAAGTGAATTAATCTGGGCTTTTTAACCATAAGAACAATTAATCTTCAACTATAAAATCTCAAAAACTCCATTAGTTAATGTAAAATGAAATACTTTCACATTATGTTCAATCATTTAAAGCCATAAAATCCGATGCATAGCTTCCAAAGAGCAACTGAATAGCTACACTATAAGGCATGACAAATTTAATAATTATATTTAACTGGTGAGTTTTTACATCAAAAGTGATCCTTATTTCAGGAGGAGAGCAACCATTTTCATTCATTATGACTTGCGTGTTTGTCCTTATTAATTTTTTTTCTATTTCCATCAGGTTGGTTCATAAACGTCATCTGCTCTCCACTAAACTTTACGATTGGCTTAAAAAAACCATCATACTTTTCCGACTTTTGAAGGGAGAAACTGAAAGGAAAGTGTTAAGAAGTGAAGCATTATCAATTTTAGATAAAAGCCGTAAAAAAGACCCAAATGTGTCTCAACAGAATTCATCTGAAAAATTATTTTAATTCACTTTTGAGTTCATGAATAATTATATAATAATCCACATTTTATTTATTTCTAACAAAGAATCCTTAAGTATCCATATTAGAAGAAAGAAATGTTGCAAAGTCAGTTTGAAGAATATTTTATTGTGGAATATGGTTAGGTTTTGTTCGGATGGCTTAGTAAATAAATATTAAAAATGATAGTTATACCTCATAAATTTCATTATGGTCAGATTTACATAAGCTAATGAGACAGTAAATGAAATCCGTTTTCATTACAGTATACATCATTAATAATACCACGTCATACCAACAAATTCTTTGCTTGAATGCCATAATATAATAATATTAACTAATTCAGACATTGTGAATGTTTAATTTTTTTCATTAATTAAGTACTTTAATTAATATAATAAAAACAATTGTATCAATATACTATTTAAAAGTATCACTGTTATGTTTTTTAAATACTAGGCAAAAAATTTATTTCCTGAAATTCAAGGAAAATCCTTACAATCGATCATTTTTACATCATCAAATCTGTTCTAACCTCAATAATTTGGATGATTTGATGCTTATATTTGATACCTACGTTTATAAATTTATTTTATTAAATACCCATAAGCATAAATATTGAACTGAATTAATTGAATTCTTAATTTTTAAATACTTTTATTTAACTTTCAAGACTATTTTCAAGTTGAAGATTAACTTAGTTTTAAGGAGGAAAAAACAACCCATAATTGAAAGCGAAAATTTTTTATTCAACTTTTGCAAACAATTACCGGATATTTGACTGATAACCGAAAATACATATTTAGTTACATCATATTTTTAAGAGAGAATAATAGAAAATACCAAAAAAATCTTAGTTAAAGATTAAATCATTACTACATCATAAACAGTAGGATTAGAATATTCAGATTCAAAAAAGAGAAATTCTTCTCTCATACAGCCTAAGTTCCAGAGACATCCTGAAAGAAAGAGGGAAAAAGGAAATTATTATGAAAATAATATGATCAAAATTTATCTTCATCATTTTTCATATAAATGCTAAAATTAATAATCACCGCAAATATTGATCATTGTTAATATTATAACAATATCTGTAAAACTACATATATTATTACTTTACATGTTTATATATATATATATATATATATATATATATATATATATATATATATAGGAGTAGTATGAGATAAGAAAGCAAGCACTATCCTTCCAAAAAATGTGCGTCATCTAGTGGGAGTTTTTTAAATATTGTATTGTTAAACATTTTAAATTTTTAAATATTAAATGTGCAAAGATTAAAACATTAGCTATGTTGTACGAATGGGAATGGAGTTGGACTATAGTATGGATTAGATATCAGTGTTTATAGGTGATCTTTAAAACGACATGCATTCATGTGTAGGAGTTAAAAAATTAATTTTTTTAAAAATATTTTTGTTTAAAAATTATGAATGTTTTATTTTTAAATATCTGATGTGTATGTATATGATAATCAGAATAAATTTTCAAAAATATGATATGGTTTTATTTTTTTCTGTGTACAGTGAACCATTAATTTTAGGTATTAGCTTTGTTATGATGTTAATTCAAAAGGAAATATGTGTTAGATTTAAAAAAAAAAGGGGGGGGCATTGAAAAAAATGCTGTACACTTTTAAGTTTTTTACTATGGAAAATCTAATATTCATCATAATGTTTCCTAGATATTTACAATAACTTATTATTAAATTACTGAACTGTAATTAAAACTCAATTTTCTGCATGTATAGGAATTTAACAAAACTATATATTGCTTCTAGAAACATAAATATAATTTTTAATGAACCAAATTGTTTCTGGAACTATTAATTCAAATTTCTTACACATTTGTTTTGAAAAGAATTTAACTCTTAAATCGAATCTATTTTCGTTAATGAAAGATTTATTAAACTACTCGAATTGATTTAAATTTGAGGTATAAGTTCAAAGTACAGTTAATGATCACATAACAGTTGCCTTTTTGTTTCTAAAAGTAACAGTTTTGTTACACACAGTAAAAGTAAGAATTTTGATTTGAAGTTTTGTAACAAAAACTTTATTTAGTGTATGCTAAATAATATGTAAGATGAAGAAAATGATGCTTGCAAATAAAGGAGCGCTTATTTAAGTCCCTTAAAATTTAAGTTGATGTATATTTTTCTGTTTAAAATTCACATTCGATACAACAACAGAATCGAAAATAAATGCAATACATACTCACTTAATTATTTCATACTCATATTTGATGCAGTAACTGATTCCCAAATGAATGAATTACTAATTCTTTTTGTTGTTTCTTCTCGTATTCGATATAGTAACAGCTTCAAAAATGAATACGTTTCATACTAATTTTATTTCATTCTCATGTTTGATACAGTAACAGATTCAAAAATGAATACATGATCTACTCATTTTTCTATTTGTCGAAAGTATGAGTTTTGAGTACGTACCTATTACTAAAAATGAGTACGCGCGAGTCTTAAATTTGAATACGTTGGAATCGGAGCTATTTTGAGTATGTGAAGTATTCAAAAGTGAGTACTTAGTACTCGATTTTGAATACCCGTTTTTCGTAGTGTATGACATTGCAATGAGCTACACTTTCTCGGGACACGACTAATACTAAATGAGTTATCCTCAGTTTAAACTTAAAAGAAATACAGGATGGAAATAGCATATTAAACTTTAAAAATATAATTTATGATTTATTAGAAAACACAATATTTCAATAATTATGCTTCTTCTTAGTATTGTTTTGTGGGATATTAAATGTTAAGTATAACTCTTTAAATTCCAGATGGAACATAATGTTTAGTTTATCAATTAATAAATATTTCAATTTTAAATATCAACACGCAAGTAAGAATTGATTAAGAGATACTAAACAGATTAAAAATTAAGAATAAATAAATAATATTACTTTCGAGAAAGACACAAAAGGAAAGGAAGTAAGGATATGGAGAGAATAATAACAAATTGAAAAGGATTAAATGAAAAATAACTTATAAATATCGCAATAAGTGTTACCTTCATGTTCTTTTAAGTAATACATTGGTCCACATTCAATAGTCTCCCTCAATTCTATACTGAAATAGATGTTCGACATCTTATCTTCGCTTTCTGTAAGTGGAACTATAAGAGAAGCGAGCCAGATTTCTCTTTCGGTTTCCCTTAAAAGGAATTCCAAAGCTCTGTATAAAAAAAAAGTAGAATCCGAATATGAATATTACTGTGAATGAATCATTACCAAATATTAATCATTACGTTAAATATAAATCGTTACATTACCATTTTCTATTTTTTTTTCAAAACCGATTACTGAAAAGCTTTAATTTCATTTACGGTCTTGTACGTATTTATCAATAAGCTCTAGAGAGTAATAGCTAAAAAATTACTGAAAATGACTTGAAAGAAACTATAAAACATTTGAAAAATACTCTACTGCATTACAAAATGACATAAAAATAACACTATACACAAGCAATTAAATTAATTCTGGAACTCCTATATTAATCGACCAGCATCTTTATTTATACGAATACAATGCAGCATTTTTCAGATTTATTCGTGATTTGACAAAAAAAAAAAAAAAAAAAAAAAAAAACCCTCAAATTCAATCTCTCTTACAAATCCTGAGGTTACTAATAAGATAAATATTAAAAATATCAAAATGATACAATTAAATGATATACGACACGCAATTATTAAAACAACAAATTTACACTCATGAGTACGCTAGTAAGAAAAACATTCAAAATAATAAATAATCAGCAAACAAAATTTAGAAAAGTAATTGAACATCAAAAAAGGGCCAGATTGATAAGAAAACCGATGATTTGATATATATATATATATATATATATATATATATATTATACTTTGGGGGAATGTTCGTGAATTTACATTTAAGTTTACGATTTTTGAGGTGTTATAATTAGAAAATAGTAAATCAAAAAACTCTATCTTCCTTATCACTTACCTTCTCAGAATAGTTTCCTCTGTCACATTCTTTTTATAAGCGAATAAGAAAACTTCCTTTTTTTCATTCTTTGGGTTTGTGATAGAAAGAATTGAATGAGAACCCGTTTCGAAATTCATGATCTAGAAGAAAGATAATGAAATTATGTGAACAGGATTTAAGAAAAATATCATTTTGTTACTATTGACAAAATAAGTATCTGTTGTGTGAACCACATTAATATAAATACCCAAAAAGCACGAGCGTGCACACACACACAC